>CAKXYN010000319.1:0-460746 GCA_935064755.1 Tragelaphus eurycerus
ACCTGGACTGACTCATTTCAGATATGATATTATACATATTTCAATGCTATTCTCCCCAATCGTCCCACCCTCTCCC
This sequence comes from Tragelaphus eurycerus, assembly GCA_935064755.1. Lineage (NCBI taxonomy): Eukaryota > Metazoa > Chordata > Mammalia > Artiodactyla > Bovidae > Tragelaphus > Tragelaphus eurycerus. The sequence continues at coordinate 77 of CAKXYN010000319.1, forward strand.
AGTCCCAGAGTCCAAAAGTCTGTTCTATACATCAGTGTCTCTTTTGCTGTCTCATAAGCAGGGTGATTGTTACCATCTTTCTAAATTCCATATATATGCGTTAGTATACTGTATTTGTGTTTTACTTTCTGGCTTACTTCACTCTGTATAATAGGCTCCAGTTCCATCCACCTCATTAGAACTGATTCAAATGTATTCTTTTTTATGGCTGAGTAATACTCCATCGTGTATATGTACCACAGCTTGCTTATCCATTCATCTGTGGATTGACATCTAGGTTGCTTCCACGTCCTGGCTATTGTAAACAGTGCTGCTATGAACATTGGGGTACACGTGCCTCTTTCAATTCTGGTTTTCTCAGTGTGTATGCCCAGCAGTGGGATTGCTGGGTCATAAGGCAGTTCTATTCCCAGTTTTTTGAGGAATCTCCATACTGTTCTCCATAGTGGCTGTACTAGTTTGCATTCCCACCAACAGTGTAAGAGGGTTCCCTTCTCTCCGCACCCTCTCCAGCATTTATTGCTTGTGGATTTTTGGATCGCAGCCATTCTGACTGGCGTGTAATGGTATCTCATAGTGGTTTTGATTTGCATTTCTCTGATAATGAGTGATGTTGAGCATCTTTTCATGTGTTTGTTAGCCATGTGTATGTCTTCTTTGGAGAAATGTCTATTAAGTTCTTTGGCCCATTTTTTTATTGGGTCATTTATTTTTCTGGAATTGAGCTGTAGAAGTTGCTTGTATATTTTTGAGATTAGTTGTTTGTCTGTTGCTTCATTTGCTATTATTTTCTCCCATTCTGAAGGCTGTCTTTTCAGCTTGCCTATTGTTTCCTTTGTTGTGCAGAAGCTTTTTAAGTTTGATTAGGTCCCATTTGTTCATTTTTCATTTTATTTCCGATATTCTGGGAGGTGGGTCATAGAGGATCCTGCTGTGATGTAAGTCAGAGAGTGTTTTGCCTATGTTTTCCTCTAGGAGTTTTATGGTTTCCGGTCTTATATTTAGCTCTTTAATCCATTTTGAGTTTATTTTTGTGTATGGTGTTAGACAGTGTTCTAGTTTCATTCTTTTACAAGTGTTCAACCAGTTTTCCCAGCACCACTTGTTAAAAAGATTGTCTTTACTCCATTGTATATTCTTGCCGCCTTTGTCAAAGATTAGGTGACCATATGTGCATGGATTTATCTCTGGACTTTCTATTTTGTTCCATTGATCTATGTTTCTGTCTTTGTGCCAATACCATACTGTCTTGATGACTGTAGCTTTATAGTAGAGCCTGAAGTCAGGCAGGTTGATTCCTCCAGTTCCGTTCTTCTTTCTCAAGATAGCTTTGGCTATTCGAGGTTTTTTGTATTTCCATACAAATTGAGAAATTATTTGTTCTAGCTCTGTGAAGAATACCGTTGGTAGCTTGATGGGGATTGCATTGAATCTATAAATTGCTTTGGGTAGTATACTCATTTTCACTATATTGATTCTACCAATCCACGAACATGGTATATTCCTCCATCTATTAGTGTCCTCTTTAATTTCTTTCAGCAGTGTTTTATAGTTTTCTAAATATAGGTCTTTAGATTCTTTAGGAAGATATATTCCTAAGTATTTTATTGTTTTCATTGCAATGGTGAATGGAATTGTTTCCTTAATTTCTCTTTCTATTTTCTCGTTATTAGTGTACAGGAATGCAAGGGATTTCTGTGTGTTAATTTTATATCCTGCAACTTTACTGTATTCATTGATTAGTTCTAGTAATTTTCTGGTGGAATCTTTAGGGTTTTCTACATAGAGGATCATGTCATCTGCAAACAGTGAGAGTTTTACTTCTTCTTTTCCAATTTGGATTCCTTTTATTTCTTTTTCTGCTCTGATTGCTGTGGCCAAAACTTCCAGAACAATGTTGAATAATAATGGTGAAAGTGGGCATCCTTGTCTTGTTCCTGACTTTAGAGGAAATGCTTTCAGTTTTTCACCATTGAGGATAATGTTTGCTGTGGGTTTGTCGTATATGGCTTTTATTATGTTGAGGTATGTTCCTTCTATCCCTGCTTTCTGGAGAGTTTTTATCATAAATGGATGTTGAACTTTGTCAAAGGCTTTCTCTGCATCTATTGAGATGATCATATGGTTTTTATTCTTCAGTTTGTTAATGTGGTGTATTACGTTGATTGATTTGCGGGTATTGAAGAATCCTTGCATCCCTGGGATAAAGCCCACTTGGTCATGGTGTATGATCTTTTTAATGTGTTGTTGGATTCTGATTGCTAGAATTTTGTTAAGGATTTTTGCATCTATGTTCATCAGTGATATTGGTCTGTAGTTTTCTTTTTTTGTGGGATCTTTGTCAGGTTTTGGAATTAGGGTGATGGTGGCCTCATAAAATGAGTTTGGAAGTTTGCCTTCCTCTGCAATTTTCTGGAACAGTTTGAGTAGGATAGGTGTTAGCTCTTCTCTAAATTTTTGGTAGAATTCAGCTGTGAAGCCGTCTGGACCTGGGCTTTTGTTTGCTGGGAGATTTCTGATTACAGTTTCAATTTCCGTGCTTGTGATGGGTCTGTTAAGATTTTCTATTTCTTCCTGATCCAGTTTTGGAAAGTTGTACTTTTCTAAGAATTTGTCCATTTCTTCCATATTGTCCATTTTATTGCCATATAATTGCTGATAGTAGTCTCTTAAGATCCTTTGTATTTCTGTGCTGTCTGTTGTGATCTCTCCATTTTCTTTTCTAATTTTATTGATTTGATTTTTCTCCCTTTGTTTCTTGATGAGTCTGGCTAGTGGTTTGTCAATTTTATTTACCCTTTCAAAGAACCAGCTTTTGGCTTTGTTAATTTTTGCTATGGTCTCTTTTGTTTCTTTTGCATTTATTTCTGCCCTAATTTTTAAGATTTCTTTCCTTCTACTAATCTTGGGGTGCTTCATTTCTTCCTTTTCCAGTTGCTTTAGGTGTAGAGTTAGGTTATTTATTTGGCTTTTTTCTTGTTTCTTAAGGTATGCCTGAATTGCTATGAACTTTCCCCTTAGGACTGCTTTTACAGTGTCCCACAGGTTTTGGGTTGTTGTGTTTTCATTTTCATTCGTTTCTATGCAGAATTTGATTTCTTTTTTGATTTCTTCTGTGATTTGTTGGTTATTCAGGAGTGTGTTGTTCAGCCTCCATATGTTGGAATTTTTAATAGTTTTTCTCCTGTTATTGAGATTTACTCTTACTGCATTGTGGTCAGAAAAAATGGTTGGAATGATTTCAATTTTTCTGAACTTACCAAGGCTAGATTTATGGCCCAGGATGTGGTCTATCCTGGAGAAGGTTCCGTGTGCACTTGAGAAAAAGGTGAAATTCATTGTTTTGGGATGAAATGTCCTATAGATATCAATTAGGTCTAACTGGTCTATTGTATCATTTAAGGTTTGTGTTTCCTTGTTAATTTTCTGTTTAGTTGATCTATCCATTGGTGTAAGTGGGGTATTAAAGTCTCCCACTATTATTGTGTTATTGTTTATTTCTCCTTTCACACTTGTTAGTATTTGTCTTACATATTGCGGTGCTCCTATGTTGGGTGCATATATATTTATAATTGTTATATCTTCTTCTTGGATTGATCCTTTGATCATTATGTAGTGACCTTCTTTGTCTCTTTTCACAGCTTTTGTTTTAAAGTCTATTTTATCTGATATGAGTATTGCTACTCCTGCTTTCTTTTGGTCCCTATTTGCATGGAAAATCTTTTTCCAGCCCTTCATTTTCAGTCTGTATGTATCCCCTGTTTTGAGGTGGGTCTCTTGTAGACAACATATGTATGGGTCTTGTTTTTGTATCCATTCAGCCAGTCTCTGCCTTTTGGTTGGGGCATTCAACCCATTTACATTTAAGGTGATTATGGATAAATATGATCCCGTTGCCATTTACTTTGTTGTTTTGGGTTTGAATTTATATATCCTTTTTGTGTTTCCTGTCTAGAGAAGGTCCTTTAGTATTTGTTGGAGAGCTGGTTTGGTGGTGCTGAATTCTCTCAGCTTCTGCTTGTCTGTAAAGGTTTTGATTTCTCCTTCATATTTGAATGAGATCCTTGCTGGGTACAATAATCTGGGCTGTAGGTTCTTTTCTTTCATCACTTTAAGTATGTCTTGCCATTCCCTCCTGGCTTGAAGAGTTTCTATTGAAAGATCAGCTGTTAGCCTTATGGGAATTCCCTTGTGTGTTATTTGTTGTTTTTCCCTTGCTGCTTTTAATATTTGTTCTTTGTGTTTGATCTTTGTTAATTTGATTAATATGTGTCTTGGGGTGTTTTGCCTTGGGTTTATCCTATATGGGACTCTCTGGGTTTCTTGGACTTGAGTGATTATTTCCTTCCCCATTTTAGGGAAGTTTTCAACTATTATCTCCTCTAGTATCTTCTCATGATCTTTCTTTTTGTCTTCTTCTTCTGGAACTCCTATGATTCGAATATTGTAACGTTTAAGATTGTCCTGGAGGTCTCTGAGATTGTCCTCATTCCTTTTAATTCGTTTTTCTTTTTTCTCCTCTGATTCATTTAATTCTGCCATTCTATCTTCTAATTCACTAATTCTATCTTCTGCCTCTGTAATTCTACTATTTGTTGCCCCCAGAGTGTTTTGGATCTCATTTATTGTATTATTCATTATATATTGACTCTTTTTTATTTCTTCTAGGTCCTTGTTAAATCTTTCTTGCATCTTCTCGATGCTTTTCTCCAGGCTATTTATCCATGATTCCATTTTGCTTTCCAGGCTTTGGATTAATTTCACTATCATTATTCGGAATTCTTTATCAGGTAGGTTCGCTATTTCTTCCTCTTTTGTTTGGTTTGGTGGGCATTTATCCTGTTCCTTTACCTGCTGGGAATTCTTCTGTCTCTTCATCTTGTTTAAAATGCTGAGTTTGGGGAGTCCTCACTGTATTCTGGCAGTCTGTGGAGTTCTCTTTTTTGTGGCTTATCTGCCCTATATGTGGGTTTGTACCGGTGGCAAGTCGAGGTTTCTTGTTTATGGAAGCTTGTATCGATGTTCTGGTGGGTGTGGCTGGATTTCTTTTCTCTGGGGTGCGGTGGAGTGTCTAGTGGTGAGTTATGAGATGTCTATGGTTTTGAGGTCGCTTTGTGTAGCCTGTGACTTGGAGCTCAGGGCTGTGTTCTTGTTTTTCTAGAGGTTTTTCTTGGTATGTCTTGCCGTGGAACTTGCTGGTCTTTGTGTGATGCTTGGTTTCAGTGTAGGTATGGAGGCATTTGATGAGCTCCTGTCAGTTAATGTTTCGTGGGATCAGGGTTTGGACTTAAGCCTCCTGCTTCCTGTTATCTGTCTTATTTTTGCAGTAGTCTCAAAAAGTTCGTCTTCTATATTGCATTCCACAACTAGACTGCTCAGAGACGTTCACGGAGTTATACGGAGACGGAGAGAGGGAGGAGGGAGATAGAGTTGGTCAGGAGGATAAAAGGAGGGAGTGTCAAGGAGAGAGACAGATCCAGTCAGTAATCAGTAAAGAAAAGAACAAAGGAGAGAAAAAAAGCCAAGGACAAAAAGAAAAAAGAGAAAGAGAAAAACACACACACACACACACACAAAAAAAACCAAAACAGCATCGCAAAAGTTATATCTAACAGTGGAGATTAAAGAAGTACTAGAGGATAAAAACATAAAAATAAAAGAAACAAAAACAAGAAGAAAAAAAAGAAAAAAATTAAAAGGAAAGAAAAAATAAAAAATTTTTTTCCTTTCTTTTTCCTCTTCCTTTCAATAAAAAAATAATAAAATTTTAAAAAAACATATATTAAAAAAAAGAAAAAAAAGGAAATAATGTTGGTAAAAATAGTAACAATATGTATAAGAGTTTCTCTTTTATTGCTGTGGGTTCAGTTCATTTTCCGCTAGTTCCTTGTTCCGGCTTAAGTTTCTCAAGATCTATAGGCCCCTTTCTCTGTAGTTGGTCTGTATAGTCCTTTGTTCTGTGCGCGGGCCCTGCAGTGTCTTGGGCCTGGGCCGGCCTCTTCTGTGGACGGTGCCGCAGTCTGGTCTGCCAGCGCGAACCACTCCCGGCGGGAACGGCCCGCGCGGCCACGGCTGGCGGGGGAGCAGCGGCAAGGGGATGGTTCGCACGGGAATGGGAACGGTCGGCGGTGGGGGTCGACCCGCGCGGGAGCCCCCGGCACAGGGGGCGGGCGCGCGCTATAGTCCCTTGCTCTGTGCGCGGGCCCCACAGTGTCTTGGGCCAGGGCCGGCCCCTCCTGTGGTCAGCGCCGCAGTCCGGTCAGCCGGCCCAAACCACTCCCGGCAGAAACGGCCCGCGCGGCAACGGCTGGCGGGGGAGCGGCGGTGAGGGGATGGAGTGGTTCGCACGGGAACGGTCGGCGGTGGGGGTCGACCCGCTCGGGAGCCCCCGGCGCAGGGGGGTGGGTGCCCGCCCACGTGGGAGCGGCTGGCGGCAGTGGGGAGGGGAGCGCTCCTCGGGGGTGCTTCCCACGGGGGAGCGGCCGGCAGCGTGGGAGCAGCCCGCAGCGTCTCCCCGCCCAGCCCCGGCTTGCTACTGGCGGAAGCGGGTGTTTGCGATGATGCCTTCCCGCCGCGGAAGCTACCGCAGGGCTCGTAGTCTGTGGGTCTTAATTGTTCAATTGCTTTCCTCCCTGTTATGATATTCTCCGTGCTTTATAGGTTGGCACAGACTCTACAGGGAGAGTTTCCCGGTGTTTGGAAACTTTTCTTTCCCTTTCCAGGCTCCCTTCCCCGGACAGAGGTCCGCCCCTCCCTCTTTGTCCCTCTCTGGCTTCAATATTCTTTCCTACCTCCTTTAGAGGGGAGTGAGTTGCTTTTCTCAGTGTCCGATGTTCTCTGCCGGCATTCCGAAGCTGTTTGAGGAATTTACTCGGCGTTTAGATGTCCTCTTGATGAATTTGTGGAGGAGAAAGTGTATTCCCCGTCCTAATCCTCTGCCATCTTAACCGGAACCTCGAGTTGCTGAATTTAATTTACAATACGTATTCCTTGTTTTGAGATGAAAGTCCATGGACCATTCTTTCTCATTTTGTGCTGTTGAGTCTCAAGTGAAACTGGTGGAAGCATATGTTGGAGAGGAATCAGAGAACATTAGAGGGCTCAAAGAACATAACAGTCAGGCAGATTCCTCTAAGTAGGTAGATCTCTCATTCATCTACCTTTATGATTTTTACTCTGTGACAAGGTTGTTAACTTAATTCTCATAGACTCAGATCCCCTCATCTTGATTTAGAAACAGTGTTCTTGGTTCCTGCCACATAAGGTCTATCTGCATTGAGAAGACTGGTGAGGGAAGACTTCACAGGAATGAAGGAATGCTGAGATGAGAGCACAAGAATTGCATCCTTGTCCATCCTTCCTTTCCCTGGGTTTTCCCAGAATGTATGTTTGCATATGGCAGCACTTGCCTTGCCTCTCTAGGATGATTATGATGTCCTTTGTTATATTCAGCTTATAAAAGCTCTAATAAAGGCATGTCCACATCATTCTGTATCCTGATCATGGAAAAGGCAGACTCTATGGGACCAGGTTGGGATAGTGTCAGGCATTCACAGTGTGTATCCTCTTTCATAGGAGGAGAAACAGTGGAAGAGCTGAGTTGTTCTCTAATGGAACCCTTTCTCCTGTATCCACAGATTCCTTTAAAGAATAATGGTTCCTAGAAATGGGTTTTTCCTGACTCACTTCATTCTGATGGGATTAACAGACCAGGCAGATCTCCAGCTCCCCCTTTTCTTTCTGTTCCTAAGAATGCATATGGTCACTGTGATGGGGAACCTGGGCTTGATAATCTTAATTCAGCTGAATTCACATCTACATACCCTCATGTAGTTTTTCCTCTTTAACTTGTCCTTCATAGATCTCTGTTATTCTTCTGTGTTTACACACAAAATGCTAATTAACTTCACATCAAAGAAGATTATTTCTTACATGAAGCGCATCATTCAGCTCTACTTTTACTGTTTTTTTGTCATTTCTGAAATCTATGTGCTGACATCAATGGCCTATGACAACCATGTGGCCATCTGTAAGCCACTTTTGTATCATGTTGCTATGTCGCCTAAAGTGTGTTCCACCCTATGCTTGGTTTCTACTTGATGGCATTTTCTGGTGCCATGGCTCACACTGGATGCATGCTGAGACTGACCTTCTGTGATGCAAACACATTTCTGTGACATCTTCCCTCTGCTCCAGCTCTCCTGCACAAGTGCCTACTTCAATGAGCTGGTAGTTTTCTTAATGGCAGGCATCCATATAATTGTGTCCAGTATTACCATCTTTGTCTCTTATGGTCTCATTTTCTCCAACATCTTACACATCAGCTCTACGGAGGGCAGGTCCAAAGCCCTAAGCACTTGCAGTTCCCACATAATTGCTGTTTCTCTGCTCTTTGGATCAATTCATTTGTGTATCTCAAACCATCTGCTGGGTGTATGGATGAGAGAAGTATCTCTTCTGTCTTTTACACCAATGTGGTTACTATGATGATCCTCTTATTTTACAGCTTTAGAAATAAAGATGTGAAAACTGCTCTGAGAAAAACTGTAACTAGGATATAGTTTTGACTAGCAACAGTGTCTCTGTGCAGATAGTCAAAATATCAAAAGACTTTCTTTTCAACTATAATAATTTTATTAGCATCTTCTTAACCTATTTCTATTTTATCATATTGAAAGTCATTTGAGATTTGTGTCACTTTATTTGTACTTATCATATAGGAGGACCTGTCTCCTTATTCACCACTTGTGTAATTTCCTGTTCTTACATGTTCCTATTTATTAATACTATTAAAAAAGACATTTACTATCTTGTTTACTATTTATGGGCTTCCCAGTTGGCTCAGTGGTAAAGAATCCTCCTGCCAATGCAAGAGACTCAGGTTTAATTCCTGGGTCAGGAAGAGCCCCTGGAGGAGGAAACAGGAACCCACTCCAGTATTCTTGCCTGAGAAATCCCATGGAGAGAGGAGCCTGGTGGACTACACTGTCCATATGGTCGCAAAGAGTTAGATATGACATAACTGAGCACAAATGCACGTTACTATTTATTGTAGTACATTTTGTGTATTAATTATAATACATTTTGTGTATTTATTGTATTCTTTTCTATACATTTTTCTCTCTATTAGTTTGAACTTTCCTTTTCCTCTGAAAATAGAAGACTACTCAACAGATGATCAAATCAGGGAACATTAGGGTGACATGTTGCTGGAGATGTCTTATCTGCCTATTGCCATTAGAAACACAACACAAAATGTTCCCTCTTCCCATCTTTCCAGGCTTCATTAAGCAAGACTGTATCACCTAATTTCTGTGGTGGAAGACTTCATAGTGACTGTTAAGTATAACCCATTTTGCATTGGTAAACACTGCATTATGCTTCCTTTGACAAATGGTTTTGTCACCTGCAAATCATTGCAGGTTGTCAAAATGTATTCATTATATGGGTGGTACAATAAAGCTCAGAATAGTTAATGATGTATTTACAGTCATATGTGTTTTTAATGAAAAAGTGTAGAATAAATTTGTTTCTGATTTCAAGTTGATTAAGCTTCTTAGTATCCTTTGCTTCTATTCTATTTCTTTAATATTGCTTAAGTAAATATGGTACAAGAAAAACTATTCTAGCTTGTAAGCTGACTGTGCTTTGTTTCAGGGTGGTACATGAAGTTCTCTCAGGCTGGGTATTGATTGCTATTTTGCTATTTAATTTTTTTTAAGAAAACAGTTTGTCAGGGGCATTTTTTTAATGTAGTTTATTGGAAAGAAAATGCCTCTTGGGTTAATATATTGGGGAGGTGATTGTTCAAGTAGGAACATTCCTTTTTTCACAAAATTTAAAAAATAGTTTTTGGAATGCTTGCAAGTGTTTGTATTTCTGAGAACAAGGCATGGAAGAGAAATGAGCCCAGTAACCTCTCATGAGGCTGGACCTCGACAGACACATGGCCAATACATAAGAGGGCCCCTGTGGAGCGTGGGCATGAGGCTTAGGACCTGCTCTTTAATCGAGAAGTTTTTTTCTGCTCCATCTAGTGAAGGAAATGTATCCAGTCCATAAAGTTTTTCTAATCTTATAATGCACAGTGACTATACAGTAGTACTGCTTGAGGGAATAAAGGTAAATTTAAAGGAAATAAAGCTGTGGCCAGAACTGGGTAATCCAGGTAGAAATAAGACACTTTTGCATGAAATAAAATGGTGAGTAGTGACTAAAGCTCAAATAAGAATGAAGGAATTTAGAAAAAAATTATAGAAAACAAAAACCTGTATTTATGAGTCTCCTCTTTTTTTTGGACAGCCCTAGAGGACAGGGAGGCCTGGTGTGCTGCGATTCATGGGGTCGCAAAGAGTCGCACACGACTGAGTGACTCAACTGAACTGAGAAATACTATAGAAATCATGGAATTTATCTGGATAGGATAAAATCTTAAACTTTTGATATTAAAAAAGTTAAATTCATAAGTCTCCATTCCTTTGGTGTACCCTGAGTACAACTAAACCACTCCTGCTTTTGTTGACTTCCATATGCTTCTTCCTTATTTATTTTAAGGTATAAAATAAATCAATCTGCAGTTAAAACTATGATAATTTGAAAGAAACATTTGGTGGATAAGTTGTAACAGTGTCTTTTCTGGAATAAGATGTTGGATTATTTTTCTTTCAAGAAAATAAGGAAAACGGTTACTCTAAAATGCTTAAAGCTTTAATTGCTTCAATTTCCACATTTTTAAAGATAACTTTAATAATATTTTTTTGTTTGTTTTATAGTCCCCTCTGAAGAGTTAGGTACTGAGAAATTATAAATTTATCACCACTATGGTATGTTTGCTTTTTTGTGTATTTTTAGATGTTCACCATTAACATAGTTTTTAACTCCTTGCTATATCCTTGATTTGTAGTTTTCAATGTAGTTTTCACTCATACCACATCCCCTGATCTCAATATCAACATGTATGATTTTCATTTAGAAAGATCTTTTTTATAAAACATTTGACCTAGATTGGTATTTTTTTCATTTACCTGCCCTCTGTTTTTATAAAATTGTCTTCTTTATATACGGAGAAGTGTATCTAAATTAGTCAATAATGATTATACTCTTTATAACCTTTGTAGGTATGCAGGGGTACACCCACTCTGCTCACTATTTTATCATTATTTGAGGGGCCAAAAATGTGCCACAGTTGGTCACAAATCTTCCATTTGAGAAGCCTCAAAATAGAAATTAAATTTATTTCATTTTTAGAAAAAAATGAACTTTCAAATTAGGTTTCATTCCATCAGATTATTGTGAAAAAAAATAATTTTTGAAAGTGGAAGTTAGCTATATTCATGCAATTAAAGTGGAAATAAGTAATTTAGATATCTTTCTTTCAAGGTTTATAGCAATAAAAACCTACCTCATGAAACAAGACAAATCTCAAATAAAGAACCTTAGCTTGTATTTAAAGAAAATATAAAGAGTAGAAATCAGATCAGATCAGATCAGATCAGTCACTCAGTCGTGTCCGACTCTTTGCGACCCCATGAACTGCAGCACGTCAGGCCTCCCTATCCATCACCAGCTCTCGGAGGTCACTCAGACTCACATCCATCGAGTCAGTGATGCCATCCAGCCATCTCATCCTCTGTCGTCCCCTTCTCCTCCTGCTCTCAATCCCTCCCAGCATCAGAGTCTTCTCCAATGAGTCAACTCTTCGCATGAGGTGGCCAAAGTACTGCAGTTTCAGCTTTAGCATCATTCCTTCCAAAGAAATCTCAGGGCTGATCTCCTTCAGAATGGACTGGTTAGATCTCCTTGCAGTCCAAGGGACTCTCAAGAGTCTTCTCCAACATCACAGTTCAAAAGCATCAATTCTTCGGTGCTCAGCCTTCTTCACAGTCCAGCTCTCACATCCATACATGACCACAGGAAAGACCATAGCCTTGACTAGGCGAACCTTTGTTGGCAAAGTGATGTCCCTGCTTTTGAATATGTTATCTAGGTTGGTCATAACTTTCCTTCCAAGGAGTAAGCGTCTTTTAATTTCATGGCTGCAGTCACCATCTGCAGTGATTTTGGAGCCCAGAAAAATAAAGTCTGACACTGTTTCCACTGTTTCTCCATCTATTTCCCATGCAGTGATGGGACCAGATGCCATGATCTTCGTTTTCTGAATGTTGAGCTTTAAGCCAACCTTTTCACTCTCCTCTTTCACTTTCATCAAGAGGCTTTTGAGTTCCTCTTCACTTTCTGCCATAAGGGTGGTGTCATCTGCATATCTGAGGTTATTGATATTTCTCCCGGCAATCTTGATTCCAGCTTGTGTTTCCTCCAGTCCAGCATTTCTCATGATGTACTCTGCATATAAGTAAAATAAACATGGTGACAATATACAGCCTTGACGTACTCCTTTTCCTATTTGGAACCAGTCTGTTGTTCCATGACCAGTTCTAACTGTTGCTTCCTGACCTGCATACAGATTTCTCAAGAGGCAGATCAGGTGGTCTGGTAACAAAACCCGAAGTTAATAAAAGGAAAGAAATTATAAAGAAAAGAACAGAAATGAGTGAAACAGAGACTGAAAAAGTACAATATGAAAGGTCAATAAGACTATGTTCTTTGAAAAGATAAACAAAATCAATAACCCTTCTGCCAGACTTATCAAGACACAAGAGAAATGGCTCCAAAAATAAAATAAAAATGAAAAAAGAGGCATTACCAGAAACACCACACAAATAAGAAGGATCATAAGAGATTATATGAAGCATTATATGACAAGATGGACAACCTAGAGGAAATGGACAAATTCCTAGAAATGTACAGTCTCCCAAGACTGAACTGAAAAGAAGTAGAATATGAACAGATCATTTGTCAGAAATGAAACTGATTCAATATTTTTTAAAAAGTCCAAGACCAAATGGCTTCAAAGGTGAATTCCACCAAACAATTAAAAGAGAGAACAGCTATCTTTTTCAAACTATTCCAATAAATTTCAGAGAAAGGAGCAATTTCAAGCTCATTATTTCAGATCAGCCTCATCCTGATATAAAAACAAGGCAAAAATACCACTAAATGTTTACAGGCCATTATCATTGATGAACGCAGCTGCAAAATTTCTTAAGAAAACACAGGAAAATCGATTTCACGAATACATTAAAAGGCATATACACCATTATCAATTGGGATATATCTCAGAGATGCAAGGATAATTCAATAAATGGAAATCAATCAGTGTGATATACCACATTAACAAACTGAAATAAAAATAAAATCATCTCAATAGATTCAAAACAAACATTTGGTGGAAGTTCAATATTTGTTTTTCATAAGTCTCTCACTAAATGGCCACAGAGAGAGGCATCTCCAAATAGTAAAGTCCATATGTGAGAAACTCACTGCTGACATTATATTCAATGGTGAAAAGCAGAAAGAATTTGCTCTAAGATCAGAAATAAGACCAGGATGCTCACCATCACCACTTCAGTCTACATAGTATTAGAAGTCCTAGTCATAGAAATCAAACAAGAAAATGACATAAAGGCATCCACATTGTAAAGGAAGAGCTAAAACTTGTACTCTTTGCACACATGATTGTAGAAAAAATAGAATCCTACAGAAACCACCAAAAACCATTAGTACTCATTCATAAATTCAGTAAATGTGCAGGAAACAAAACTGAACAAACAGCAATTTGTTGCATGTCTCTAAAGTAATAAACTTTCAGAAAGATAGTTTGAAAGAACAATCAAATGTACAATTGCATTGCCATGCTATGCTATGCTAAGTCACTTCAGTCATGTCCGACTCTGTGCGACCCCATAGACGGCAGCCCACCAGGCTTCCCCGTCCCTGGGAATCTCCAGGCAAGAACACTGGAGTAGGTACAATTGCATTAAAAAGAATAAAATACCCAGGAATAAACATAACTGAGGAGGTGAAAGACCCGTGCTCAGAAAATGATGACTGATGAAAGAAATTTAAGATTACACTAAGAAATGGAAAGATATACTTTGCTCATGGTTTGGGGAAATTAGTATTATTAAAGTGACCATACTACCCAAAGAAATTTCTTGCAATCCTTACAGTAGCATTTTTCATAGAACTTAAACAAATAATTCTAAAACTTGTATGTAAACACAAAAAAAACCCAAATAGCTTCAGTTCAATTGCTCATTCGTGTCCGAATCTTTGCGACCCCGTGAATCGCATCATGCCAGGCCTCCCTGTCCATCACCAGCTCCTGGAGTTCACCCAAACTCATGTCCATTGAGTCGGTGATGCCATCCAGCCATCTCATCCTCTATTGTCCCCTTCTCCTCTTGCCCCCAATCCCTCCCTGCATCAGGTCTTTTCCAATGAGTCAACTCTTCATATGAGGTGGCCAAAGTACTGGAGTTTCAGCTTTAGCATCATTCCTTCCAAAGAAATCCCAGGGCTGATCTCCTTCAGAATGGACTGGTTGGATCTCCTTGCAGTCCAAGGGACTCTCAAGAGTCTTCTCCAACACCACAGTTCAAAAGCATCAATTCTTTGGCGCTCAGCCTTCTTCACAGTCCAACTCTCACATCCATACATGACCACAGGAAAAACCATAGCCTTGACTAAACGGACCTTTTTTGGCAAAGTAGTGTCTCTGCTTTTGAATATGCTATCTAGGTTGGTTATAACTTTCCTTCCAAGGAGTAAGCGTCTTTTAATTTCATGGCTGCAGTCACCATCTGCAGTGATTTTGGAGCCCCAAAAAATAAAGCCTGACACTGTTTCCACTGTTTCCCCATCTATTTCCCATGAAGTGATGGGACCAGATCCCATGATCTTCATTTTCTGAATGTTGAGCTTTAAGCCAACTTTTTCACTCTCCTCTTTCACTTTCATCAAGATAGCTTAAATAGTCTTAACAAAGAAGAGCAGATCTTGAGATATCACACTTTCTGATTTCAAATAATACTATAAAGCTATAGGGATCAAAACAGCATAGTACTCGCACAAAACATGTGTCGATCAACTGGACAGAATAGAAAGTCCAAAAATGAACCCATGCTTGTATGTCAATGAATCTATGACATGGGAATCAAGAATACAAAGTGTGGAAAAGATAGCCTCTTTATCTATAAAGAGATAAAGTGTTTTGAGAAAACTGGACAGCTACATGCAAAAGAAACTGGACCACTATCACACCACATACAAAAATAAACTCAAAATGAATTTAAAAATTAAAGGTACATAAAATTTGAAAGATAAAATCTGGAACATAAAATTTCTGAAAGAATACATAAACCAAATGCTGTTTGACATTAGAATTAGCAATATTTCTTTGGCTATGTCTTCTTGGCCAAAAGAAATAAAAGCATAAATAAATTGAACTACTCAAACTGAAAACTTCACTTGAGATCTGATGCTCTAATGTCCCAGCTTCCTTCTCCCTGGACTTTGACTCCAGAGAACAGAAATGCAACTGCTTGGCAGACATCATGTTTATACCTCAATAGGTTTTCCCACCCCAGGAACCATTCTTCTTATTCTAATTTGGATAATCTTAGGGGTGAGAGTATAATGGCCTAAATACAAGTCATGTACTCCAACACTGTGACCAGGGCATCAGTGTACCAAGATTGATCTATGCAATTTGGACTTAATGATTTAAATGGTGGAGGTGAGAAAATGATTCTATTTTCCAAATTGCAAAGTGCTTTGGAACACAAACACTAGGTGTCTGGTATGCCAACCTTTGTAAAATATAATCATGTATTTTGCACGTGCTCTCAATAGAATTCAAAGATGGTAGAGATGTGGATTAGTAAATACATGCAAATTAAAATAAGTAATTTTAGTGTTAATTCAATACTAGTCAACAGTGTGTTGTGTTTTTTAAAGACCAACATATCTTTAGTTGAGATTTGCAAAGGAAATGATTAGGTTCTAGAAAATAGAAATTCATATTCTTAACACTCAAGTAATATTTGGCTATTGTGTTCAATTTGAAGTAAAATCCTGTGAGTGATATAAGAAAAGCTGCACAGTTTCATAACTATGATCTAGAAATCAGTTATTTTAAGATGGCTAAAACAACTGAGAATAGTTTTTTCTGGCAAAGCAAAAATTCATGTGGCACAGGACAGTTATTTCAATGTTCACCATATGGCAGTGAGAAGTACTGAACTTATTGTACACATTCAAGAGACTGGGTAAAATTAACTGCCTCAAACCATGGGAAGAAATATTTGGTTTCACAGCAAAGACAAATATCCCTATCATCAGACACACCCCGAGCTGACAGTCATAAAAGTTGGAGCACAGACTGAATAATCATGTAGATAGCAGATATTCTTTAAGGACACACCTAGTAGGTAGTTGGATTAAATGTACTCCAATATCTGAATCCTAATTATGTTAGACAATAGAGGATTGAATCCTCAGCTCAACCCCATTCTTGTGTGATCTTGAGATAATATGCCTACTCTCTCACTTTTTGAAGAACAGAAACACTAAAACCTATCTTCTCTGTAAATTCATATTATTGATTCCTATGAGATTTTTAGCACAGTCCCATACTCTCCGAAAGACCTCAATACTGTCATTGTTATTTTAATTCTAATCTATTGAGTTGCTTTCTATTGTATCTTTTGTTTCAGTGGCATTTTCATTGCTTCTATGATGGCTAGGACTTTTTATTTTTTTCTTTAAGGCATTTTCTTGTTTCTCCTTTATACCTAAATATATTCAATGATACTGAAACTTGAACGTTTTACTAAATATTAACTCCTAAATATCAATATTTCTCGAGGTCTTCAAATAAAGTTTGAATGAACTGCTGTCATTCAATGATTTATATCACCCAACAAAAAAATCTTTTATTTTTATGTCCCACCAGGTATCACATGATCTAACAATTACACAAAACAGTATTTGATAGAATCTCTTTTTTGACTCATTATATTTCTTTATTTTCTCTCACACATTTCCAGTGTATCTGATGGATTCTATTCAATAGTTTGGGTCCTTAAGTTAAAGGCTTTAATAATGAAAACTCCAGGTAATAAGACCATTTTCTGTGTGCTGTGGATCGCCCTTCTTATGTTTACATTTAGAACATGCTCAATTTTGTATCAATTATTATGAGTTACTTATTGGCTTTTCTTCTGTACTAGCCTGTAAACTCAATACAATGCTTGGCACAATACCTTACATACAGCTATCAATAAATATGATTTTTAATAAAATTATTGAAAGGATTGTAGTGATAAGTTAACATAGACTCCAACACAAGTGAAGGAAGCTTTCACACTGCCTGAGCTGAAATGAGTAAACAAAGAAATACTGGCCATACTTTTGTCCAGTGGGGACAGAGAGATAGTAAGGGAACCTTTGCTCCTCAGGAAGTGTTGATATTAGAGTGAGGACAGATAGAGACAGAAAAATAGCTACTCTCATCTATTAGTGCACTGAGAGGGAGCTAGAACAGAAAAAAGGTCTAACTTTTTAAAGTCCAGGACTAGGATTCAGATACATCCCTCTTTCTCCCAAAAACATCAGTGCTGTGTATTTTTCTCCTCTATTTCTCTGAAGGGAAAAATGGTTCTGGTGATGCTGATGGATAGTTCTGAGTACTAACCTCACAGGACTCCTTGTTGTTGTAGGGTCATAACCTAGAAGACTCTGTTGTAACAATTTTGAGTCACTGGTCCTGACTTGTTGAAGTCGATGGCCCTTTGCAAAGGTAGATTGATATGAATTGTGATTTATACTTTGAGTACTGATGCTAAGAGTCAGATGAGGAACAAGTAATGCTAATGATTTCCAATTAGGATCAACTGTCAAGTCTCAATTGTCAGGAAAAGTTACAATTACCTATTCCCTTTTCTCCCATTGACTCTCAAGAATTTAATAGTATCATATCATTGTAATTTATCATTTTTGTTAGATTATAGGTTGGAAGAAAGGTTGTGATAAATCTTATTTGAGCTCCGGTGAATTTCATGTCAAGCTATGTAAGAATTCAAAATTTTAGGAAATTTTTATGACCTGCATTAAAGGAATACTCTAAAGTGACTTCACACAAGAGATAAATAAAAAATCAGAAAAAAAATTTTGTGTGCAATATTTGAACATTTTTTTTTTCTCATCGACCTATAATAACTGTATTTAGATGTCATAATGTATTTATAAAATACTAGAAAGTGGAGAGTGAAAAGGTTGGCTTAAAGCTCAACATTCAGGAAACGAAGATCTTGGCATCTAGTCCCATCACTACATGGGAAATAGATGGAGAAACAGTGGAAACAGTGTCACACTTTATTTTGGGGGGCTCCAAAATCACTGCAGATGGTGACTGAAGCCATGAAATTAAAAGACGCTTACTCCTTGGAAGGAAAGTTATGACCAACCTAGATAGCATATTCAAAAGCAGAGACATCACTTTGCCAACAAAGTTTCGCCTAGTCAAGGCTATGGTCTTTCCTGTGGTCATGTATGGATGTGAGAGCTGGACTGTGAAGAAGGCTGAGCACCGAAGAATTGATGTTTTTGAACTGTGGTGTTGGAGAAGACTCTTGAGAGTCCCTTGGACTGCAAAGAGATCCAACCAGTCCATTTTGAAGGAGATCAGCCCTGGGAATTCTTTGGAAGGAATGATGCTCAAGCTGAAACTCCAGTATTTTGGCCACCTCATGCAAAGAGTTGACTCATTGGAGAAGACTCTGATGCTGGGAGGGATTGGGGGCAGGAGGAGAAGGGGACGCCAGAGGATGAGATGGCTGGATGGCATCACTGACTCGATGGATGTGAGTCTGAGTGACCTCTGGGAGTTGGTGATGGACAGGGAGGCCTGGCGTGCTGCAGTTCATGGGGTCGCAAAGAGTTGGACTCGACTGAGCGACTGATCTGATCTGATCTGATCATAAGATTCTGTAGTAACTCTCCAACTGATTTTTTTTTTTCTGTTTGATCAGGACGGGTTTGAAATATCTCAATTATTTCATTATAGCAAATGAAACAAAAGTGATACTAGGATTGGAGAGAGAGAAGAAAGCAGCATAGTCTTATAAGGAACTGTATATTAAAGTGTAGAAGAAAGTTACTGATAAGGCCTTAGACTTACCCATGTTTACTGGGGGCCAAGTATATTTATATTTTGAGTAAAATCATGAGTCCTGGAGCCAGACATTCTAGATTCTTGTCATTTATTATGTTTGGGAACATGGACATTTACTGAAAGTAAATAAGTGTCAGTTTATTCAGCTTTCAAAATAAAATAGTACTAGGGCTTGCCCTGAGAGAAATCTGTAAATGCTAAATGAAGCCATCTACTTTAAAGTGCTGGGCTTTCTGCTTGATATTTTATACTATTTTAATCATGCATGCTATTATTTTTATGATCATCATCATAGTTGTTGTTGTTTGTATTTTTTTTAATCAAACTGGAGCTTCTTTAATTCTTAAGAATCTGTGACTTTATTCTTGTTATTTCTCCATACATAGTCATTGTAAAACAGTTTCAATGGAAGTGTCCCAGAGAGAATTTGGGAAAGGTATTATATGAGAAAATGATTCTGAATTTCGAAAAATTTGAGCAATAAAACTAAAACATTGCCTATCTCAGCAAACCAAAGGCATATTTCTGATATGACACTATGACATTGAGTCTGTTCATCTACATTTTCCAGTCTCTAGAATTTTCTTCAGAGCAAATTTGACATCCTTATTCCGCAGACCGTAGATCAGAGGGTTTAGCATGGGTACAATGCAGGTATAAAACACAGAGGATACTTTCCCTTGGTCCATAGAGCTCACAGATGAAGGCTTCAGGTACATGAATGCTGCAGATCCATAGAAAACACCAACAGCTGAGATATGGGAGCTGCATGTGCTGAAGGCTTTGGACCTGCCTTCAGTGGAGTGAATGTGAAGGATGGTACAGAGGATGAAAAAGTAGGAAGCAAGGATGGTTAAAACAGGAATCAGGACATTAAAAGCACTAAAGACTAGAACTAATAATTCATTCATGGAGATACTAGAACAGGATAGTTCCAAGAGTGGGAAGACATCACAGAAATAATGGTTAACCACCTTGGCCTTGCAGAAATAGAGTCTAAACATAAAGCCTGTATGGACTGCAGATTCAATGATGCACAAAATATAAACTGTCACTGTGAGCTGGAAGCACCTATAATAAGACATGATGACATTGTAAAGCAAAGGGTTACAGATGGCAACATAGGGGTCATATGCCATTACAGCCAACATATAACATTCTGCAATAATAAAAACAATAAAGAAATAGAGCTGAGTCAAACATTCAGGGTAGGAGATGATATTTTTCTCTGTCACAAAGTTCACCAGCATTTTGGGGGTAACGACAGTGGAATGACAGAAATCAATAAAGGACAAATTGGTGAGGAAATAGTACATGGGGGTGTGCAGGTGAGAACTGAGCCCAATCAGTGCAATCATGCCCAGGTTCCCCACCACTGTGACTGAGTAGATTTCTAGGAAGAAGATCAGAAGGGGAATCTGGAGCTCTGGCTTCTCTGTGAGCCCAGAGAGGATGAACTCAGTCACTGAGGAGTGATTTCCAGGGTCCATTTTCTTCTCAACAGGTTCTAGATTTAAAAATGAGAAAATGAGTGTACTTTTCTGTTAAGGTGTGTGAGAGACAGAGAGAGATATTTTTGGACATACGTATGTGGATGTGTGTGCAGCAGAGAGTAATCCTGCTGAGATCGAGGCCAAGATTTTACATTTATGAGCATGATCATGATATAGACACAACTTATCATCACTTCACATAGTCAAGTGGAACTGAGTCTCATGATATGCTTGTCAGTAAGATGGAGTTCCGTGGGCTGGTCACTTTATAGTCAGATGTAAAAGAACATATCTGAACACAATTGATTCAGGGATTCGCCAATATGGTTGACCATCACAGTCACATAGACAGAATACAATATTTATAAAAATAATGAGTGTAAAAATGTAAATATATTATAATTAAAACCACAAGTCCTGAATCATCATCCTTAACATTCTTTACGTCAGGGATACATTAATCTCTGTAGAACAGCTCTGAAATGATTTTTGTTTCTCTCTATTCTTCAAAAGATTGCCTCTACAGCTCTAAATAATTCATAAATCTTGGTACTTCCAGAATTATCAACCATGAACATTTTATCAAATTTCTATTTTATTATCTATGCTGTTACTTTAGTTAACTTGCTGGCATATTGAGTGCAGCACTTTCACAGCATCATCTTTCAGGATTTGAAATAGTTCAACTGGAACTCCATCACTTCCACTAGCTGTGTTTGTAGTGATGCTTCTTAAGGCCCACTTGACTTCACATTCCAGGATGTCTGGCTCTAGGTGAGTGATCATACCATCGTGATTATCTGGGTCATGAAGATCTTTTTTACATAGTTCTTCTGTGTATTTATGCCACCTCTTGTTAATATCTTCTGCTTCTGTTAGGTCCATACCATTTCTGTCCTTTATTGTGCCCATCTTTGCATGAAATATACCCTTGGTATCTCTAATTTTCTTGAAGATATTTCTAGTCTTTCCCATTCTATTGTTTTCCTCTATTTCTTTGCATTGATTGCTGAGGAAGGCTTTCGTATCTCTCCTTGCTATTCTTTGGAACTCTGCATTCAAATGGCTATATCTTTCCTTTTCTCCTTTGCCTTTCACTTCTCCTCTATTCACAGCTATTTGTAAGGCCTTCTCAGACAGCCATTTTGCCTTTTTGCATTTCTTTTTCTGGGAGGTGGTCTTGATCACTGCCTCCTGTACAATGTCATGAACCTTCATCCATAGTTCTCAGGCACACTAACAAATTTAATCCCTTGAATCTATTTGTCACTTCTACTGTATAATCATAAGGGATTTGATTTAGATCATACTTGAATGGTCTAGGATTTTCCCTACTTTCTTCAATTTAAGTCTGAATTTGGCAATAAGGAGTTCATGATCTGAGCCACAGTCAGCTCCCGGTCTCGTTTTCGCTGACTGTATACAGCCTCTCCATCTTTGGTTCCATCATTCTGATTCCGTTATTGACCATCTGGTGACATCCATGTCAGTTTTTGTTCCAATCCCAAAGAAGGCAATATCAAAGAATGCTCAAACTACAGCACAACTGAACTTATCTCAGATGCTAGCAAAGTAATGCTCAAAATTCTCCAGGCCAGGCTTCAACAGTGCATGAATTGTGAACTTCCAGATGTTCAAGCTGCTTTTAGAAAAGGCAGAGGAACCAGAGATCAAACTGCCAACTTCCATTGAACTGTTAAAAAAAGCAAGAGATTTCCAGAAAAATATCTACTTCTGCTTTATTGACTATGCCAATGCCTTTGACTGTGTGGATCACCATAAGCTGTGGAATTCTGAAAGATGGGAATATCAGACCACCTGACCTGCCTCTTGAAAAAACTGTCTGCAGGTCAGGAAAAAACAGTTAGAGCTGGACATGGAACAACAGAATTGTTCTAAACTGGGAAAGGAGTACGTCAAGACTGTATATCGTCACCCTGCTTATTTAACTTATATGCAGAGTACATCATGAGAAACACTGGGCTGGATGAAGCAGAAGCTGGAATCAAGATTTCCAGAGAAATATTAATAACCTCAGATTCCCTGGTAGCTCAGATAGCTAAGCATCTGCCTGCAATGGAGGAGACCCTGGTTCAATTCCTGGGTAGGGAAGATCCCTTGGAGAAGGAAATGACAACCCATTCCAGTATTCTTGCCTGGAAAATCCCATGGACCGAGGAGCCTGGTAGGCTACAGTCCATGCATTCGCAAAGAAATGGACAAAACTAAGCTACTTCACTTTCACTTTCAGATATGCAGATATCACGACCCTTATGGCAGAAAGCGAAAAAGAACTAAAGAACTTCTTGATGAAAGTGAAAAAGGAGAGTGAAAAAATGGCTTAAAACTCAGCATTCAAAAAACCAATATCATGATATCCGGTCCATCATGTCATGGCAAATACATGGGGAAACAGTGGAAACAGTGACAGACTTTATTTTGGGGGTCTCCAAAATCACTGCAGATGGTGACTGCAGCCATGAAATTAAAAGACACTTGCTCCTTGGAAGAAAAGTTATGGCCAACCTAGACAGCATATTAAAAAGCAGAGACATGTCTTTGCCAACAAATGTCCATCCATTCAAAGCTATGGTTTTTCCAGTAGTCATGTATGGATATGAGACATGCACCATAAAGAAAACTGAGTGCTGAAGAATGCTTTTGAACTGTGGTAGAGCTGGACTGTGAAGAAGGCTGAGCGCCGAAGAATTGATGCTTTTGAACTGTGGTGTTGGAGAAGACTCTTGAGAGTCCCTTGGACTGCAAGGAGATCCAACCAGTCCATTCTGAAGGAGATCAATCCTGGAATTTCTTTCGAAGGAATGATGCTAAAGCTGAAACTCCAGTATTTTGGCCACCTCATGCGAAGAGTTGACTCATTGGAGAAGACTCTGATGCTGGGAGGGATTGAGGGCAGGAGGAGAAGGGGACGACAGAGGATGAGATGGCTGGATGGCATCACTGACTCGATGGATGCGAGTCTGAGTGACCTCCGGGAGCTGGTGATGGACAGGGAGGCCTGGCGTGCTGCGGTTCATGGGGTCGCAGAGTCGGACACGACTGAGCGACTGATCTGATCTGATCTGATCTGATTGGAGAAGACTCTTGAGAGTCCCTTGGACTGCAAGGAGATCCAAATAGTCCATCCTAAAGGAAATCAGTCCTGAATATTCATTGGAAGGACTGATGCTGAAGCTGAAACTCCAATACTTTGGCTACCTGATGCAAAGACCTCTCTCATTGGAAAAGACCCTGATGCTGGGAAAGATTGAAGGCAGGAGGACAAGGGGACAACAGAGGATGAGACGGCTGGATGGCATTACTGTCTCAATGGACATGAGTGTGAGTAAACTGCAGGAGTTGGTGATGGACAGGGAGGCCTGGCATGCTGCAGTTCATGGGGTCACAAAGAGTCAGACATGATTGAGCACCTGAACTGAACTTTAGTTAAATCATTAACACTGCCTCCTTTTTAGTCTAATATTTGATGCTTATATTTTTTAAAAATGTTTTTTTAGTTGATCTTTATCTTTAAAAATGTTCTTAAAAGTTTTTAGAATCTTGGAAAATTTTAAAGATATTAACATTTGATCATCAAAATAATATAAAACAAATAAACCAATGAAGCTGCCAATGTAATTCTGATGATTAGCCAGTTTGGGGTACTAGTGAGTGACACAAATATCATGTAACTGCATGTTTTAGGTGGAGAACTTGAGAAATTTTTTTCTCCTTTCTTTTCCTTTTATGTTTTTATTTGTTTTACTCCTTTCTTCCCTTTCCTTGTTTTCATCCTTCTTTCTCTACCTCCTTATTTCATTCTTTCTTCAATAATTTAGCAAAAAGTGCTGAAACAGCACTTTACTACAAAATGAAGTTTAGTCTAGAGTATAAAAATTGCAAAAACACAGTTACCAACCTCATGAAATTCAAAACTTGATATTAAGGATGTCTATGCAAAAAAAAAAAAAAAGGCTGTTTGAGGAGGCCTTGCAAATAGCTGTGGAAAAAAAAAAAAACAAAAAGAAGCAAAAAGCAAAGGAGAAAAGGAAAGATATAAGCATCTGAATGCAGAGTTCCAAAGAATAGCAAGGAGATAAGAAAGCCTTCCTCAGCGATCAATGCAAAGAAATAGAGGAAAACAACAGAATGGGAAAGACTAGAGATCTCTTCAAGAAAATTAGGGATACCAAGGGAACATTTCATGCAAAGATGGGCTCGATAAAGGACAGAAATGGTATGGACCTAACAGAAGCAGAAGATGTTAAGAAGAGGTAGCAAGAATACACAGAACTGTACAAAAAAGATCTTCACGACCAAGATAATAACCATGGTATGATTACTCACCTAGAGCCAGACATCCTGGAATGTGAAGTTAAGTGGGCCTTAGAAAGCATCACTATGAACAAAGCTAGTGGAGGTGATGGAATTCTAGTTGAGTTCTTTCAAATCCTGAAAGATGATGCTGTGAAATTGCTGCAATCAATACGCCAGAAAATTTGGAAAACTCAGCAGTGACCACAGGACTGGAAAAGGTCAGTTCTCATTCCAAGCCCAAAGAAAGGCAATGCCAAAGAATGCTCAAACAACAGCACAACTGCACTCATCTCACACGCTAGTAAAGTAATGCTCAAGATTTTCCAAGCCAGGCTTCAGCGATACATAAACGGTGAACTTTCAGATGTTCAAGCTGCTTTTAAAAAAGGCAGAGGAACCAGAGATCAAATTAGCAACATCTGCTGGATCATCAAAAAAGCAAGAGATTTCCAGAAAAACATCTGCTTTATTGACTATGCCAAAGCCTCTGACTGTGTGGATCACATTAAACTCTGGAAAATTCTGAAAGAGATGGGAATACCAAACCACCTGACCTGCCTCTTGAGACACTTATATGCAGGTCAGGAAGCAACAGTTAGAACTGGACATGGAACAACAGACTGGCTCCAAATAGGAAAAGGAGTACGCCAAGGTTGTATATTGTCACCATGCTTATTTAACTTACATGCCGAGTACATCATGAGAAACACTGGGCCGGAAGAAGCACAAGCTGGAATCAAGATTGCTGGGAGATATATCAATAACCTCAGATATGCAGATGACACCACCTTTATGGCAGAAAGTGAAGAGGAGCTAAAAAGCCTCTTGATGAAAGTGAAAGAGGAGAGTGAAAAAGTTGGTTTAAAGCTCAACATTCAGAAAACTAAGATCATGGCATCTGGTCCCATCACTACATGGGAAATAGGTGGGGAAACAATGGAAACAGTGGCATATTTTATTTTGGGGGCTCAGAAATCACTGCAGATGGTGACTGCAGCCATGAAATTAAAAGACGCTTACTCTTTGGAAGGAAAGTTATGACCAACCTAGATAGCATATTCAAAAGCAGAGATATTACTTTGGCAACAAAGGTCCATCTAATCAACGTTATTGTGTTTCCAGTGGTCATGTATGGATGTGAGAATTGGACTGTGAAGAAAGCTGAATGCTGAAGAATTGATGCTTTTGAACTGTGGTGCTGGAGAAGACTCTTGAGAGTCCCTTGGACTGCAAGAAGATCCAACAAGTCCATCCTAATGGAGACCAGTCCTGTGTGTTCATTGGAAGGAATGATGCTAAAGCTGAAATTCCAGTCCTTTGGCCACCTCATGCGAAGAGTTGACTCATTGTAAAAGACCCTGATGCTGGGAGGGATTGGGGACAGGAAGAGAAGGGAATGACAGAGGATGAGATGGCTGGATGGCATCACCAACTCGATGGACCTGAGTTTGGGTGAACTCCAGGAGTTTGTGATGGACAGGGAAGCCTGGCATGCTGCAATTCATGGGTCACAAAGAGTTGGACACAACTGAGCGACTGAACTGAAGTGAACTGAATATTCATTATAAAGAAGCATAATATTAAAATAAAATTTGAGTTAAGACTCAGAGGGGCATGCAAATTTGAGCAGGTATCCTAATTGATTCAGAGCAAGGTAGCTGAATGTTTTGTAACTTTTGTTTCAAAATGTCTTCTGTTATTTATTAGTCCTGATTCAAGGTCCATTTACATACCTAATGTAAGAATTAGGTGTATATCAGCTCAGTTCAGTCGCTCATTCATGTCTGACTCTGTGACCCCACTTATTGCGGTACGCCAGGTCTCTCTGTCCATCACCAATGCCCGGAGTTCACTCAAACTCACGTCCATCAAGTCGGTGATGCCATCCAGCCATCTCATCCTCTGTCATCTTCTCCTCCTGCCCGCAATCCCTCCCAGCATCAGAGTCTTTTCCAATGAGACAACTCTTCCCATGAGGTAGCCAAAATACTGGAGTTTCAGCTTTAGCATCATTCCTTCCAAAGAACACCCAGGGCTGATCTCCTTTAGAATGGACTGGTAGGGTCTCCTTGCAGTCCAAGGGACTCTCAAGAGTCTTCTCCAACACCACACTCCAAAAGCATCGATTCTTCCACGCTCAGCTTTCTTCACAGTCCAACTCTCACATCCATACACGACACGGGAAAAACCATAGCCTTGATTAGACGGACCTTTGTTGGCAAAGTAATGTCTCTGCTTTTGAATATGCTATCTAGGTGTACACAGCAATGGCATAAACTCCATATATGTTGGATTTAAGTCATTTATCAGGATATAAGATGAAATCACTGGACATTAAAAATGACAAAGATACTTCTTACTGGCCTTTAGCTTATTTGACTTTTAAAGGGGATAGAAGGGTGTACAATTAGAAAAGAGCAGTTGGGACTCAAACTCTCTTTCTCTCAAATTTTTCTTTTCTCAGTGAATCTTGGGCTTGAAGATTACCAATGCTCCCTGATTAGTGCACACTCTGTAATCAGCAAAACCTTCCAAGTCTGTACAACCTAGACCCTGAGGGTGACAGCAACTGGAAAAATGTGTAGAAACACTGAAAACAATTGAAACAAACAAATTGAAATTTAGCAAAGAATATTTATGTTTAAAATTTAGATTTTAAAAACCTAATTCTTTCACCAGTGTTTTCTAGTTTTCTATATATAGGTCTTTAGTTTCTTTAGGTAGATATATTCCTAAGTATTTTATTCTTTTCTTTGCGATGGTGAATGGGATTGTTTCCTTAATTTCTCTTTCTATTGTGAAAATGAGTATACTACCCAAAGCAATTTATAGATTCAATGCAATCCCCATCAAGCTACCAATGGTATTTTTCACAGAGCTAGAACAAATAATTTCACAGTTTGTATGGAAATACAAAAAATCTTGAATATCCAAAGCAATCTTGAGAAAGAAGAATGGAACTGGAGGAATCAACCTGCCTGACTTCAGGCTCTACTACAAAGCCACAGTCATCAAGACAGTATGGTACTGGCACAAAGACAGAAATATAGATCAATGGAACCAAATAGAAAGCCCAGAGATAAACCCATGCACCTATGGACACCTTATCTTTGACAAAGGAGGCAAGAATATACAATGGAGAAAAGATAATCTCTTTAACAAGTGGTGCTGGGACAACTGGTCAACTACTTGTAAAAGAATGAAACTAGAGCACTTTCTAACATCATACACAAAAATAAACTCAAAATGGATTAAAGATCTAAACATAAGACCAGAAACTATAAAACTCTTTGAGGATAACATAGGCAAAACACTCTCCGACATACATCACAGCAGGATCCTCTATGACCCACCTCCCAGAATATTGGAAATTAAAGCAAAAATAAACAAATGGGACCTAATTAAACTTAAAGGCTTCTGCACAACAAAAGAAACTCTAAACAAGGTGAAAGGACAGCCTTCAGAATGGGAGAAAATAGTAGTAAATGAAGCAACAGACAAACAACTAATCACAAAAATATACAAGCAACTCCTACAGCTCAATTCCAGAAAAATAAACAACCCAATAAAAAAAATGGGCCAAAGAACTAAACAGACATTTCTCCAAAGAAGACATACAGATGGCTAACAAACACATGAAAAGATGCTCAACATCACTCATTATCAGAGAAATGCAAATCAGAACCACAAGGAGGTACCATTTCATGCCAGTCAGAATGGCTGCAATCCAAAAGTCTACAAGCAATAAATGCTGGAGAAGGTGTGGATAAAAGGGAACCCTCTTACACTGTTGGTGGGAATGCAAACTAGTACATCCACTATGGAAAACTGTGGAGATTCCTTTAAAAACTGGAAATAGAACTGCCTTATGACCTAGCAATCCCATTGCTGGGCATACACACTGAGGAAACCAGAATTGAAAGAGACACACGTACCCCAATGTTCATCACAGCCCTGTTTATAATATCCAGGACATGGAAGCAACCTAGATGTCCATCAGCAGATGAATGGATAAGAAAGCAGTGGTACATATACACAATGGAGTATTACTCAGCCATTAAAAAGAATACATTTGAATCAGTTCTAATCAGGTGGTTGAAACTGGAGCCAATTATACAGGGTGAAGTAAGCCAGAAAGAAAAACACCAATACAGTATACTAACGCATATATATGGAATTTAGAAAGATGGTAACAATAACCCTGTATGCGAGACAGCAAAAGAGACACAGATGTATAGAAGTCTTTTGGACTCTGTGGGAGAGGGCAGGGGGATGATTTGGGAGAATGGCATTTAAACATGTATAATATCATATAAAAAACAAATTACCAGTCCAGGTTTTATGCAGGATACAGGATGCTTGTGCCTGGTGCACTGAGATGACCCAGAGGGATGGTATGGGGAGGGAAATGGGAGGGGGGTTCAGGATGGGTAACATGTGTACACCCGTGGCAGATTCATGTTGATGTATGGCAAAACCAATACAATATTGTAAATTAATTAGACTCTAATTAAAATAAATAAATTTAAAGGAAAATTTTAGAAAATCCTAATTCTTTGTATACTGGACATAGCTTTGAGTGCCATTCACTTGAAAAGAATAAGGGATCAATTCTTTTTTAACTCAATAAAACTCACAAAGTAAGTGACTGGTTAATAATGATATTAGTTTCATATTGCACCTGGAGAAACACAATGTCTAGAGTATGATCAGTAGCAAATCCAATAACATGATGTTCTAATACTAGTTCCATGGAACTACAAAGTGACAAATATGAGAAAGTGTGAATGAACCAATACTTCGTCATATGTTAAACTAATCACCATAGTCACATGCAGCCTGATTCACTTAACCTGTCCCTTCACACAAATATTACCATTTTCTATGTGTTCAATTAGGTTAGGAAGCACTGTGCTACATTTTTAATTATTTCTGGAGTTTGGAGTTTAGTTATGGATATTCTTTTTAAGGAGAGATATTGACAAGATAAAAAACAAATAAAGACTGTGTAAAACTTTAAAAATATTTGAGGGTGTTGAGATAATTAACAGATTTCATCATATATCTCAAGGGACTCTAAAGAGACAAATGACATTTTATGTATGGCATTTGAAAGATCTAAGAATACAAGGAAAATATTCCAAACCTTTGAGTTCTTTTTATTTAATATAAATTTATTTATTTTGTTGGAGGCTAATTACTTTACAATATTGTATTGGTTTTGCCATACATCAACATGAATCTATCATAGCTGTACACATGTTCCCCATCCTGAGCTCCCCTCCCCCTCCCTCCCAATACCATCCCTCTGGGTCATCCCAGTGAAAAATGTCTATTCTTAATCACTGAATACACTCAAACCGACTCAGTTCACATCTGATTCCTTCCAGTTTCTGCAACTTACATTCAAATTCAGAAAACGTTCATTTTCTGGAATAAGTCACATTCTCTCAACTTGTCTAGATTTTTACTTGCTCATGTTTTCACATGAAGTAAGTCTCACCACCTCATTCATCTCTATTATCTGCTAAACAGTTTTTCTTTACTAATCTCATTTACAACTAATATCATCATAGTAGTAGTAGAGTGTTAACTGCTCAGTCATGTCTGACTCTTTGTGACCCCGTGGACTCTAGCCCTCCAGGCTCCCTCTGTCCATGGGATTCTCCAGGCAAGAATATTGGAGTGGGTTGCCATTCTCTTCTCCAGGGCATCTTCCCAACCCAAGTATCAATCCAAGGTCTTCTGCATTTTAAGCAGATTCTTTACCACCTGAGCCACCAGAAAAGCAGAAATCCTTAGACTCCTTCTAACTGATAGATTTTCTTACTACATGCTCAAGAATCTTTCATTTCTAAACAGCACATTTTCAAACTCCAGCTGCACTATAAGTCAAATGATGAACAAATCTGACTTAGTCTCTTCTATATCCAAGAAAATAGCTCACATCTGGCACATCACAGCAAGTTTAAAAACATGGTTTATGAATAAATTGATAATTATATGAATGAAGATGTTGTGGAATATTTGCCTGAATGCCAGTGATTATTACTTTCATAGTTGAAGTCTCAAATACCAAGTACAAAATTAACACACTCACCTTTCTTTGTTCCTGGAAATCTCAATGCCAAATCTATTTCACAATGTGCTCTCAGGGAAGGATAGCACTAGTGTTAGTGTGAGGAGTGATAGGTACCCAGCATTCTGCTGTCTTTACTGCTGGGAGAGCAGGTCTGACAGCCTTGGTCTTAAGAGTCACTTTTGAAGCTGTTCTGCAACACAGATCAGCAGCTCCAATTCTAAGTCTTCAGTGTTGTTTCTTCAGCTTCAGGGTAGGAAACATCTTGACCTTTCTCAGTTCTCCCCTGAGCTCTTGTGATCACCATACTGTGAGGTTTGTACTGGATTTAGATATACCAGACAATAAATAACATGGAGTCAAATACTCCCCAAGGATTTTCATTTCTCAAGAGACTGGCTCTTGAGAAAAGAGGCAATTGCAGGTGACATGCCCCCAGTTATCCAGCATTTTCTTTCAAAAGGTATTATTTGTCAATCCTGAACTTACCAATTAGTGATAAAGATTTGTTCATGGGATATGAGGATTTTGTTAAACTGCAGATCCTGATCCGGCCGGTCTAAGTTGGATCTGAAATTCTGCATTTCTTACAAGCTCCTACCAGTGCTGTGGATTCATAGTCCAGACTGTGAATAGCAGATTTAGTATCAGGACATATTCTGACAATTTATCTTATAAATTGTTAATAAAGCCAGAAAGTTTTAATAATGAATTAAAATCATTTTTCATATATCAGTAAATATATTTAATTTTTATAGAAATAGGTGATATAAATAATTGATTAAAAAATGAAATCTACATATAATTGAATTTTATAATTATGGGGCAAAAATTCAGAATATTGATGTAGTATTTTGGGTTTTTAAATAAAAAGTAATAATTTTATTATTATAATAATTTCACTAATAATAATAAATAATAATATTATCGCTAATAATAATTTTACTTGTTAAATTGTATATTTAATGAAATAGTTTGTTATTAGGCAATTATATTTCATAATCCTTCTTTTTTTAATATACTTTTGCTTTTTTCCTAAAGCTGAAATAACTGGAAGCAGTCTTAGATTTTAGCATTATGTAAGATAAATTGGAAATTCACATTAGGGAGCACTTATAAAATATGATTAAATGTATTAAGTTCAATTATTTTTAAAATATTTACAATTGGGTGACACAGTGCTTCTCAATCATTTTTCCACATTGAAACTGTCAAAAACTCAATCATTTACTCAAATGAAATAAGCTTCAATTATACTAGAGCTTGCCATGAGAGAATATGGTAAACAATTACCCATTCAAAGATAGGGCATAGTGTTTATATTTCATAAATCATTCATTATTTGTTATTTTTACTGAAGTATAATTTCTTTACAATGTTAGCTTTTCCTTTACAACAAATGATATTTGTTTTTCTATTTCTGCTTTACTTCACTCTATGTGACAGATTCTAGGTCCTTCCACATCTCTACAAATAAAAGCATAATAAAATATATTACTATAATTTTCTTCTTTCAAGACCTACTGTCTTACTCGGGTTTCTCTTACCTTGGGCGTGGGGTATCTCATCCCGGCTGCTCCTGGCTGCTCCCGGCCAGCAAAGCACAGCCATCGCACCTTACCTTGGACGAGGGGGTCTCTCCTCACCGCCGCCCTTCCTGACCTCGGTCGTGGGGTAGCTCTTCTCGGCCGTGCTTAGTGCACTGGCCCTCACCGCCGTCCTTCCTCGGTCGTGGGGGTAGCTCCTCTCGGCCGCGCTCTTAGTGCGCGACGCAGCCGGCGGGGCGCTCTTAGTGCGCGACGCAGCCGGCGGGGCGCTCTTAGTGCGCGACGCAGCCGGCGGGGCGCTCTTAGTGCGCGACGCAGCCGGCGGGGCGCTCTTAGTGCGCGACGCAGCCGGTCTTGAAAGTAGGTCTTGAAAGAGGGCATCAGAGGGCAAATACACTAAAACCATTCTCACAGATAACTAGTCAGTCTAATCACACAAGGACCACACCCTTGTCTAACTCAATGAGATTAAGCCATGCCCTAGAGGCAACCTGGGATGGGGGGGTCATGGTGGAGAGATATGACAGGGTGTGGTCCGCTGGAGAAGGGAATGGCAAACCACTTCAGTATTCTTGCCTTGAGAACCCCATGAACAGTATGAAAAGACAAAATGATAGGATACTGAAAGAGAAACTCCCCAGGTCAGCAGGGGCCCAATATGCTACTGGAGATCAGTGGAGAAATAACTCCAGAAAGAATGAAAGGATGGAGCCAAAACAAAAAGAATACCCAGCTGTGGATGTGTCTGGTGATAGAAGCAAAGTCCGATGCTGCAAAGAGCAATATTGCATAGGAACCTGGAATGTCAGGTCCATGAATCAAGGCAAATTGGAAGTGGTCAAACAAGAGATGGCAAGAGTGAATGTCGACATTCTAGGAATTAGCGAACTAAAATGGACTGGAATGGGTGAATTTAACTCGGATGACCATTATATCTACTACTGTGGACAGGAATCCCTCAGAAGAAATGGAGTGGCCATCATGGTCAACAAAAGAGTCCGAAATGCAGTACTTGGATGCAATCTCAAAAACGATAGAATGATCTCTGTTCGTTTCCAAGGCAAACCATTCAATGTCACAGTAATCCAAGTCTATGCCCCAACCAGTAACGCCGAAGAAGCTGAAGTTGAAAGGTTCTATGAAGACCTACAAGACCTTTTAGAACTAACACCCAAAAAAGATGTCCTTTTCATTATAGGGGACTGGAATGCAAAAGTAGGAAGTCAAGAAACACCTGGAGTAACAGGCAAATTTGGCCTTGGAATACGGAATGAAGCAGGGCAAAGACTAATAGAGTTTTGCCAAGAAAATGCACTGGTCATAGCAAATACCCTCTTCCAACAACACAAGAGAAGACTCTATACATGGACATCACCAGATGGTCAACACCGAAATCAGATCGATTATATTCTTTGCAGCCAAAGATGGAGAAGCTCTATACAATCAGCAAAAACAAGACCAGGAGCTGACTGTGGCTCAGACCATGAACTCCTTATTGCCAAATTCAGACTGAAATTGAAGAAAGTAGAGAAAACTACTAGACCATTCAGGTATGACCTAAATCAAATCCCTTATGATTATACAGTGGAAGTGAGAAATAGATTTAAGGGCCTAGATCTGATAGATAGAGTGCCTGATGAACTATGGAATGAGGTTCGTGACATTGTACAGGAGACAGGGATCAAGACCATCCCCATGGAAAAGAAATGCAAAAAAGCAAAATGGCTGTCTGGGGAGGCCTTACAAATAGCTGTGAAAAGAAGAGAAGCGAAAAGCAAAGGAGAAAAGGAAAAATATAGACATCTGAATGCAGAGTTCCAAAGAATAGCAAGAAGAGATAAGAAAGCCTTCTTCAGTGATCAATGCAAAGAAATAGAGGAAAACAACAGAATGGGAAAGACTAGGGATCTCTTCAAGAAAATCAGAGATACCAAAGGAACATTTCATGCAAAGATGGGCACAATAAAGGACAGAGATGGTGTGGATCTAACAGAAGCAGAAGATATCAAGAAGAGGTGGCAAGAATACACAGAAGAACTGTACAAAAAAGAGCTTCAAGACCCAGATAATCATGATGATGTGATCACTGACCTAGAGCCAGACATCTTGGAATGTGAAGTCAAATGGGCCTTAGAAAGCATCACTACGAACAAAGCTAGTGGAGGTGATGGAATTCCAGTGGAGCTATTCCAAATCCTGAATGATGATGCTGTGAAAGTGCTACACTCAATATGCCAGCAAATTTGGAAAACTCAGCAGTGGCCACAAGATTGGAAAAGGTCAGTTTTCATCCCATTCCCAAAGAAAGGCAATGCCAAGGAGTGCTCAAACTACCGAACAATTGCACTCATCTCACACGCTAGTAAAGTAATGCTCAAAATTCTCCAAGCCAGGCTTCAGCAATATGTGAACCGTGAACTTCCTGACGTTCAAGCTGGTTTTAGAAAAGGCAGAGGAACCAGAGATCAAATTGCCAACATCCGCTGGATCATGGAAAAAGCAAAAGAGTTCCAGAAAAACATCTATTTCTGCTTTATTGACTATGCCAAAGCCTTTGACTGTGTGGATCACAATAAACTATGGAAAATTCTGAAAGAGATGGGAATACCAGACCACCTGATCTGCCTCTTAAGAAATCTGTATGCAGGTCAGGAAGCAACAGTTAGAACTGGTCATGGAACAACAGACTGGTTCCAAATAGGAAAAGGAGTACGTCAAGGCTGTATATTGTCACCATGTTTATTTAACTTATATGCAGAGTACATCATGAGAAATGCTGGACTGGAAGAAACACAAGTTGGAATCAAGATTGCCGGGAGAAATATCAATAACCTCAGATATGCAGATGACACCACCCTTATGGCAGAAAGTGAAGAGGGGCTAAAAAGCCTCTTGATGAAAGTGAAAGTGGAGAGTGAAAAGGTTGGCTTAAAGCTCAACATTCAGAAAACGAAGATCATGGCATCTGGTCCCATCACTGCATGGGAAATAGATGGGGAAACAGTGGAAACAGTGTCAGACTTTGTTTTTCTGGGCTCCAAAATCACTGCAGATGGTGACTGCAGCCATGAAATTAAAAGACGCTTACTCCTTGGAAGGAAAGTTATGACCAACCTAGATAGCATATTCAAAAGCAGAGACATTACTTTACCAACAAAGGTTCCCCTAGTCAAGGCTATGGTCTTTCCTGTGGTCATGTATGGATGTGAGAGCTGGACTGTGAAGAAGGCTGAGCGCCGAAGAATTGATGCTTTTGAACTGTGGTGTTGGAGAAGACTCTTGAGAGTCCCTTGGACTGCAAGAAGATCCAACCAGTCCATTCTGAAGGAGATCAATCCTGGAATTTCTTTAGAAGGAATGATGCTAAAGCTGAAACTCCAGTATTTTGGCCACCTCATGCGAAGAGTTGACTCATTGGAGAAGACTCTGATGCTGGGAGGGATTGAGGGCAGGAGGAGAAGGGGACGACAGAGGATGAGATGGCTGGATGGCATCACTGACTCGATGGATGCGAGTCTGAGTGACCTCCGGGAGCTGGTGATGGATAGGGAGGCCTGGCGTGCTGCGGTTCATGGGGTCGCAAAGAGTCGGACACGACTGAGCGACTGATCTGATCTGATCTGATAATTTTCTTCATCATCATCATTGCTGTAGTTCATTAAAAATAAAACAAAGGCTCTGTTAATCCTCAAGAACATTTTATTTTATTCTTCCATTTCTCCATTCATAATCTTTATAATATACCTTTGAAGAAGTGTCCAGGAAGAGAATGTTAGAGATGAGTTATATGGGGAAGTGTCACTGAAGCTATAAATATTTAAATAACAAATCTAACTCACGGCAAATTATTACTATGCCATCACGATACAGATTTAATTCATGAATGTTTTCTACTGTCCAGAATTTTCCTCAGAGCAAACTTGACATCTTTATTCCGCAGACTATAGATCAAGGGATTCAGCATGGGCACAAGGATGGTATAAAACACAGAGGACACTTTCCCTTGGTCCATGGAGCTCACAGATGATGGCTGCAGATACATAAATGCTGCAGATCCATAGAAAATAGCAACACCTAAGAGGTGGGAACTGCAGGTGCTGAAGGCTTTATACCTGCCTTTGTTGGAGCGGATTTGGAAGATGTTGGAGAGGATAAAAATGTAGGAGGCAAGGATAGTTAAGGCAGGAGTCAGGAGGTTAAATGCACTCAAGAATATGACCAATAATTCATTGATATAGATGCTGGAACAGGATAGCTCAAAGAGTGGGAAGAGATCACAGAAATAATGGTTAACCACATTGTTCTTGCAGAAAAAGAGTTTCAACATAAATCCTGTATGGACTGTGGATCCAATGATGGCCAAAACATAAACTCCCACTGTGAGGTGGAAGCAGATGTGATAAGACATGGTGACATTGTAAAGCAGGGGGTTACAGATGGCAGCATAGCGGTCATATGCCATTGCAGCCAACATGTGACACTCTGCAATAATAAAAACAATGAAGAAATACAACTGAGTCATGCATTCAGGATAGGAGATGGTGTTCTGCTTTGTCACAAAGTTCACAAGCATTTTAGGGGTGACAACAGTGGAATGACAGAGGTCAATATAGGATAAATTGGTAAGGAAATAGTACATGGGGGTGTGCAGGTGAGAACTGAGCCCTATCAGTGTGATCATGCCCAGGTTCCCCACCACCGTGACCACATAGATTCCTAGGAAGAGAAGGAAAAGGGGCAGCTGGAGTTGTGGCTGTTCTGTGAGCCCAGTGAGGATGAACTCAGTCACTGAGGAGTGATTTCCTGCAGCCATTTCTCTCTGGGTAGTTTCTGAAAGGGAGAAAGTAAGGGACAGTTTTTGGACTCATGACTTTGCTATGTCCCCTATTAATGGCAAATTACATAGAAAATTAATCATTTGAATTTTCTCTTGGTTTCTGTGAATAATTTTAACTCTGAATAAGTTTACCTAAGTAATACTTTCTTAATCAAATGTTTCTGCACCTTTATATTAAAGGTATTAAATTATCTAATTTAAAAGTATTTCAGGTCTCTGGCTGATTATCAGTATGGGTTTTTGAGTGATTAGTCCCTAGTTTGGACATTTCATTTATCTTTAAATGTTTTTTTCTAAAGTGTGGTTTGCAGACTTGAAAACTTAGAAGACCTATTAAAAATGACAGAAGCTTATTGAGCATCAACCTAGAAAGAGCAAATCCCATATAAGTACAAACTCTTTTATTCACCAGGAACTGATTTCTGCCAGGGGTGAAAAGATACACATTATTACTAGATTCCAGAATTATTTTTCTGAAAATCAAAACTTTGGGTTTCTACATAAAATCATCAGATTTTTAATATTGTTCTTGAATTAAAATAATGCAGACAACATTCATTGTGCAGATGTGACACCTGAATTATCTCACCTTTAACATGCTTGTGGTCCAAATGCCTCTGTCTTTACTTCAGAGAAGAAATATAGTGCTTAAGTGAATATGCCTTAAAGTCCAAGTGTATGTGTTCTTCTACTCACCCATCATTTACAGTTGATAAACCTGGAAAAGTAAAATAACTTCATTATTTAATTAGCAAGGTTTAACACTCTGAAAATGGTAATAATTGTTGTTATAATATATTATCAATTGAAAATAAGAGATAATCATACACTTCAAAATACATAGAAAAATCAGTTATAATGTTTAAGCCATTTTTATCTTTCATCAACTAAGAGGGTATAAAAAGAGTATAAAATTAAAGGATATAGAATAATAGATGCAGTTCCCTATTCTATTAAATAATAAACAGATTATTTTATCTGTTTATGGATCAAAGTATATGAAAATAAATTTCACTTGAATAAAAATTAAAAAGAAGAAACAAACTCTAAAATGTTCTACCTCACAGCTAAGTAAAAATATAATTGAAATGAATCTTAATTCTAAGCAAAAAACTAAACTATTAAACTTCTGGAAAAAAAAACACTAAAGTATCATTTAAACTATGGTTTAAACACTAAACTATAATATTGTATAGTTAGTATGTATTAGAACACATACTGTACAATATTGATCAATTCCATTATATCCAAGTTAAAAATTGTTCTTCAAAGTGTATTATTAGAATATTAAAAGCAAGCCATTGACTATAGACTGTTACTGAAAATATAAATTAATATTGAAAGATAATATGAAGACAAGCAAATTAAAAAATAAAAAAACTATTTGAACAGATATTATCACAGAAGATAAAAGAATAATTAATAAGCATATGAAAAAATATTAAAATTACTATTCATCAGGGAAATGAAAACTAAACTAAAACATGAATGAAAAAACACTACACATCTACAAAGAAAAGAGAGAAGAAAGGAAAGAGAAATGAAAACTTACAACCCAAAGTTTTAAGACAATGGGAGGCAGCCAGAGGTCTCAAATACAGATAGCTAAAACAAGGTATAAAATTGTCCAATGAATTTGGAAAACTGACAGTTTTTATAAAGTCAAGATAACAAGCCAGAAGGCAAAACATCAATACAGTATACTAACGCATATATATGGAATTTAGAAAGATAGTAACAATAACCCTGTATGCGAGATAGCAAAAGAGACACAGATGTATAGAACAGTCTTTTGGACTCTGTGGGAGAGGGAGAGGGTGGGAGGATTTGGGAGAATGGCATTGAAACATGTATAATATCATATATGAAATGAGTCGCCAGTCCAGATTCGATGCATGATACTGGATGCTTGGGGCTGGTGCACTGGGATGACCCAGAGGGATGGTACAGGGAGGGAGGTGGGAGGGGAGTTCAGGATGGGGAACACGTGTATACCTGTGGTGGATTCATGTTGATGTATGGCAAAACCAATACAATATTGTAAAGTAATTAACCTCCAATTAAAATAAATAAATTTATATTTTAAAAAAAGGTAAAACATAATTTAATAACTCTAATCTTTGGTGTTTTACTCAAGATAAAAATAGATATATGCCTACATAATGACTTGTACAAAAATAGGCATAGAGTATTTGTTATTAACAACCAAAAACACGAAATAAGGCAAGTATGCTGCTGCTGCTGCTAAGTCGCTTCAGTCGTGTCCGACTCTGTGCGACCCCATAGACGGCAGCCCACAAGGTTCCCCCGTCCCTGGGATTCTCCAGGCAAGAACACTTTCAACCAACTAAAATGAATTGTGATATGTATGCACACAGAGTAGAATACTACTCACCAATAAAATGCAACAAATCACAGATACATGCAGATTAATCTTGAAAATATTATCTTGAGTACAAAGAGCCAATATGCATAGAAGAGAAGATGCATATTTCTTTATTTTTTTTCTCTGTTGCCCCTTTCCATTTATATAAAGTTCTAGAAAAGGAGACTAAACTATAAAGAGATAAAAATAGACCAATAACTGACAGCATGGGGCATGGGAGAATAACTGGCAAAGGCCATGATAAAAGATTTTGGGACGATTAAAAACATTTCATGTCATTACTGAGATGTTGCTTTCAGTGCACAGTGTATGCAACTATCAAAACTCCTGTAGGTGAAATTTATTCTTAGAATGAGTACATAATTCTTTAAGTAATCTTGATAAAGTTGTACCTTGCTATGAGTGTGAAAAAAAAAAATCAATATACCAAAATACATTTTAAAATAAATCAAGAATATTAATTTAAATAGAAAATCTAACAAAAATTGGAAAGGATTAAGGAGGATCTCAACAAGATTTGTAAATGTGTATAAATGTGTAATTTATGCATAATTCCATTGCATGTAGCAATTAAATAACATGTATTCTTCTTAAGGGCACATAGAACTTTTAAAAAATTATTTTTATGCGCTTCACAAAATTATTTGTATGCTGGCTCATTATTCAAGCTAGAATGCCATTTCAAATGTTTTCACTGGTCTTCAATTTAAGAAAGGAACAACAGTAATTTTACAGATTTCCTTCTAACATATAGAAAAGGAAACAACATCCAATAGTAATAATAACCTTGTAGAAAATGCAGAATAGATAATGAGCTCTAAAATCTGTTTAAAGAACAGGCATAGCAAGCAACAAACTTAATAGTGGAACATGACATATGATAATTACTGTCTCTATTCCTATTCATTATTTTACTGAACATACTAACAAATTCAACAAGGCAATCAGAATAAAGTAAGGATTGGAAAGGAAGAAATAAATCTCTTATGTATAGGTGATATGACTGAGTAGGTAGAAAAAAGTGATAGAGATAAGTCTTAGAAATTAATAAATTAAATACAAATTCTAGACATTAAGTTGAATGTTTGAAGATAGTTTGTTATAGGAAACTATTTCATTTTAAAATTTAAATATTGGTGTATGTCTAAAATAAATTCACTTTCTCTGTATGCCATATGATTTGTATGTATGTGGATGTGTGTGTATGGCTAGATTCAAATTACTAACAATAAATTTCCATAATCTTAAGAAAGATGGGTCTCTAATTTTTCTTGTTTGTAATGTTCTTGTTAGAACTATTTTTAAAACCTCTTGACCTCATAAGAGATTTAGAAAATGATTGTTCTCTTTCTATTCTTGGAATATAAAAAGTACCTTAAATGTCTGGATGTGTTCCCACTGACACAATCTAGGCCTATGGTGTCCTTTGAAAAGTAAATGAGTCTCTCAGTTGTGCCCGACTCTTTGTGACCCCATGGACTATACAGTCCATGTCATTCTCTAGGCCAGAATACTGCTGTGGGTAGCCTTTTCCCTTCTCCAGGGGATCTCCTTAACCCAGGGATCGAACCCAGGGATCGAACCCAGATCTCCTGCATTGTGGGCAGATTCTTTACCAGCTGAGTCACAAGGGAAGTACAAGAATACTGGACTGGGTAGCCTATCCCTTCTCTAGTGGATCTTCCCAGCCCAGGAATTGAACCAGGGTCTCTTGCATTGCAAGTGGATTCTTTACCAACTGAACTATCAGGGAAGCCCCTGGTGTGCTTTATGGTCAAGTTTTTAATAACAGGTTGAAATTGTTGAACAACTATTCGTTTTTCAGATTTTTTTCTTTCCTTTTTGTTCTACTTAACTGAAATTGCAAGCCATTTACCATTTTGAAAATTGTCAGGTGGTTTTTATTTCATTTTTATTTTTTATCTTCCATGGAACTAAAATGTCATGAATACCTTATAACAGTGCTGAGGTCTTGATCTTCATCACTGAGGGAGTCAGGTTGAGAATGTGACATCCATAAACTCCTAGGTGGTCACCACTGGCCACATTGTCTTGTCCACTGAACCTGCTACCTCATACAAATATGACCATATTCTGAGAGTGCCATAAGATTAGGAAGCACTATGCTACACTTAAATTACATCTGTAGTTCTGAGTTTTGTTATAGATATTCTTTTTTAAGGAGGAACATTGACTAAATGGAAGGCAAATAAAAACTATTGAACTTGGAAAATATTTGAGGGCTTCCATGGCGCTCAGACAGTAAACAAATTGTTTGCAAGGCAGGAGACCTGTGTTTTATCCCTGGTTTGGAAAAATCCCCTGGAGAAGGAAATGGCAACCCACTCCAGCATTCTTTCCTGGGAATCCCATGGACAGAAGAGCCTGGTGGGCTACAGTCCATGGGGTCACAAAAGAGTCAGACATGACTGAGCAACTTTCAGGGGGTATTCTTTTTAAAGAGGAGCATTGACAAAATGGAAAGCAAATAAAACGTATTGAACTTGGAAAATATTTTAAGGTAATGGCATAATTAGCAGATATCATCATATATCTCAAAAGAATCTAAAGAGAAGAAAATAAAATTTATGTACAGTATTAGGTTCGATGCATCATACTGGATGCTTGGGGCTGGTGCACTGGGAAGACCCAGAGGGATGGTACAGGGAGGGAAGAGGGAGAGGGGTTCAGGATGGGGAACACGTGTATATCTGTGATGGATTCATGTTGATGTATGGCAAAACCAACACAATATGGTAAAGTGGTTAACCTCCAATTAAAATAATAAATTTATATTAAAAAAGAAAGATCTAAAA
Organism: Tragelaphus eurycerus; assembly: GCA_935064755.1. Taxonomy (NCBI): domain Eukaryota; kingdom Metazoa; phylum Chordata; class Mammalia; order Artiodactyla; family Bovidae; genus Tragelaphus; species Tragelaphus eurycerus. The sequence goes on from CAKXYN010000319.1 coordinate 42,627, forward strand.
ATATACACTTTGTGAAATAAAAGGAAAATATTATAACAATTTGAATTCTTAGAAATAAGTGAGGTACTTATCCTTAATGACGGAATACACTCAACCATACTTCAGAATTTGATTCACTTTCAGAGACAGTGGAGAAAAGATTTCCTCTGCCGCATTTGAGATAGTGTGAATATGTACTCTACTTCTTGCCAGACTCAGCTCACATTTGGTTCTGTTTGTGTTTAGAAACTTTACTTCCCACTTGAGAAAATTTTCATTTTCTGAGATGGGTTACATTCTCTCAAATGATCTGTATTTGCTCTTGTTTTCACATGAAATAATAGCCTAACAACTTCATTTATCTTTATTTTCTGGTAAATATTTATTTCTTTTTCAATTTCATTTATATTTGCTTTCATAATGGGAACCTCCAATTCCTTTTAAGTGATTGAACCTTCTTACTGCATGCTCAGAAAACTCATTTCTGAGCCACAGTTTTAAGATTTGAGCTGCACTGTAAGCCAATGCATGCATGCTGACACCTCAGTTGTGTCCAACTCTTTGCGGCACTATGGACAGTAGCCCTCCAGGCTTTCTGTCCATGGGATTCTCCAGGCAAGAAAACTGGAGTGGGTTGTCATGCTTTCCTCCAGGGGATCTTCTCAACTCAGGGATAGAATCCATGCCTCTTTTGTCTCCTGCACTGGCAGGTGGATTCTTTACCACTAGTGCTACCTGTAAGCCAGAGGATGGGCCAAATCAGACTAAACTGTCCTCTGCATCCAAGTAAATAGCACACATCCAGCGCATCATAGCAAGTTAAAAAATATTTTATGAAGAAATGAATAATAATATGGATGAATGAAGATATCATGTGACATTGCCCTGAATTCCCAAGGTGATTGCTCCGAGACTTAATAGTCTTATAAAACAAGTATGAAATCAAAACACTTACCTTTTTACTCCTGGAAAACCAAACATCAATTTTTCTTTACTTCGGCATTCTGCTTTCAGAGGAAAATAGCATTAACGATTTGTTGGGAGTAATATGAACCCAGAATTCTTTTGTCCTTAGTGCTGGGAGAGCAGGCACAGCCCTGGTGTCAGAGCCATTTTTGAAGCTGATCTCCATCACAGGTCAGCATCTCCAATTCTAAGTCTTCAGTGTGTGTTTCTACAGCTTCAGTGAAGCAAACATCCTCAGGACAGTCCCCCGAGAAGTTATGACTGCTGTGCTGTGAAGGTTTGTCCTGAGTTTAGATGTTCAAGGCAATAAATACAATAGAGTCAAATACCCTCCAGGGATTTCCATTTCTCAGGGAACAACCTCTTGAGAAAAGAAGCAATTGCAGTTGGCACTTCCCAAACTATGAAAATTTTTCTTTCAAGAGGGAATATTTGTTAATTCTGAACAATTCATGATAAAGATTAGTTCACAGGGTCTCCTGAGGACTTTTTTTTTTTTTTTTTTTTTTAGGGCAGATCCTGATCCAGCAAGTCTGAAGGGGAATTGTGATTCTATTTCTTATAAGCTCCTAGTCAATGCTTTCCCTTCAGTGTCAGCTGTGTGAACAGCAGGTTTTAGAGGATCAGGACATACACTGACAAGTCATCTTATTGTTAATAAGGCTGCTGCTGCTACTGCTGCTAAGTCGCTTCAGTCGTGTCCGACTCTGTGCGACCCCATGGACGGAAGCTCACCAGGCTCCCCTGTCCCTGGGATTCTCCAGGCAAGAACACTGGAGTGGGTTGCCATTTCCTTCTCCAATGCATGAAAGTGAAAAGTGAAAGTGAAGTCACTCAGTCGTGTCCGATTCTTAGCGACCCCATGGACTGGAGCCTACCAGGATCTTCCGTCCATGGGATTTTCCAGGCAAAAGTACTGGGGTGGGGTGCCATTGCCTTCCCCGTTAATAAGGCTAGAAATGTTAAAAAAAATTAAATATTTCTTCATTGCAAAAAAACTTATGAACAGGTAACATGGGGCTTCCCAGGTGATACTAATGATAAAGAGCATGCTTGCCAATGCAGGAGATGTAACAGACATGGGTTAAATCTCTGGGTTGGTAAGATCCCGTGAAGGAGAGCATCACAACCCACTTAGGTATTCTTGCCTAGAGGATCCCATGGACAGAGGAGCTTGGTGGGCTACAGTGTATGGGGTTGCAAAGTCAGATACAACTGAAGCGACTTAGCAGGCACACATAAGTAATGTAAATAATTGATTCAAAATTCAAATCTATGTAAAACTGGAATTTGGGGTACTGGGGTAAGAGTTCAGAATATTAATCAAATATGTGATTTTTTTTTTTTCAGGTAGTCATTTAAAATAATTCTACTTGTTAAACTGTGTATTTAATGAAATATTTTCTTTTTAGGAACCTATGTTTCAAGTTCCTTCTTTTTTCTTGTATACTTTTATTTTTTTCCCTAAAACTGAAATAATTGGAAATAATCTTAGATTGCAACATGAGTCAAGCAAGTTAAACTGGAAACACACATCAGGAAGTTCTTATGAAATGTGGTTAAATGTATTTGCTTCGTCCTTTCAAAGGACTTTACAATTGACTTTTATAGTGTTTCTCAAATATGGCTGTATATTCTAAATCATCAAGGGATATTTTTAAACCTCAATAACAAGGAGATGATAGAGGATGAGATGGTTGGATGGCATCACTGACTCAATGGACATGAGTTTGAGTAAACTCCAAGAGTTGGTGATAGACAGGGAGTCATCGTGTGCTGCAGTCCATGGGGTTGCAAAGAGTCAGACACGACTGAGCGACCGAACTTAACTGAACTGAACCAAGTTGCACCCCATATCAATTAATTCAAAATTTTAGGTTCAAACCTTAAGTTTTGTCTGGGAATAGATATATTTTAAAAAACAATTAAAATTTACTGTGCACAGGAATAGCCTAGTGATCTTGTTTAAATGTAGATTCTGATTTGCTAAATCACATCAGTCGTGTCTGACTTTGTGCAACCCCATAGATGGCAGCCCACCAGGTTCCACCATCCCTGGGATTCTCCAGGCAAGAACACTGGAGTGGGCTGCCATTTTTTTAGCCACTCTCATATTATCACTTGAGATTATGCAGTTTTTTCTAGCTTTCAGTTTTTACTTTGCCAGTAAATGGAACACTCTGAGAAACAAGGTTGTTTATGATCTCTTATTTTTAATCCCTCCCACTATAATTCTTTCAGATTCAAGCATGGGCTCCATGTACATACATCAGAAAGTTTCTTTTAGGTTTGGAATTGCAGTGGCCACAGGATTCTGGGATGATATTAAGGGTTCTAGGTTTCTGGGGTGATATCTTATAGGAAAGGAGTCTGTGATTGACAATTACTCCATTATGCTGAATAAAAGAAGTGAGAAAGAGAGCTGGGACGTGGGTAAGGACAAAAATAGAAAGAATATAAACTGGCCTTTATAAATTATTATATGATCATAAAAATTATTTAGAAACTCATAGACATTATTGTTTCAATTCTCTCAGTGTATATGTATTGACAGAAGAAAAAAATATACATACATATTCATTTATTTATCATGTATATATAAATATATGAGAACACAGACACAAAGATAAAGACAGAGAGTCATAGAGTTTGAGTTTTATGCTGACTTATGTGACCCATTTCTGCCATGGATTCTATTCTAGAGTTAGTGAGCTTCATCATAAGAGTTCCACTGTTATCCATTCTTTTATTTACAATTGTAAGCTAGGCACTTGCATTTATCCTCATGGTTTCTTGAACCTTCAACTCACTTCACTCTATCATGTCTAAATAGTCAGTTTTTCAAAAATCTCCCCTATCACAGTCATCCAATATCTTTCTTAGAATTAAAAAAAGTGGCTGCTGACTGGTTTCCTAGAATTCAGCCTTGTCTTTCCACCCATCCTCTACACAACCTAAGAGTGATATTATTGACATTCAAAACTGTGTCACTTCCCTATTTAAAAAAACATTTAGTAACTCCCTTCACACACACACACACACACACACACACACAAAAGGGTGACATTTTATAGTGATCCACACACAATTCATGAATGGTCTGCCATTTACTTTTCAAGCTTGGTAGAATTATCATATCATGTGAAATATGACCTGTTTTTTGTGGGTCTGCATAGGCTTTTCTTCTCTAGTGAGACCATTTCCTGTCACTTAGTCAACATTTTATTTAAGAGCCTAAGCTCCGGTAGTTCAAGGATCTATCCACCAGGACCTTTAGTATTTGTCCTCTATTAATCCATTTGTGCTTGTTGGGAAAAGCACTGGGCTAGGAATCATGCCTATGACAGGAGCTGTGATTGTAGCTGTCTCCCCTCTTTTATATGACTGGCTTCCCAGGTGGATCTAGGGTAAAGAATCCCCCTGCCAATGCAGGAGATAGAGATGAAGGTTTGGGAAGATCCCCAGAAGTAAAAATGGCACCTCACCCCACTAGTCTTACCTGGAAAATTCCATGGACAGAGGAGCCTGGTAGGCTACAGTCCATGGTGCTGCAAAGAGTCAGATATGACTAAGCAAATGAGCCCATATGACTGATGAAAATTAAGTCAAATGACAAATACGATTGTTCTTTGAAAATGATTATCTGGTATTGAATGAATGTTTAATAAAATACAAGGAGGTAGTTATATTTATGGGCTTCCCTGGTGGCTCAGCAGTAAAGAATCCACCTGCCAATGCAGGAGACATGCATCTTTCAATACATTGGGAAGATCCTCTGGAGAAGGAAATGGTAACCCACTCCAGCATTCCTGCCTGGGAAATCCCATGGACAGAGAAGGCTGGCAGGCTACAGTCCATAGCATTTACAAAGAGTTGAACAGAACTTAGTGAGCAAAAACCAACAAAGTTATATTATATATTTTGTCCAATATTAGGATTCTATAAGTAAACACTGCAACTTGTTGTATTAGGTGAATAGACAGCACACTATCTAAAGGACATTGATATGGCAATAATAAATAGGATGGTTTAAACTAGGAAAAGACAGAAGATAACTGAGTATTTAGAATAACATAAGAATTTATAATTATAAAGACCCACAATCAAAAGCAATAGTATGAGGGAAAAGAAGAGATGTTTTAAAGAGAACATAGCATGAAATGGCAACTCTATGAATTATAGGACAAAAGAGCACTAACACACATCAAGACTATATATTGTCACCCTGCTTATTTAACTTATATGTGGAGTACATCATGAAAAATGCTGGGCTGGATGAACCGCAAGCTGGAATCAAGATTACTGGGAGAAATACCAAACACTTCAGGTATGCAGATAACACCACCCTTATGGTAGAAAGCAAAGAAGAACTAAAGAGTCTCTTGATGAGAAGAGTGAAAAGCCTGGCTTAAATTTCAAAGTTCAAAAACTTAAGATCATGGCATCCGGTCCCACCGCTCAGTTCATGGCAAATAGATGGAGAAACAATGGGAACAGTAGGAAACTTTATTTTCTTGGGCTCCAAAATCACTGCAGATGGTGACTGCAGCCATGAAATTAAAAGATGCTTGCTCCTTGGAAGAAAAGTTATGATCAACCTAGACATCATATTAAAAAGCAGACATATTACTTTGTCAACAAAGGTCCATCTAATCAAAGCTTTGGTTTTTACAGTAGTCATGTATTGATGTGAAAGTTGGACTATAAAGAAAGCTGAGCACTGAAGAATTTGTGCTTTTGAACTGTGGTGTTGGAGAAGACGCTTGAGAGTCCCTTGGACTGCAAGGAGATCCAACCAGTCCATTCTGAAGGAGATCAGCCCTGGGATTTCTTTGGAAGGAATGATGCTAAAGCTGAAACTCCAGTACTTTGGCCGCCTCATGCGAAGAGGTGACTCATTGGAAAAGACCCTTATGTTGGGAGGGATTGGGGGCAAGAGGAAAAGGGGACGACAGAGGATGAGATGGCTGGATGGTATCACTGACTCGATGGATGTGAGTCTGAGTGAACTCCGGGAGTTGGTGATGGATAGGGAGGCCTGGCGTGCTGCGGTTCATGGGGTCTCAAAGAGTCAGACACCACTGAGCGACTGAACTGAACTGAACTGAACTGATGCCCAGTATTTTAAATTTATAGCTATATTTGCTACATTCCTTCAGGACAAATTCTAGTATTAGTTTCCCTTGGAGAGAAGAAATGGAAGGTTATTTCATTTGTTCATATACCACAGTCCCCAGCATAATAAATGATAGAGCAGACATAATAAATGATACTTTTGCACAAGAAGATTGTGAGTAGGTCCAATGCCTCCCTGAGAATTCCCTTCTATATATCAAGCATCAACTTTCCTATAAGACAGTGTTTCTTTCCTCTAGATGTCTTCTATGCTATTTTAAGTTTTACTTCCTTTGAGATAAGGAAAATAATCAAAATCTTTCAAACTGTACTGGCTGAAGCAAAAAATGCAAAAATGGAGATTTATTATAGCATTTCACAGTAGAGAGTCATTAAAGAGATTCAAATTATAACTGATATGAATGTATTTACAAAAGCAGCCAAAACAACATTGCCTTACCTTTATACCAACAATGCTATAGCTATTTATAAAGCAGCTGTTCATGAAAGCCAAATATCCTGCTGAGTCGTATCACTTTCATGCTGTTAATGCTCTTTTGTCCCATAACTTATAGAGTTGCCATTTCATGTTCACTTCAGTCACTCAGTCATGTCCAACTCTTTGCAATCCCATGGACTGCAGCACATCAGACTTCCCTGTCTATCACCATCTCCTGGTGATAATATGCATTACTATTGCATATGTATGCACCATACAATGGTGATTTTCACCATAACCATCATAAGCATTGTTGTTCTTCCTCGATATACTTAAAAATAAAACTAAGCTCCTTTAATATTCAAGAACTTTTTAAATTCTATTACTGTATTTCTCCTTATATAATCATTGTAAGGTATGTTCAAAGAAGTAGCCAGGAGGGGAATTTTGGAGATGAATTATATAGAGACGTATCAATAAATTTCCAAAAATTTGAACAGTAAATCTAACACACTGCATATCTAAGCAAACCAAAGGACTTCTATGACATCATGCTATTGATTCTATTCATATACATTTTCCTCTTTCCAGAACTTTCTTCAGTACAAATTTGACATCCTTATTCTGCAGACTATAAATCAGAGGGTTTGGCAGGGGAACAAGGCAGGTATAAAACACAGAGGACACTTTTCCTTGGTCCATGGATCTCACAGATGAAGGCTGCAGGTACATGAATGCTACAGATCCAAAGAAAACAGCAAAAGCTGAGATGTGAGAGCTGCAGGTGCTGAAGGCTTTGGACCTGCCCTCAGTGGGCTGGATTTGGAGGATGCTTGAGAAGATGAAGATGTAGGATCTAAGGATGGTTAAGACAGGAGTCAGGATGTTAAATGCACTCAAGACGAGAATCAATAATTCATTGACATAGATGCTGGGACAAGATAGCTCCAAGAGTGGAAAGAGATCATAGAAGTAATGGTTAACCTCCTTGTTCTTGTTCTGATGGGAAAGGCCATGCTCAGTAAATCTTTAATCTAATTTTCTATTGATGGGCAGTGCTGTGTTCCCTGCCTGTTGTTTGACCTGTGGCCAAACTATGATGGAGATAATGAAGATTACAGTGACCTCCTTCAAAAGGCCTCATGCACACAAAGCTGAACTCAGTGCCCCCTACCCTGCAGCAGGCCACTGCCAACCCATGGCTTCACCAGATACTCCTGGACACTCACAGGCTAATCTGGGTCAATCTCTTATGAGGTCACTGCTCCTTTCTCCTGGGTTCTGGTGCACATAAGCTTTTTGTTTGTGCCATCCAAGAGGCTGTTTCCTCAGCCCTGTGTAAGTTCCAGTGGCTCTATGGTGGGGTTAATGGCAAACTCCTCCAAGAGGGCTTATGCCATATCTAGATATACTGCACTCAGAGCCCCTACCTCTGCAGCAGTCCAATGATGACCCATACCTCCACAAGAGACATACAAACACAATTCTGGATCAGACTCTGTGGCGTCTCTGTGTACTGGTGCACACAAGGTTTGTTTGAGCCCTCCAAGCATCTCTGGTGGATATGGGGTTGATTCTAAATGCAACTTTGCCCCTCCTATCATCTTTCTGGGGCTTTTCCTTTGCCCTTAGACATGGGGTATCTTGTTTTGTTGGAGCCAACATTCTCCTGTCAAAGGATGTTCAGCAGTGAGTTGCAATTTAGGAGTTCTCAGAGGAGAAGATTAGTACACGTTTCTAGTCTGCCATTTTGGAATCAGAACAAGACCAAGTTTCCCGCTCAGTCAGTCTCTCCCATCAGGAAGCTTCCATAAGCCTCTTTATCCTTATCCATCAGAAGGCAGACAGAATGGAAAAAACAATCACAGAAAACTAACCAATTTTATCACATGGACCACAACCATTTCTAACTCGATGAAACTATAAGCCATGTCATGTAGGGCCACCCAAGACGAACGGGTCATGGTGGAATGTTCTGGCAAAAATGTAGTCCATAAGAGAAGGCATTGTTAAACAACTTCAGTATTCTTGCCTTGAGAACCCAATGAACAGTATGAAAAGGCAAAAACATAGGACACTGAATGATGAACTCCCAGATCAGTGGGTGCCCAGTATGCTATCAGAGATCAGTGGAGAACCAACTCCAAAAAGAATGAAGAAGTGGAGCCAAAGCAAAAACAATACCCAGTTGTGGATGTGACTGGTGATGGAAGTAAAGTCCGATGCTGTAAACAGCAATATTGCATAGGAACCTGGAATGTTAGGTCCATGAATCAAGGCAAATTGAAAGTGGTCAAACAGGAGACAGCAAGAGTGAACATCGACATTTTAGGAATCAACGAACTAAAATGGACTGGAATGGGTGAATTTAACTCAGATGACCATTATATCTACTACCATGGGCAAGAATCCCTTAGAAGAAATGGAGTAGCCATCATAGTAAACAAAAGAACCTGCAATGCAGTACTTGGATACAATCGCGAAAACAACAGAACGATCTCTGTTCATTTCCAAGGCAAACCACTCAATATCACAGCAATCCAAGTCTATGCCCCAACCCGTAATGCTGAAGAAGCTGACGCTGAATGGTTCTATGAAGACCTACAAGACCTTCTAGGACTAATAGCCAAAACAGATGTCCTCTTCTTTATAGAGGACTGACATGCAAAAGTAGGAAGTATAGAGATACCTGGAGTAACAAGCAAATTTGGCCTTGGAGTACAAAATGAAGCAGGGCAAAAGCTAAAAGAGTTGTTCCAAGAGAACTCACATGTGATAGCAAACACCCTCTTCCAACAACACAAGAGAAGACTCTATACATGGATGCTGGGAGCCAGCACGGGAGTTCCCACCGATGACAAAGGTCATGCGGAGAGGATCTGACATGCAAAGGCAAATCAGAACTCGAGAGGCCCCCTGGACCTGCCTGAGCATCTACCCCAAAACCAAAATCTGTCTGTTTTACTATTTCACGACTTTCACCAACTCTTCTGACATTAACGGGGGCTATCCCTGACCATCTTTCTCTGAAGAAAATCAACTTAGAGCTCTAGTTAATAAGTCTCCTGGGCATAATAGGAGTGTTTCAATTCAAAGCCCTCCGATGACTTTCTAGCTTGCCTGACAGGTTTGTTCAGACTCCTGCAGCTACACATGTGATGGTTCACAGCCTCCCAACCACAAGAGGCACAGGGAGCTTAAGATATTCTAACAATGCAGAGCTTCTCAGAGAGTTTAAATTGTTAGAATAGAACCAGTAGAGGATTTCTTTGTTGAGCTAATGCTTGCTGCCAAGTTTCCATATCCCTTACCTATTGTGTCCCTGGGAGTGTACTGATTAATATAGTTGGTATATAGAAATGTAAGTAGCAGCTTTAATGTTTGTGGCCTTGGACGCTTGAGTTAATTCTTTTCTTGTTATAATCCACCACACTTTTGCCCTATAGGAATGCAAATTTATCTAATGTTTTCGGAGGGTGGCGCCTGACTTTAGAATAATCACCTTTAGAGAAAATAAGTTTTCTCGTTGACTAACGATTATTCAGAAGAAAGGGTCATAAAATGTTAACAGGTCAGAAGATGATGTAAATCACCTAAAGCTTTTGCATATGATGTTTGCAGAAAGAAAGCCTGGTTTTGATACAGAGTCAAGGACTGCTGACCTTGCATGACTCTACTCCTCCTACTATTCTCTATGCACAACTTAAGGTATAAAAGCTACTTTGAAAAATAAAGTTGTGGGCCATGCTCATCAAGCTTGGTCTCCCCGTGTCGTTCTTTCTTTCCTTTTCTCTCCTTTTCTCTGTTCTTCCTTCAGGATGAATAATTGGAGTGCGGAGGCCCTCTGAGACAACTTATTTGCCCAGGCTTCTAAGACCCACTTGAGAAGGTGCCTAAGGTGGGGCACTTTCCGCTATTCGAGAGGGCGCCTACGGCCTCCGTGGTCAGTGCAAACCTGGTGTCACAGGTTTTATTGGCTTTCCGTGTAAACCAGTTAGTTCACCTCTGTCTCTTTCTCATTTTATTTATCCTTTTTGCCAATGCCATCCTCCCAAGAGAATCCCTGGATCCAACCGGGGCTGGGCCCTGGCACATGGACATCACCAGATGGTCAATACCAAAGTCAGATTGATTATATTCTTCGTAGCCAAAGGTGGAGAAGAAATACAGAACCAGCAAAAACAAGACTGGGAGCTGACTGTGGCTCAGATCAATAACCTTTTATTTCCTAATTCAGACTTAAATTGAAGAAAATAGGGAAAATCACGAGACCATTCAGGTATGACCTAAATCAAATTCTTATGATTATACAGTGGAAGTGAGAAATAGATTCAAGAGATTAGATCTGGTGAACAGAGTGCCTGAAGAACTACAGTCAGAGATTCAGGACATTATCCAGAAGGCAGTTATCAAAACCATCCCCAAGAAAAAGTAATGCAAAAAGGCACGATGGTTGTCTGAGGAGGCCTTACAAATAGATGAGTAAAGAAAAGATGCAAAAGGCAAAGGAGAAAAGGAAAGATATATCCATTTGTATTCAGAGTTCCATAGAATAGCAAGGAAAAATAAGAAAGCCTTTCTCAGTGATCAATGCAAACAAATAGAAGAAAACAATAGAAAGGGAAAGATTAAAGACTTCTTCGAGAAAATTAGAGCTATCAAGGTAACACTTCATGCAAAATGGGCACAATAAAGGACAGAAATGGTATGGACCTAACAGAAGCAGAAGATATTAAGAAGAGGTGGCAAGAATACACAGGAGAACTGTACAAAAAAAACCTTCATGACCCAGAATATCACTATGCTATCACTCACCTACAGCCAGATACCCTGGAATGGGAAGTCAAGTGGGCGTTAGGAAGCATCACACAAACAAAGCTAGTGGAGGTGATGGAATTCCAGTTGAACTATTTCAAATCCGAAAAGATGATACTATGAAATACATATTGAGCTGCACTCAATATGCCAGCAAATTTGGAAAACCCAACAGTGGCCACAGGACTGGAAAAGGTCAGTTTTCATTCCAGTCCCAAAGAAAAGCAATGCCTAAGAATATTCAAACTATCGCACAATTGCACTCATCTCACACACTTGCAAAGTAATGCTCAAAATTCTCCAAGCCAGGCTTCAACAGTACTTGAACTGTGAACTTCCAGATGTTCAAGCTGGTTTTAGGAAAATCAGAGGAACCAGAGATCAAATTGCCAACAGCCGTTGGATCAACAAAAAAGCAAGAGAATTCCAGAAAAACATCTGTTCTGCTTTATTGACTATGCCAAATCCTTTGACTGTGTGGATCACAATTAACTATGGAAAATCTTAAAGAGATGGGCATGCCAAACCACCTGACCTGCCTCTTGAGAAATCTCTATGCAAGTCAGGAAGCAGCAGTTAGAACTGGACATGGAAAAACAGACTAGTCCCTAATAGGGAAAGGAGTATGTCAAATCTGTATATTGTCACCCTGCTTATATAACTTAAATGCAGAATAAATCACGAGAAATGCTGCGCTAGAAGAAGCACAAGCTGGAATCAAGATTGCTGGGAGAAATACCAATCACCTCAGATATGCCGATGACATCACCCTTAGGGCAGAAAGTGAAGAACTCAGGAGCCTCTTGATGAAAGTGAAAGTGGAGAGTGAAAAAGTTGGCTTAAAGCTCAACATTCAGAAAACAAAGATCATGTTATCCAGTTCCATCGTTTCATGGCAAATAAGTGGGGAAACAGTGGAAACAGTGACAGACTTTGTTTTGAGGGGCTCCAAAATCACTCCAGGTGGTGATTGCAGCCATGAAATTAAAAGACGTTGACTCCTTGAAAGGAAAGTTATGCACCTCCTAGACAGCATATTAAAAAGCAGAGACATTACTTTGCCAACAGAGGTCCATCTAGTCAAGGCTATGGTTTTTGCAGCAGTCATGTATGGATGTGAGAGTTGGACTATAAACAAAGCTGAGTGCCAAAGAATTGATGCTTTTGTACTGTGGTGTTGGAGAAGACTCTTGAGAGTCCCTTGGACTGCAAGGAGATCCATCCTAAAGGAGATCAGTCCTGAGTGTTCATTGGAAAGACTGATGTTTAAGTTGAAACTCCAATGCTTCGGCCACCTGATGTGAAGAGCTGACTCATTTGAAAAGACCCTGATGCTGGGAAGGCTTGAAGGTGGGAGGAGAAGGGGACAACAGAGGATGAGATGGCTGGATGGCATCACCGACTCGATGGACATGAGTTTGAGTAAACTCTGGGAGTTGGTGATGGACAGGGAGGCTTGGAATGCTGCAGTCCCAGGGTCGCAAAGTGTCAGACACAACTGAGTGACTGAACTGTTTCTAATATTGGCTAATCAAATTTTAAAAGGCTTTAATTTATTGTTGGGTATAAGATTTTAATCTGATTTTCAAGGTATTTTTTTAAATTGCTATGAAAAAGGGTAAAACCTAGAGTAGAATATTCCATAAACACATAGGAAAATATTGCTCATCAATAATTATCAGAACTTAGAACAATAAATATGGTACAATGTAACCCAAAACAACTATTCTCTACATTCTGATAACTTTGATAGAATACCCTCAAACATTCTCTAATGATAAGCAATATTATAAAAGACATCATTATTACAGTATGTGTGAGGAACCAGAAATGTGCTTGATAATAGTGTGGAGTGGTCAGAAATGCATGGAGAATTAAAAGCTTGCATTTGTTCTTGAAAGGTGTTTATAATTGAAATGTGTGTAAAACTGGAGAAGGAGAATGGAGCCAAGAAGCTATGTCAAGACAGGAAAACAGCAAGAATGAAGTGATAGGAGTAAACCACATTTTCGAGATATTTCAGAAACTATCCCACCCAGAAGGACAAACAGCTTTCTGGCAGATCCTAATAGTTATTAAATATTAATATATTTTGCATATTATACATATCATTTTAATTACAGTTCATATTATCATTCTTTTAGATTCAAAGCCAAATTCAAATGTTAACTCTAGAGAGCACAGCACGCAGCTATCTAGGACTAAACACAAATACTGAAAAGAGTGGAAGAGATTAAGTTATTCCTAATTTACCCTCTCTTCCTCCATAATAAATGCCCCAATTCTTAGTTGGGCAGGTAGTTACATAGCTATGGTATTTCTTAGCCCTTCTTGCAGCCACCTTGGACCATATGACTGGGTCAAACCAAAGGGAAATAGGAGGAGGTGAGGTCTGTCACTTCCAGGTGTTTGTCTTCAAGTTAGGGGTCATTCTGTCTCCTTCCCTATCTTTAATCTGATGGCTGAGAGGTAGAAATGAAGGATGAATCTGGAACTACTCTCTGAGACCAAAGGATGGATGGAAGCTAGATGTTGTAGCAGAGCACCAATTGAAAAGCAGCTTATGTCCCCAGTGAGCCACTGAACCTGTCCTGTGTCACGTTCAGGGTTATGTACCATGGTATGTTAGTACTGATAGATAGAGTGCCTGATGAACTATGGAATGAGGTTCATGACATTGCACAGGATACAGGGATCAAGACCATCCCCATGGAAAAGAAATGCAGAAAAGCAAAATGGTTGTCTGGGGAGGCCTTGCAAATAGCTGTGAAAAGAAGAGAAGCGAAAAGCAAAGGAGAAAAGGAAAGATATAAACATCTGAATGCAGAGTTCCAAAGAATAGCAAGAAGAGATAAGAAAGCTTTCTTCAGCAATCAATGCAAAGAAATAGAGGAAAACAACAGAATGGGAAAGACTAGGGATCTCTTCAAGAAAATCAGAGATACCAAAGGAACATTTCATGCAAAGATGGGCTCAATAAAGAACAGAAAGGGTATGGACCTAACAGAAGCAGAAGATATTAAGGAGAGGTGGCAAGAATACACATAAGAACTGTACAAAAAAGAGCTTCACGACCCAGATAATCATGATGGTGTGATCACTGACCTAGAGCCAGACATCCTGGAATGTGAAGTCATCCTTAGAAAGCATCACTACCAACAAAGCTACTGGAGGAGATGGAATTCCAGTGGAGCTATTCCAAATCCTGAAAGATGATGCTGTGAAAGTGCTGCACTCAATATGCCAGCAAATTTGGAAAACTCAGCAGTGGCCACAAGATTGGAAAAGGTCAGGTTTCATCCCAATCCCAAAGAAAGGCAATGCCAAAGAATGCTCAAACTACCGCACAATTGCACTCATCTCACATGCTAGTAAAGTAATGCTCAAAATTCTCCAAGCCAGGCTTCAGCAAATTGTGAACCGTGAACTTCCTGATGTTCCAGCTGGTTTTAGAAAAGGCAGAGGAATCAGAGATCAAATTGCCAACATCCGCTGGATCATGGAAAAAGCAAGAGAGTTCCAGAAAAACATCTATTTCTGCTTTATTGTCTATGCCAAAGCCTTTGACTGTGTAGATCACAATAAACTGTGGAAAATTCTGAAAGAGATGGGAATACCAGACCACCTGATCTGCCTCTTGAGAAATCTGTATGCAGGTCAGGAAGCAACAGTTAGAACTGGACATGGAACAACAGACTGGTTCCAAATAGGAAAAGGAGTACGTCAAGGCTGTATATTGTCACCATGTTTATTTAACTTATATGCAGAGTACATCATGAGAAACGCTGGACTGGAAGAAACACAAGTTGGAATCAAGATTGCTGGGAGAAATATCAATAACCTCAGATATGCAGATGACACCACCCTTATGGCAGAAAGTGAAGAGGAACTCAAAAGCCTCTTGATGAAAGTGAAAGTGGAGAGTGAAAAGGTTGGCTTAAAGCTCAACATTCAGAAAACGAAGATCATGGCATGTGGTCCCATCACTACATGGGAAATAGATGGAGAAACAGTGGAAACAGTGTCAGACTTTCTTTTTCTGGGCTCCAAAATCACTGCAGATGGTGACTGCAGCCATGAAATTAAAAGACACTTACTCCTTAGAAGGAAAGTTATGACCGACCTAGATAGCATATTCAAAAGCAGAGACATTACTTTGCCAACAAAGGTTTGCCTAGTCAAGGCTATGGTCTTTCCTGTGGTCATGTATGGATGTGAGAGCTGGACTGTGAAGAAGGCTGAGCGCTGAAGAATTGATGGTTTTGAACTGTGGTGTTGGCGAAGACTTTTGAGAGTCCCTTGGACTGCAAGGAGATCCAACCAGTCCATTCTGAAGGAGATCAACCCTGGGATTTCTTTGGAAGGAATGATGCTGAAGTTGGGACTCCAGTATTTTGGCCACCTGATGCGAAGAGTTGACTCATTGGAGAAGACTCTGATGCTAGGAGGGATTGGGGGCAGGAGGAGAAGGGGATGACAGAGGATTAAATGGCTGGATGGCATCACTGACTCAATGCATGTGAGTCTGAGTGACCTCCTGGAGTTGGTGATGGACAGGGAGGCCTGGCGTGCTGAGATTCATGGAGTCGCAAAGAGTCGGACACAACTGAGCAACTGATCTGATCTGATGTTAGTACTTTTATGTGTGTAATGCACAGTCACACCTAACTGTGACTAAAGCAGAAGATATAAAGTAATTTTCTGAAATCCATTCCTATGACATCCTTGAAATGCTAATTGTACATAAGGAACTGTATAATTTTTTAGAAATTAATATGTGCTTATATGACAATTAATGCAAGACAAACTCTGTATGAGAGCTTTATCCAAGCTTATCATAGTGCCTAGTGTTAGAATATATTTATTGTATCATGTTATTTTCCACTATAAAAACAGTGTGCTGTCTGTACTGGTATCTAAAAAATCCTATACATTTGTTAATCGTTGTCTCATTTGTAGTAGTTCTTTCTCAAAGTCCTTTACGTCTCATTTTTGTGGTAAAGTTTCATCTCCACTTTGGAATCTGTCTGCTATCTATTCCAATATTTTAATCCATACCTACTATCAGTTCTCATATCACTAGAATAAATACAGACATGTTTTATTTTTCTTTAATTGTTTTGATAGTTTTAATACACAAATGGAGCTTCCCAGGTAGTGGTAATGCTAGAGAATCTGCCTGCCAATGCAGGAGATGTACGAGATGCAGTTTCGATTCCTGAGTCAGAAAGATCCCCTGGAGGAGGAAATGTCAACCCACTCCAGTATTCTTGCCTTGAGAATCCAGTGGACAGACGAGCCAGATAGTCTACAGTCCATGGGGTCACAGAGAGTCAGACACGACTGAGCGTTGAGCACCAGAAATCCACAAATGAATGCTCAGAAACAAACAAAAATTCTCAGAAATATTCATTCCTATCCTGTGAACTTCCTGATGTTCAAGCTGGTTTTAGAAAAGGCAGAGGAATCAGAGATCAAATTGCCAACATCCGCTGGATCATGGAAAAAACAAGAGAGTTCCAGAAAAACATCTATTTTAGCTTTATTGACTATACCAAAGCCTTTGACTGTGTAGATTACAATAAACTGTGGGAAATTCTGAAAGAGATGGGAATACCAGACCACTTGATCTGCCTCTTGAGAAATTTGTATGCAGGTCAGGAAGCAACAGTTAGAACTGGTCATGGAACAACAGACTGGTTCCAAATAGGAAAAGGAGTACGTCAAGGCTGTATATTGTCACCCTGTTTATTTAACTTATATGCACAGTACATCATGAGAAATGCTGGACTGGAAGAAACACAAATTGGAATCAAGATTGCTGGGAGAAATATCAATCACCTCAGATATGCAGACGACACCACCCTTATGGCAGAAAGTGAAGAGGAACTCAAAAGCCTCTTGATGAAAGTGAAAGTGGAGAGTGAAAAGGTTGGTTTAAAGCTCAACATTCAGAAAGCGAGGATCATGGCATCTGGTCCCATCACTACATGGGAAATAGATGGAGAAACAGTGGAAACAGTGTCAGACTTTCTTTTTCTGGGCTCCAAAATCACTGCAGATGGTGACTGCAGCCATGAAATTAAAAGACGCTTACTCCTTAGAAGGAAAGTTATGACCGACCTAGATAGCATATTCAAAAGCAGAGACATTACTTTGCCAACAAAGGTTTGCCTAGTCAAGGCTACGGTCTTTCCTGTGGTCATGTATGGATGTGAGAGCTGGACTGTGAAGAAGGCTGAGCGCCGAAGAATTGATGCTTTTGAACTGTGGTGTTGGAGAAGACTCTTGAGAGTCCCTTGGACTGCAAGGAGATCCAACCAGTCCATTCTGAAGGAGATCAACCCTGGGATTTCTTTGGAAGGAATGATGCTCAAGCTGAAACTCCAGTACTTTGGCCACCTCATGTGAAGAGTTGACTCATTGGAGAAGACTCTGATGCTGAGAGGGATTGGGGGCAGGAGGAGAAGGGGAAGACAGAGGATGAGATGGCTGGATGGCATCACTGACTCGATGAATGTGAGTCTGACTGACCTCCGGGAGTTGGTGATGGACAAGGAGGCCTGGCGTGCTGCAGTTCATGGGGTCGCAAAGAGTCAGACACGACTGAGCGACTGATCTGATCGATCTGATCTTTCAGCCATCCATGTGAAAAACCTTTTTCAATATTGTTTGTTTAATCCATAGAGTAATAAAATAATTATTACACACATAAGCCTTATAAAGCATATCCTAGCAATAAAAATGCAGATTGGTTTAGAATTATAGTATTCAGATCAATTATACATAAACATAAACATATATACATACACATATGTACACATATGGATAGATATACATGTATACAGAGTGTTTTTATGGATTAAAAAGTGGAGTATGAACTTTCGGAATGATTAGTACATAGTAAGTCAAAACGAAATGTTCCTCTAGTTCTCAAAGAGAGTCATAACCTTCCCTCATACATTATGAATTTAGGTTTTATAAGATAAGATAAAATGTGCTATCTCACAGAAGTGTTACTATTGCATGTTTGAAGGCAAGGTGACTTCAAAGAAAACTGCTTTAGCATTTTTAGATGAGACAGATGATGTTTAAAACACAGTTTGAAAAGAAAAAAGTGTTAGTCATTCAGTCATGTCTGACTCTTTGTAACCCGATGGGCTGTACCCCGCTTTTCTCCTCTGTCCATGGACTTTTTCAGGCAAGAATACTGGAGTGGGTTGCCATTTCCTCCTCCAGGGGATCTTCCAGACCCAGGGATTGAACCTGCATGTCTCATTGGCAGGCAGACTCTTTACCATCTAAGACACCAGGGATTTTTTCCAGGTATAACAGCTCATGCTGAGTCAAAGGGTAAAGAGGGAATTTATTGCTTAAATATCTCCTTTTCTTTTTCTTCCTCAAAATAATTCAGTTTCTTTTCCATGATAGATACTTTGGGGATGAGACGGGTACTTACCATTAATCAAAAAATATTTTTTCAATTTTAAACTTCTATGTGAATGAATGGTCCATATGGTTGTAATAATAAAAGAATGTCACTTCTAAATCTTAAGATTCTATAATGTGAATGGCACAAAAAGATATGTTTTTTAGAAAGAAGAGAAAATGAGTACAGCATTGTCAGGGAAATGGAAGTAGAAGAATGATCTCAGAATTGTGGAGTAAAGAATCCCACATAAAGATATAAGTCAAAATAAACATAATTCTTCAGTGCTGTTTATTACTGTCAATCTCTTCCACTATAGTGTGGAGCATATGTGTGTCCTATGACATAGGAATTATGTCTTATCATCCATCATATGCCCTTGTACCTCCTAATACATTTCTATGCACAAATTAAGAATTAAAGATTGAATTTTATAGATTCCAAATGGCTAAACATTGTTTATTATAGAGATCACACTTCCAGAGACATTAGTCTTATCAGTTAACAGCAACAGGGACACAACATATTAAGAAATTCAAAGGATACTGATTGGATGGATTTATTCCATGAATTAAGATAAATAAATTTTGGATTTCCCTGACTCAGCATTTTCAACGTTGTGGACCCAAGTTTATTTCTTGGTTGGGGGAACTAAGATATTGCAAGTCACACAGGGTGGCCAAAAAAATAAAAATTTAAAATTAATTAAAAAATTAAAGATGAATAAGTCTTGGCTAAAAACGTTCCATATTCTACGCTTATAATAATCCACATGAAGGCCTTTGAACATTGTATTAATGTTTAGAGGTAATACAGAATTTTATGGACATGTGGACCCTGACACATCCTCAAACAGCGCTGCTCTCCATATGATAACACTATGACTCCAGTCCTCTCCCTGCCACTTTCATCCTCCAAAATCAAGAATTAATAGTAGAAACCATCTCATTACTTGTGGACACACATTCCTGAGTCTGGACTGTTTTCTTACCAAACTTTCTCAGGAAATTATAAATTTTTGCCAAGGCAAAACACTGTTTTTCACAGGAAACTTCTTTTTTCAAGGATTTTATTGAAGGCAATTTTGACATCTTTATTTCTCAGGCTGTCGATCAGAGGATTCAGCATGGGCACAATAATGGTGTAAAACACAGAGGACACTTTCCCATGGTCCATGGAGCTGACTGATGATGGCTGCAGGTACATGAACGCTGCAGATCCATAGAAGATAGCAACAGCTGCAATGTGGGAGCTGCATGTGCTGAAGGCTTTGGACCTGCCCTCCTTGGAGTGGATTTGGAGGATGCTGGAGATAATGAAGATGTAGGAGCTAAAGATGGTCAGGATTGGGGTGAGGATATTAAATGCACTGAAACACAAAACTACCACCTCATTGATGTAAGTACTGGAGCAGGAGAGCTCCAGTAGAGGAAAAAGATCACAGAAGTAATGGTTGATCACATCAGCCTTGCAGAAAAGCACTCTTAGCATGCAGCCTGTGTGAGCTGTGGCACCAGTCAAGCCCATGACATAAACCCCAACTACCATGCAAGAACAGAGCTGATAAGACATGGTGACATTGTAAAGCAAGGGGTTACAGATGGCAACATAGCGATCATATGCCATTACAGCCAACATATGACTTTCTGATATAACAAAAACAAGGAAGAAGAAGAGTTGAGTCATACATGCTGGGTAGGAGATAGTATTCTTCTCTGTCACAAAGCTCACCAGCATTTTAGGGGTAATGACAGTGGACTGACAGAGGTCAATGAAGGACAAGCTGCAGAGGAAATAGTACATGGGGGTGTGCAGGTGAGAACTGAGCCCAATCAGTATGATCATGACCAGGTTTCCCACCACTGTGACCACATAGATTCCTAGGAAGAGGAGGAAAAGGGGCAGCTGAAGTCCTGGATGCTCCGTTAGCCCAGCAAGGATGAACTCAGTCACTGAGGAGTGATTTCCTGCTGCCATTTTCCTCTGGGAATTTATGGAAGAACTGAAGAAATGAAGTGGTATTTATTGTCTTATAACACTATGATGTGTAATATAAAAACCAAGACTTCTCAAGCAGATAGCTCTAGTTCTCTGTCTGCTCCTAATCTACATTAATGGTCAAAGTGCATCCCAGTAACATAGAACATGTAAATATTAATAAATATAAGATAGAATGTTCCTTTGTTTGTTCTATGCTATCAAACCAAAGCACTCTCCCAGTGGGTCTCAGTATTGCTCAGTCCCTAGACAGCCAAAGAAATTTTCTGTTAACTTTATTATAAGAACTTTCCATGATTTGTTTTCATTCCTCTCAACTCTTCTACAGAGCAAATACTAGTATGCTTATTTTACATCCTGGATAACTAATATAGTGGTTGGATATTTTCCCACAGTTAGGCATATAAAAAGTACATCAAGGATACAAAATAAAGCCTTTCTCTCTCACTATCTGCCCTTCTATCTCTATCTCTTTGTCATATCAGAGCAATGATTTACAGTAATTAATGTAAGTAGAAAAAATAATACAAAGTACTGACAGTAGTGTATCAATAACTGATCCTTTGCAGTGAATACCTTCATTATGGTCACCTTTTCAAAAATACAGATAGAGTAGCTCTAGAAAGCAACTGGACGGCTAACAATAAGTCTATCATTCAACACAAACTCCACATCCAGGAAAGATGAGTTTCTTAATGAGGAGAATTCAGAACTGTGAAATACTAAAGCCTAAATTCATTCATCTTAAAATCTCTTATGGAATATTCCCCATGTGCTAAGTACTTTGTGTGACCTGTTATGATCCTGGGCTTAGGTTCTGGGAAACCAGGGCTGCAGAATGCCGATCTTGCATGATCCTTAGGCTATAACAACAGTATGGTGTGGTTTTGCTGTTTTAGTACTCACCTTCAAACTCACCTTCAAACCAAAGCACACCCCCATAGGCGCAAGAGACCAAAGCAGAAAGAATATTTGTATTTTTCCATCTCTGGGGTATGGGTTTAGAAGAAAGCTGATGATTCCATGCCCAGCAGAATGCAATGCCTTCAAAAGAAAGAGACCCAAGGGATATCATCAGAGATAATTAGTGTACCAAAAATGATTACCATTTATTCAGGGCATACCATGTGCTGTCCAAGGGCTTTTATAAATGGTGTCCCAGCAACCTTATGAGTGTATTATTCCCACTAAATAGATGAAGAAGCTATTAACAAATTCAGAGACAATTGATTTGTTAGCCTTGATTGTGGTTTTTCAATATATAAATTTTCAATATAATGATCTCCTAATAGTACAGATTAAAAACATTGACATAGCCATAAGAAATAAAAGTGGTAATTAAGGGTTTGACCCAATACTGATATCTTCTGGAAATACTATCTCAAAATCAAAGCATGCATAAAACATATACCAGATGCAAAGAGCATAAGAGCTGAAAAAACTATAATCATAATATGAACATTTATTTTCTGCCACCCTCTTATTATTGACATTTTTAATTCATAGGCATAAATTTCAGTCCTGATTATGAAGATTGTAATTTCAGAGTAGGTCCTCTTAGTCTTTAGCTAGCAAGACACTACAAATTGTGATTTTTTTAAAGCTATTTTTCTAGAATTTAGTGATAACAGCAGGTAAAACTGTTTACCTTTTTAAATACAATTTATATTTTAAAAAAGTGGAACTTGCACTTTGAGATATTATTTTGAGAATTATTCCATGGTACTGTATACTTCATCCTATATTGAAAAAATATTCTACTAACTCTGTTAATACCATAAAGAAATCATTATGAAATTTGTAGATGATGTTAACATAGAGAAGAATAACACATACTTTTATGATGATAATGATTCTAGAAGATACTATTATCCTGTGGATCTGATAGCCTTTGATATTATAAAGAATTTAATAGTCTGTAAATACAATTTGCTGTGGACATTTAGGATATAGAGATAAATAAGATAGAATCCCTACTCTTCAGAGTTTTACAGTCTAGAGAGAGTGGAGGGGGCAGACCAAACAATGTGATAAATGATTCAACAGATCCTCCAGAACATGGTGACTGTGGTGCTAACCCAGGGTAGGGGTCAATGAAAGGTTCCAAAAAAGAAAAAAAAAAAACTGAATATGGAAGGATATAAGTAGGAGTAAGCCAGGTCTTCAAAAACATTCAAAATTGGGAAGCACTGGCCTAACGAATCTGTGTTCAAAATATCTGGATCAAGAGAAAATGCTTCAGAGTGCCAATGAATTCACTAAAAAGAACATAACATCCAAATTTAAGGGAGTGATAATCACACAAGAAAAAAGAAATATATCTGATGAATTGTGCTTATCTGGGGGCTATACTTTACGATGGTGAATTTCAAGTTGTAATTATCCAATAAATAATATTTGGATCAAAATAATCTACTCCAAGTAACTACACAACTAATAACATGAATTGGAATTAGATTTATTGTATGTTACTTCAAAGGACAGAGCTGCAGCCCATAAGATACCTGTTTCAATAACAAGGCTATCTAACCATTAAATGGGTCTGAATATAATATAGGTTGAATTATGAAAAAGACAGTTGTCTGCCTTCAGAGGCATTAAGAAGCAAGCAACCATTTTTAGATATTAACCATTTTCAGGAAATCTCTGTAATGATGTGAAGAGGTTAGACTCCTTTAATATTCTCAGATTAAAAAATTCTGGAATAGATGGAGTTCAGATACTCACCCTTTTCTTGGAAACCTTAGACTGGGATGTATCTCTGCTTTAGGACAAGTACTCTCTAAGGGAAATCTCAATGATGAAGGTAGGGGCTGTTCAAGATAGAAATTCCTATGTTCTCTTTTACTCGGTGTTCAAATTCAAATCTTGATTACTGAGTTATTCGTAGAGATACTACAAATCAAGAGTCATGACTCCTTATTGTAGCTTCCTCGTAATTCTACCCGGAAAAGGCAATGGCACTCCACTCCAGTACTCTTGCCTGGAAAATCCCATGGATGGAGGAGCCTGGTGGGCTACAGTCCATGGGGTCGGGAAGAGTTGGACACAACTGAGTGACTTCACTTTCATTTTTCACTTTCATGCATTGGAGAAGGAAATGGCAAGTCACTCCAGTGTTCTTGCCTTGAGAATCCCAGGGACAGGGGAGCCTGGTGGGCTGCCATCTATGGGGTCGCACAGAATAGGACACGCCTGAAGCGACTTAGCAGCAGCAGCAGCATAATTCTACCAGAGACACTTGACAAAGTGACATCCTTTTATCTAAGGTTTCAATATATAAAAGGTATTAATAATATCAAAAACATGTTGGAAGCTATTGGAAACTCCCTCAAGATTTGACAAAGTGACATCCTTTTATCTAAGGTTTCAATATATAAGAGGTATTAGTAATATCAAAAACATGTTGGGAGCTATGAGGGAGTTGGAAACTCCCTCAAGATTTCCTTTCATCATGGATGAGCTATTGGAGTATAAGAGCAATTAAAATCTGCTTTTTTCATTCGTTGTTAATATCATTAGCTCTCTTGTGTATAATATTCTCAGTGTTGAGACAATAAACAGTCATTAGTTTAACGGCTAGAAATTAAAGACTGCAGACATCGCTTTAGGCAGTCTTTGAAAACAACTTCCTATATGAATATAATTTCTAAAGTATTTGAAGCCATGAATTCAATCTTTTTCTGTTTACTTGAGGTTTGGGGAAATACTTAATTGTATCTATTAATAGTAGTAAATGCCTCATTAGCACAGAAGTAGGTAATGTGTCAGCCATTAGTTGTAGGTGCTCTATGTAGTTTTCAAACACTTTATTTTTATGTACATAAGTCCACTGTGCAAAGAAGCAAAATGGCTGTCTGAGAAGTCCTTACAAATAGCTGTGAAAAGAAGAGAAGCAAAGTAAAGGAGCAGAGGAAAGATATACCCATTTGAATGCAGAGTTACAAAGAACAGCAAGGACAGATAAGAAAGCCTTCCTAGTAATCAGTGCAAAGAAATAGAGGAAAAACAATAGAATGGGAAACACTAGAGATCTCTTCAAGAAAATTAGAGTTACCAAGGGAATATTTCATGCAAAGATGGGCTCGATAAAGGACAGAAATGGTATGGACCTAACAGAAGCAGAAGATATTAAGACGAAGTGGCAAGAATACACAGAAGAACTATACAAAAAAGATGTTCCTGACCCAGATAATCACGATGGTGTGATCATTCATCTAGAGCCAGATATCCTGGAATATGAAGTCAAGTGGGCCTTAGGAAGCATCACTACGAACAAAGCTAGTGGAGGTGATGGAGTTCCAATTGAGCTATTTCAAATCCTAAAAGATGATGCTATGAAAGTGCCGCACTCAATATGCCAGCAAATTTGGAAAACTCAGCAGTGGCCACAGGACTGGAAAAGGTCAGTTTTCATTCCAATCCCAAAGAAAGGCAATTCCAAAGAATGCTCAAACTACCACGCAATTTCACTCATCTCACATGCTTGTAAAGTAACGCTCAAAATTCTCCAAGCCAGGCTTCAACAGTACATAAACCATGAACTTTCAGATGTACAAACTAGTTTTAGAAAAGGCAGAGGAACCAGAGATCAAATTGCCAACATTTGTTGAATGATTAAAAGCAAGAGAGTTCCAGAAACATATCTATTTCTGCTTTATTGACTATGCCAAAGCCTTTATTATGTGGGTCACAATAAACTGTGGAAAATTCTGAAAAGGATGGGAATACCAGATCACCTGACCTGTCTCTTGAGAAATCTGTATGCAGGTAGGGAAGTAACAATTAGAACTGGACATGGAACAACAGACTGGTTCCAAATTGAGAAAGGAGTACATCAAAGCTGTATATTTTTATTGTCACCTTACTTATTTAACTTATATGCAGAGTACATCATGAGAAATGCTGGGCTGGATGAAGCACAAGCTGGAATCAAGATTGGCGGGAGAAATATCAATAACCTCAGATATGCAGATGACACCACCCTTATGGCAGAAAGTGAAGAAGAACTAAAGAACTTCTTGATGAAAGTGAAAGAGGAGAATGAAAAAGTTGGCTTAAAGTTCAACATTCAGAAAACTAAGATCATGGCCTCTGGTCCCATCGGGCTCCACTATCACTGCAGATGGTGATTGCAGCCATGAAATTAAAAGATGCTTACTCCTTGGAAGGAAATTTATGACCAACCCAGACAGCATATTAAAAAGCAGAGACATTACTTTGCCAACAGAGGTCTGTCTAGTCAATGCTGTGGTTTTTCCAGTAGTCATGAAGGGATGTGAAATTTGAACTATAAAAAAGCTGAGTGCCAAAGAATTGATACTTTTGAACTGTGGTGTTGGAGAAGATTCTTGAGAGACCCTTGGACTGCAAGGAGATCCAACCAGTCCATCCCAAATGAAATAAGTCCTGAATATTCATTAGAAGGACTGATATTGAAGCTGAAACTCCAATACTTTGGCCACCTGATGTGAAGAACTGCTTCATTTGAAAAGACTCTGACGCTGGAAAAGATTGAAGGCAGGAGGAGAAGGGGACAACTTAGGTGAAATGATTGGATGATATCACCGACCCAATGGACATGAGTTTGAGTAAACTCCAGGAGTTGGTGGTGGACAGGGAAGCCTGACATGCTGCACTCCATGGGGTTGCAAAGAGTTGGAAATGACTGAGCGACTGATCTGAACTGAACTGAAGTCCACTATTTATAGCCAGAATTTACTGAGCACTTATTATGCACTACATTTAATATTAATCTTGTTACATTTGCTAACTCATTCAATTCTCATTATAGCTCAGTGTGGAAGATAATATTAGGTTGAAAAATGAAGTGTCAGTTGTTCAGTAATTTCTGATTCTTTGACACCCCAAGGACTATAGCCTGACAGACTCCTCTGTCCATGGAATCTTCAGGCAAGAATACTGGAGTAGATAGCCATTCTCTTCTCGAGGGGATCTTCCTGACCTAGGGATTGAACCCAGGTCTCCTGCATTGCAGACAGATTCTTTACCATTTGAGCCTCCAGGGAAACCTTGAATATTAGGTTGAATCGGGTAGCAATTTGATATGATTAAACCTAATAAAAATGTAATACTTAAAAAATTAAGAAGCTGAGGCACAGAAATATTAATTTTCCCATGCTTATCAGGATAGTAAGTTGTAGTTCAGTTCATTCATAAAATAATTGTATTTGATATATTACATTTATTTTAAAACAGTCAATAAGCAGACATCCAACACACCATAGTAAGTGTTAGGACAAAAACTCAGAGATACAAACTGCATGTTTTCAAATATGTCTACAATATAAATTAATGCACATATATATATATATACATATATATATATAGCAAACAATTATATAGCACTTGTGCTGTGCATCGTCACTCAGTTGTATCCAACTCTTTGCTACTCCATGGAATGTAGCCCCAAGGCTCCATTGTCCAAGAGGATTCTCCATGCAAGAATACTAGAGTGGGTTCCCATGCCCTCCTCTATAGGATCTTTCCAACCCAGGGATTAAACCCAGGTCTCCCACATTTCAGATGGATTCTTTACCATCTGAGCCACAAGGGAAGCTCAATAATACTTGAGTGGGTAGCTATCCCTTTTACAGGGAAACTTCCTGACCCAGGAATCAAACTAGGATCTCTTGCATTGCAGGCATATTCTTCACCATCTGAGCTACTTGGGAAGCCCATATCACTTACTTTGTGTCAAATAGCATTTCAAGTACTCTGCTGCTTTATCCTCATTTGTTTTATATATACTGGAATTATTCTCATTTTATCTATGGGAAAACTGAATAGAAAGTTTTATGAAGACATTTTAAATAATTTGGGGCTGAGATTATAATGGTGAGCAAATTAAATATAGAAGGATTGCTATCTAGTGCTCTTCTGAGCTCCCCAACATGGTAGCCACTATTCTTGTAAGCCATTCAAAATGTAACTAAAGTACACCAAATTTAAAATTCATTTTTTCTGTTATTTTATTTACTCAATAGTCACACATAGCCAATGGTTACTGTATTGGAGAAGGCAAATATTGAACATCAGACTTATTTCCAAAAATTCTTTTGGATAGTTCTGGTTCAGTAGAAGAGGGAGAAATTGATGAAATGAATCATCAGATAAGGAAGGTATGTCCACTGTGCTATGAATGTGTCATTAATGGCCTCAAGCATCTAAGCATTTGCCTGAAAAGTGGTAACCACTCAGATGATAGTCTTGGACCTGGAAGGTCAGTTCCAAGGGCAAGTTATATTCGTCTTGACAGTGAAGTGGGGAAAATGTGGGGGAGTTCTGATACAGCATATGAAACTAAAATGTCTCCTTGCCTAGATGCAATGGACTGACTGATGGTTCCTGTTTTGTGCTTCTAAGTGGTTTTCTTACATTTGTACATTGGGAATCTTCCAGCATTCCTGCTCTATACTCTTTGCCACATGCATTCAACATTCGACTCACTGGACAAAAGTATAGTTGACCCTTGCACAATGGCAGAGATTAAGGATACTGACTCACGAGAAGTTGAAAAATCCAGGTGTGACTTTAAAATCAGTCTGCCATTCTCATAAACCAGCCTCAGGTCATATAGTACCTTAGTAAATTATTACTGGAAGGAAAGAAAAAAAAAACACATATAAGCCAACATAAGCAGTTCAAACCTGTGTTTTTTTGAGTCAACTGTATAAGAACATATTTATCATGATTTATATTATAAAATTGTTTTTCCAGAGGATGGAAAAATGTTTTAAGCCAATATGTTTAGCCCGTGAATAAATTGAGCTATTTTATCTATAGCTCTGTGCTTTTGCTAATTCCGTTCCCTTAACCCCTTAACTCTTTTGATTTCAGAACTAATTCTTAATTTCTCTTCTTAACATTCCATGTAATGTTTTAAATGGAAACATTAAACATTTCTCTTCTTAACATTCCATTAATGTAGAGTAAATATCCCTCTTCGGTACTCTCTTAAAATCCTGTGTATTTATGTGTCATTGCAATAAACTTTAGGGCAGAATCAATATCTTATCTGAATCATCAGCCCAACTCCTGTCACTATGCAGGATATAGAATTGATACTTAAAAAACACTTATTGAATGAATCAATAAAGTTTACCTGTAGATGAGTTGATAAAGATTACTTACCAAAAGCAGCAGAGCTAATATAGAGCTTGTTAATATGTAGTTTAATTATTTAAATCACCAACTCAATGGACATGGGTTTGGGTGGAATCTGGGAGTTGGTGATGGACAGAGAGACCTGGTGTGCTGCAGTTCATGGAGTTGCAAAGAGTCAGACACGACTGAGTGACTGAACCAAACTGAAACAGACTAGATGTAAAACAGCATCATAATATCACATTGCTATAACTAAAAGTGAATGTTAACCATCTATGTTACTTAGTTTGGTTTCATCTTGTGTGAACTTTAAGGTATTTCATTATATATTTGAAATGATCATATTTTGTGGTACTTCTTATTCTACTCAGTTTTACACTGGCTTCAGCAATACATGAACCATGAACTTCCAGATGTTCAAGTTGGTTTTAGAAAAAGCAAAGAAATTAGAGATCACATTGCCAACATCTACTGGATCATCAAAAAAGCAAGAGAGTTCCAGAAAATATCTATTTCTGCTTTATTGACTATGCCAAAGCCTTTGACTGTGTGGATCACAACAAACTGTGGAAAATTCTGAAAGACATGGGAATACCAGACCACCTGATCTGCCTCTTGTGAAATCTGTATGCAGGTCAGGAAGCAACAGAATTGGACATGGAACAACAGACTGTTTCCAAATAGAAAAAGGAGTACATCAAGGCTGTATATTGTTACCTTACTTATTTAACTTATATGCAGAGTACATCATGAGAAATGCTGGGCTGGATGAAGCACAAGCTGAAATCAAGATTGGCTGGAGGAATATCAATAACCTCAGATATGCAGATGACACCACTCTTATGGCAGAAAGTGAAAAAGAACTAAAGAACTTCTTGATGAAAGTGAAAGAGGAGAGTGAAAAAGTTGGCTTAAAGTTAAACATTCAGAAAACTAAAATCATGGCATCTGATCCCATCACTTCATGACAAATAGATGGGGAAACAGTGGAAACAGTGTCAGACTTTGTTTTGGGGGCTCCAAAATCACTGCAGATGGTGACTGCAGCCATGAAATTAAAAGACACTGACTCCTTGGAAGGAAATTTATGACCAACCTATACAGCATATTAAAAAGCAGAGACATTACTTTGCCAACAGAGGTCTGTCTAGTCAAGTCTATAGTTTTTTTAGTAGTCATGTATGGATGTGAGAGTTGGACTATAAACAAAGCTGAGCGCCAAAGAATTGATGGTTTTGAACGGTGGTGTTGGAGAAAACTCTTGAGAGTCCCTTGGACTGCAAGGAGATCCAACCAGTCCATCCTGAGGGAGATCAGTCTTGAGTGTTCATTAGAAGGACTGATGTTGAAGCTGAAACTCCAATACTTTGGCCACCTGATTTGAAGAGCTGACTCATTTGAAAAGACCCTAATACTGGGAAAGATTGAAGGCAGGAGGAGAGGGGATGACAGAGTATGAGATTGTTGGATGGCATCACTGGCTCAATGGACATGAGTTTGAGTAAACTCTGGGAGTTGGTGATGCTGCAGTCCACGGCATCACAATAGTTGGACCCGACTGAGCAACCAAACTGAACTTAATTTTTAATATAATCATGTGAAAATTTTGAAATACACTGTTTCATGTCAACATCTATAGAATTTGATCATGTGGGTGCAATTCTTCTTCCCTCAATTGTTGAATTCCTTCTGTGAACCCAGTACATAGAATTATACACAGAAATCAGAAATATAGCCACAGTGCCCAAGGAGCTTAGAGGACACAATATAATGTAACCTGTGTAACATTAGGGTATATATGATCTAAAGTTAGAGAATAAAGGAAACAAGTCATCTTGTGGGAATCAGGTCAGACTTTTTGCAGAGGACCGTTAGCAAATGAAATAGAAATGAATTGCATTTCAAAGACTTGGAACAGCATCTCCAAAGCATCACATTTTGATAACATTTTCTTTTGGAGAAGTGGCAAATAGCTGCTAATTTTGGACTGAAGAGGAAAATAGAGGCTGGATATTTAGATGCAGCCAGGCAATGCAAATTATTATACATATATTAAAAAGTTTGTTTTATCAGGGGAGTTTGTAATTTCCTTGGTTATGTCTCACCACAGCAAAAATTTAAACTGATGGATGGACCAGTGTTACAGCTCAGTTTTATTTGGCAAGGAAAGGAAAATACATTCTAGAGGCATGAGGGCAGGCCGACCCAAAAGATCTGAAGAGAAGAGAGGCCCCCGGCTCAAATTTGGCTTCTCTTTTTATATGTTTCTTTCTTCTCCTTCTGAGCCTGCCCTAAAGGCAATGGCACCCAACTCCAGTACTCTTGCCTGGAAAATCCCATGAACGGAGGAGCCTGGTGGGCTGCTGTCTATGGGGTCACACAGAGTCAGACAGGACTGAAGCGACTTAGCAGCAGCAGCAGCAGCAACCAGAAGGGCTGTTTGTTTTACCTGAGGTTCTAACTCCAGTCTTCAGACCTACCTTTGTTCTATTTTCATGGACTTTTTCCTTTCTTTGTCTTTTAGCCACCATCATTATGGACTCTTTTTTCCTATTCTAACTACCTAATGTTCTCCCCTCAAGAGATGGAAGGCCCAATTCTTTGGGAATAGGGGTATTGAGCTCTCTGGCTACTTCCTGCTGAACTGGGATGGTGAGGGGCATTGGGCCTCCTCCTCTTGCTAATCTCAAGCCTCAGAGTCCTTATAGCGGTGTCTGTCTAAGGGTGAGTGATATTTTCCTTGTTCGGGTGTAGTTTTATATATCTTAGTTGAACTGGCACTGCATGTTGTAGCTCATTGACCTGGGCAGAGACAAAATGTGTTAGACAAGCAGTCTTTCTGGCTGCTGCTGCTGCTGCTAAGTCGCTTCAGTCATGTCCGACTCTGTGTGACCCCATATACAGCAGCCCACCAGGCTCCCCTGTCCCTGGGATTCTCCAGGCAGGAACACTGGAGTGGGTTGCCATTTCCTTCTCCAATGCAGGAAAGTGAAAAGTGAATGTGAAGTCCCTCAGTCGTGTCCGACTCTTTGCGACCCCATGGACTGCAATACATAGAGCAATTATAAGCAGCATCAATATAGTGATAACAGGGATTAGTAGAGACAACAGCAAACCCCAAATCCCCCTCACCAGGAAAAGGATCCCCCAAAGAGAGATTGTAGCCACCCTCAAAACTCTCCAGCTTGTTCTTTGAGATCCAGTAGGATCTGAATACCCACTCCAGTGTTCTTGCCTGGAGAATCCCAGGGACGGCGGAGCCTGGTGGACGGCCGTCTATGGGGTCGCACAGAGTTGGACATGACTGAAGCGACTTAGCAGCAGCAACAGCAGGATCTGAATGTTTTTCTTGAGGACTGTGAGACTTTCTTTAACTTGACTGGAGGTATTTAGCCAGAAACAACATGTATCATTCAAGATGGCTCAAGTCCCTCGTTGTTCAGGGATTAGGAGATCTATCTCCTGTCTATTTTGGAGTACAACCCCTAGCTAGCTGTGTTGGCTTTTTAGAGCTATCCTGAGAAATCGTATCCTCAGAAACTTAATTTTGGGGGTGTTCATTAGAATGGCACTCATATGTAGTCCTGAATAGGTATCGGAGATATCTCAGGGTTCACAGGTGTATTGAGAGTTCTCTTCTGTTTTCTTCTACAACTTGACCCAAGAGTAGTGAATCCAGGAGTCATGTCCTGGTACCTTGAGTGCTGTGGAGGTAAAAAGTATACAGGGTAGGGGCCCTTCCATGTGGGCTGGAGTTGAGCCTTTAGGGACCCATCTTTCTAGGCTTTAATTAGGAATTGAGTCCCTGGAGCATATAGTGGTGGCTCTTTAGAATCTTCTGGGTCCTGGTTGATACCCACAAGTGTATATGCTGTTGGAATTGCCCAATGGCCATGGTATAACACCAGAGGGTCTGAGCCTCTGGATCTAGGAAGAGGTCATTAACATAAACAAAAGGTCTCTACTATAGCATCTCATAAGGACTAAGACCAACCTGCTCCTTAGGGGCAATATGGGTATGGAGGAGAACTATTACTAAAGCTTTCTTCCATCACATGGAGGTCTCCTGGATTATCTTTTTTATCTCTGATTTTAAAAATTGGTTGGCTCTTTCTATTTTTCCTGAAGACTGAGGCCTCCGGGCACAGTGGAGATAATAAGTAATGCCCAATGCTTTAAAGACCCCTTGAGTGACCTTAGAAGTAAATGATGTCCCATTGTCACTTTGTAATGACTTGGGCAGACCAAATCTCAGAATGATTTCATGGAGCAGTTTTGTGTTTTTTTTGTTTGTTTGTTTTTTACCAACTCCTTCCTTTTCAGTCTGGGTGGGAAAACCTTCAATCCATCCTGTGAATGTATCTATCATAACTAATAGGTATTTATACCCTTGAGAAACTGGCATCTGGGTGAAGTCCATCTGCCAGTCCTCTCCTGGGTAGGTCCCATGTCATTGGGTGGGCTGAGGCAGCTGGAGTCTTTGAGCTTCTTGGAGGTTGTTTAACTGGCAAGTGGGACAAGAGGAGATCACTTGCCTTATAGTTGTTTGGAGGCCTGTTCCTCTGAAGGACCTTTATAGTAATCTTTGGAGGGCCTTCTCCCTTAAATGAGTGGTGGCATGTAAGGAGTTAACCAACTTCCATTGGAGGTTCCCAGGCAGAAAAAGGAGTTCCTCCTTTTGGCACCACCTGCTATGATCCTCTTGAAGACCCTTACTCTTAGCTTTAAGAGTCCCACCTTCCCCATCCTAAACCAATTAAAATAAATAAATTTATATAAAAAAAGTCTCACCTTCATGTTGATGTATGGCAAAACCAATACAATATTGTAAAGTAATTAGCCTCCAATTAAAATCAATAAATTTATATTTTTTTTAAAAAAAGAGTCTCACCTTCAGTATATGAAGGAGTTATGGCAAATTAGTCTGTGGAACTAAGGTGGCAACCCCTATTATGTCATTGTTCTGTAATGCCCGATCAGCTGCTTGGTTCCCTCATGCCACTTCCGTGCTCCCTTTTTGGTGTCCTTTACAGTGGGAGACTGAAACCCCAGTGGGCAGATGGACTGCATCCAAGACCCTAAGGATTTGATCACCATATTTGACTGGGGACCCTCGGGCAGTCAAGTCTCCGCTTTCTTTCCAAATAGCAGCATGTGTATGTAGCACCAAAAAGACATACTTGGAGTCAGTGTAAATGTCTACTCTTTTTCCTTTTCCTAGCTCTAAAGCTCGAGTCAGGGCTATGAGATCAGCTAATTGAGCTGAAGTACCTGGTGGCAAAGGTTTAGCCTCTATGGTCTCAAAATATGAGACTACTACATATCTGGCTCTTTTTCCATCCGTAACAAAGTTGCTTCCATCAGTGTACCAGGTTTCCTCAGGACTGGTCAGAGGATCTTCCAACAATCTCTCTCAGGGTTTTGTCCAGTGGTCCAAGGTTTTTAGGCAAGAGTGAAAGGGGAGAAAGTCCTCAGGGCTAGGCAAGAGAGTAGCTGGGTTAAGAACCTCACAAGGGGATACAATGAGACCTGGACTTTCCATCAGCACTACTTGATATCTGAGGATTCTTTGATCAGATACTCATAAATGGCCTTTCCCATTCAGGAGTTGTTTTATTTGGTGGCTGGTAAAAATTGTTTGCCCTCAGAAGAGAGTTTTAAAGCATCTTCTATCAGGATTGCAATCGCTGCAAGATTTCTAAGGCAGGGAAAGATCTTTTCCCAATAAGGGAGTAGGACCCTCAGAGACCATCAGAAACTGGTGGGAAAATATTTGTCCATCCCAGCAGCAAAGTGCTCAGGTGAATCCTTTTGTAACTGTTTTTCCTGTAACACCCAAAATGGTACAGGTTTGGCAGGAAAAAGCTCTGGAGTAGGAGATCAGGACAGAATAGGTAGCCCCTAGGTTAACCAAGAAATTCTCAGACCTACCTGCCATATCTGGTGGTACCCATGGCTCCAGCCCCGTGATGGTTATCTGTGACAGGTGGGCTGGCTGGAGCAGGCTGCTTCAGTCCTGTTGAATCATCCTGAGGGAAGGCTTGGTACTTGACCTTGAGGCTCTTGGGTCCCCAGGGAAGAGTGCCTACCAATATCCCAGTTGATGGCATTTGTAGCAAGCCATTTTAGGAAACTTGGCTTGGTTTGGACACTCTTTGGCCCAATGTCCCACCTGTCTACAGATTAGTCATTTGCCTCATGCCTTGTCCTCTAAGGACTCAGGGTTTGCCATAGGGCTTCCCAGGAAGGCAGCCAGCATCTAGGCATGCCTTGTCGCTTTTCTTTTTCCCTTTCCTGGGCCTTGGCCTCCCTCTCCTGTTCTCTGTTATAAAAGGCATAACTGGGCTGCTTTCTAGGCCATCTCATCTAAAGAGGCAGCAGGGTCCTAGTGCTATAGCTGTTGTAACTTTATCCTGATGTCTGATGCACACTGGGACAGGAATTTGTCCTTTAAAGTAACCTGTCCCTCATAAGAATCTAAGTCCAGATTGGTAAACTTTTGGAGGGTTTCTTTTAGCCTTTCTAGAAAGACAATGGGGTTCTCATTGGGCTCTGAGTTACTGCTGAGACTCAGGTGTAGCTGATTACTTTTTGCTGGGCTGTTTTTAGTCCTGCATTTACAAAGATCAGAAAATGATCCCTTGCCCAGATGTGCTCAGTGTCATTATAATTTCAATTAGGATCTGAGGAGGGGACCGCAGTTTCCCCCACTGCATATTTATTGCTTGACATGTGAAGTCCCGTAGCATACCTTTGAGTTTCCTTTAAGACCCTGGCATGCTCAGGGTCAGATAAAGTTCGACTAAATATGACCATGATGTCCTTCCATGTCAAGTCAAAGGCCAAGGTAGTGTGTTGGAATGTACCTACATATTTGCCTGGGTCATCTGTATAGCTTCCCATGTCTTGTTTGATCTGTCTTAGTTCTAAAAGGGAGAAGGGCTTATGGACCCGGTTGGTCCAAATTCTCCTCCAGTTTCAACTAAGGGACATACTTGAGTTGGCTTTTGTGGAAGAGGTGCTCCTGGATATGGGAGCACGTTAGGATACAAGGAAGGAATACCAGGCAACCCAGGAGCCATGGGAGGTGACCTTCACAAGGGTTTTCCTTCTCTGTGTTGTCTGTGCCTAACACCATTTGCCTGGTAGGCTCACTTTTAGGGCATATGACAATCCCATACTTAAAACAGAGTTCCTTCATATCTCTTGGTAGGAAGAAAATTTGGACATAGGGGAGCTCTGTCCATTTCCCTTGTCTTTTGCAGAATAAGTTTAGCTACAGGATGGTATTGCAATTTAAACTTCCATCCTCAGGCTAGCGTTCCTTGTCCCCCAGAGGATACCGAGGCCATGTAGTAACACAAAAGGATTTTAAGTAACTTCTCCTTAGAGTTAGAGGATTGAACAGGTTCCAGTTATCAAGGATGCATCTCAAGGGCATCTGTTGGGAAGTGGATTGATTATTTCCCATCTAAAAGACAGTCATGACAGGAAGGGGGAAAAAAGAAAAAAACTAATAGGCCTCCTTTTATTTCCATGGGTGGACTTCCTAGGGGTGAGTCTTTTTAAAGCTTATCCCCCCAGTACTGTTGTAATCTGAGAGCCAGGTGTCCCAGGGTCATGATGCAGATTCCCAGGCAAGCTAAGGCATGACAGCTTTCTGGAGATTGAATCCCTGGGCAGATCGAGGCAGGTTGGCCTCCTGGGACCCCTGGACTGGCAGATCCCTGAGCAGGCTGAGTCATGACAAGCTTCCAAGGACCAGATCCATAGGCAGGTCAAGGCAGATTAACCTCCTGAGACTCCCAGACTGGAGTTGGATGTCCCCAAGATTTCCAGCGTGATAAATGCTGGGTAGGATTAAGGGGTTGTAATCTTAACTCATTGTTGGTTTGTCTACCACAGATGGGAATAGATGTGAAGTGAAGTGAAAGTCATTCAGTCTTGTCTGACTCTTTGCGACCCCATGGACTATACAGTCCATGGAATTCTCCAGCCACAAGAGAAGTTTACATCATAGATATCATGATGTAAAGCAATCCTAGCTTATGCCCTGAGACTGGGAACCTGGTGAAAGAGCCATAAGCTTTATCCTCTTATTGCTCTGAGAGAATGCAAGTCACTTTCCTCCCCTAGTCCTCCGTAAGAACAGTTTAGGGTGTTTCCAGTGGTAAACATTTCATTGTCTAGATCCACTTTAGGTAATAGCAGAAGTAATGACAAGATCAGATCAGATGAGTCGCTCAGTCGTGTCCGACTCTTTGCGACCCCATGAACTGCAGCAAACCAGGCCTCCCTGTCCATCACCAACTCCAGGAGGTCACTCAGACTCATATTCATCCAGTCAGTGATGCCATCCAGCCATCTCATCCTCTGTCGTCCCCTTCTTCTCCTGCCCTCAATCCCTCCCAGCATCAGAGTCTTCTCCAATGAGTCAACTCTTCACATGAGGTGGCCAAAAACTGGAGTTTCAGCTTGAGCATCATTCCTTCCAAACAAATCCCAGGGCTGATCTCCTTCAGAATGGACTGGTTGGATCTCCTTGCAGTCCAAGGGACTCTCAAGAGTCTGCTCCAACACCACAGTTCAAAAGCATCTTTGGCACTCAGCCTTCTTCACAGTCCAGCTCTCACATCCATACATGACCACAGGAAAGACCATAGCCTTGACTAGGCGAACCTTTGTTGGCAAAGTGATGTCTCTGCTTTTGAATATGCTATCTAGGTTGGTCATAACTTTCCTTCCAAGGAGTAAGCGTCTTTTAATTTCATGGCTGCAGTCACCATCTGCAGTGATTTTGGAGCCCAGAAAAATAAAGTCTGACACTGTTTTCACTGTTTCTCCATCTATTTCCCATGTAGTGATGGGACCAAATGCCATAATCTTCGTTTTCTGAATATTGAGCTTTAAGGCAACCTTTTCACTCTCCACTTTCACTTTCATCAAGAGGCTTTTTAGTTCCTCTTCACTTTCTGCCATAAGGGTGGTATCATCTGCATATCTGAGGTTATTGATATTTCTCCCAGCAATCTTGATTCCAACTTGTGTTTCTTCCAGTCCAGCATTTCTCATGATGTACTCTGCATATAAGTTAAATAAACGTGGTGACAATATACAGTCTTGATGTACTCCTTTTCCTATTTGGAACCAGTCTGTTGGTCCATGTCCAGTTCTAACTGTTGCTTCCTGACCTGCATACAGATTTCTCAAGAGGCAGATCAGGTGGTCTGGTATTCCCATCTCTTCCAGAATTTTCCATAGTTTATTGTGATCTACACAGTCAAAGGCTTTGGCATAGTCAATAAAGCAGAAATGCATGTTTTTCTGGAACTCTCTTGCTTTTTCCATGATCCAGCGGATGTTGGCAATTTGATCTCTGGTTCCTCTGCCTTTTCTAAAACCAGCTGGAACATCAGGAAGTTCACGGTTCGCATATTGCTGAAGCCTGGCTTGGAGAATTTTGAGCATTACTTTACTAGCGTGTGAGATGAGTGCAATTGTGCGGTAGTTTCAGCATTCTTTGGCATTGCCTTTCTTTGGGATTGGGATGAAAACTGACCTTTTCCAATCTTGTGGCCACTGCTGAGTTTTCCAGATTTGCTGGCATATTGAGTGCAGCACTTTCACAGCATCATCTTTCAGGACTTGGAATAGCTCCACTGGAATTCCATCACCTCCATTAGCTTTGTTCCTAGTGATGTTCCTAAGTGATGTTCCTAAGTGATGTTCCTAAGGCCCACTTGACTTCACATTCCAGGATGTCTGGCTCTAGGTCATTGATCACACCATCATGATTATCTGGGTCGTGAAGCTCTTTTTTGTACAGTTCTTCTGTGTATTCTTGCCACCACTTCTTAATATCTTCTGCTTCTGTTAGGTCCATACCATTTCTGTCCTTTATCGAGCCCATCTTTGTATGAAATGTTCCTAAAGGAGTGGGTTATCTGGTCTTGTTAGGAGCATTAAGAGTATTTTAATAATAAATGGGGTGGAGCAATGTTGCCTATAAGGGGCCAGGGTCCTGGTTGTAGGAGTTAGTAAGTTAGTAAGTAGCTAAAGAAGAAATTGATAAGAGGCAACAAACCAGATGTTCCACAAAAGTAGAGTGGAGACTTGATCCAGGGGTATGCTTGTAAATTTAAGAGAAGGGTGGTAAGGGTTTGGGCGCAAGCAGACTGTAGGGCTAACTCCCAGAGTGGCAGACATTATCCCTGGAAGCCCAATTGCCCTTGAAGGGAGGCCAACAGATGGACTTCTGGCCTGTCACCCGCCCTAGTGGGTTCACTGAGATAGGCTGTTGTTACACATATAGTAGGAAACATACAACATGAAGGACTTAATATCTAGAAGGATTGGATATTATATAGTATTTCCTTCCCAAGGGCCAGCTAATTTCTGGTTGTCCTTCCAGAAGAAGGTAGAGGCAACATTGTGGGCCCAGATGGGGCTCAAGAAAAGAGCATGAAACAGGAGGGAAGGGGGCAGGCCCAACTTTTGAAAGAATGGCAGAGCCCAAGGGAATAACGTAAATAGATTAAGATCAAATGGGTCCAAGAGGACAAGTCAAATTCAACTAAATCTTGATCCTCAGTCTGCAAGCTAAATGACACACCCAGAGGTGCCAGGACAGTTTTAGTGAAGTTTCTCAGTCGTGCCGCGGGACGTCATGCTACTAGTACCGCGGCCCGCCCACGGACTGTAACCTACCAGCCCGACTCTCCAGGCAGACCTCTGGGTGGGTTGATTTCCTTTCTGTGTAGCCTCTCTACCGCCCCCCCCCCCAGTCCATGGAATTTTCCAGGCAAGAGGAGGGGGCAGTTTTAAGTCACTGTCAAAAGACTGAGGAGTGGGTGGTTCCCAAATTGTTGGAATGATCCTCCTTCTCATTAGCATATGAAATCAGCCAGCTAGGAAAAACTAACCACACCACATTCCATGGATGCCACACTCCCCTCTGTGATGGCCCACACTCTTGGAGTGTGCTTATCTCTAAATCCAAACAAATCCAAACAAAGTTATCTATCCTGTGTCTCTCAATGAAATTTTTTGCAATGAGACATCAAAAGCCTGACCTTCATTAGGTCCTAAAACCAGGCATTATGAGTTTTGGCTGGGCTCAAGTCCCAGTCAGATGTGACTGAGAGACTAAGCATAGCACAGAGTCCCTGCCGTGTGGGTTTAAGTCTTAATCTTAGGTAAACAGTTTCAAGAACAACTTTCAAAAATGGAAAGATGATGACCTGCCCAATACTTTGTAAGCAGTGGCTTAGATGGAGAGAGGAGCTAAAGGACAGGAGGAAAAAGCAGTGGGGAAAAACATGCCAAAGAATCTCCATCATAACCTGCTGAAAAGTCTGCTAAATACCTGACCTGTGCTCACAGTTTTCATTGGCCTGGTCCTTGACACAAAGGAAATTAAGGACTGAAGACCCCCCACCTGCTTGGGCAACACCTACTAAGGCACAGCAGATAGTAGAGCCTTCAGAACACCCTGGGACACCCATGGCAGCTTACCTGTTCACAGCGGGGGTTGAGGAAGTAAGAAACAAGAGATTATAAAGGAATTAAGATTTAGGAGTTTGTTAGCCATACGTCCTTCCAGTCATAGGAGTGAGGACTTCCTACCCCAACCAGAGGTCTTCTGGAATCTGAGACTGAGCTGCCTAAGCTTTCTGTGGAGTTTGTTTTTGCTGTCCTGTTTTCCAGCACACTGGGCTTCTCGTCACCTCCTATGTGCTGGATTTTCCTCACGTTCAGCTTCTACCACGGGAGCTTTTGCTCAGTTGGGCTTCTGCTGTACTTGGCCTCTGCCTCACGGGGGCCGAGCCGAGGTTGTTTCGAAGTTAAATCGAAGCCAGGTTAAATCCAAATCATGGCACCATAGAGGTCGAGGGAGTTTGTAAGTTCCTCAGTTCTGCCTCACCACAGCAAAAATTTGAGGCGACGGATGTACCAGTTTATGTCGGGGGAGTGTGTAATTTCCCTGGTTCTGTCTCATCGCAGTAAAAAATTGAAGGGATAGATGGACCAGTGTTACAGCTCAGTTTTATTTGGCAAGCAAACGAAAATACATCCTTGAAGCATGAGGGCGGGCCGACCCAAAAGACACGAAGAGAAGAGAGACCCAGGCTCAAATTTGGTTTCTCTTTTCATGTGTTTTTTTCTCTCCTCTCCCTGACTCTGCCCTATGTAAATTGGGCTAGCCAGGAAGGCTGTTTTGTTTTGTTTTGTTTTTTAACCTGAGATTCTAACTCTAGTCCTCAGACCTTCCTTTATTCTATTTTCACAGGCCTTTTCCTTTCTTTGTCTTTTAGCCACCGCCATCATGGACTCTTTTTTCCTATTCTAACAACCTAACAGTTTTCACCACCATCATGGAGTCCTTTTTCCTATTCTAACAACCTAACAGTTTTATTCTAAAGTAACTGGATACACACAAAAAATTTTAAAGCACAAAAGTAATGTCATCAGATGTACTTCTACATTGTTAAATATAAAATGGAGACTGGACTTGAGAATTTTCTGAATAGCCAAAACTATTTAATCCAGATAAGTAAGTAAAACTAATTCTAGCTTATTTCATGAACTTAAGTGAGATTTAATTTAGGCTATTTCTTGTAAATGCTTCTGATAATCATGAAAGAAGTCTTCTAGGTGGCATGGTAGTAAAGAATCCACCTGCCAATACAAGAGATGCAAAAGACGCAGATTGGATCCCTGGGTTGGGAAGATACCCTGGAGTTGGAAATGGCAACCCACTCCAATTTCTTGCCTGGAAAATTCTATGGGCAGAGGACCCTGGTGGACTATAGTCCATGGGGTAGCAAAGAGTCAGACATAACTGAGGGACACACACAATCATGAAAGCAGCTTAAATCATCTTCCTAAAAATGGTATGAGTGTT
Organism: Tragelaphus eurycerus; assembly: GCA_935064755.1. Lineage (NCBI taxonomy): Eukaryota > Metazoa > Chordata > Mammalia > Artiodactyla > Bovidae > Tragelaphus > Tragelaphus eurycerus. The sequence continues at coordinate 84,399 of CAKXYN010000319.1, forward strand.
AACGCAAGTTTGTGTGCACAGTTAGGCCAAGTAAACTGAAACATAGGAGTTTGGAGCAGAGAAATGCTTATTGTAAGGTCATGCAAGGAGACAGGTGATTCATGACCTTAAAAACCCCTCGCTCCCCAAAAGAGTTCAGCAAATCAGTTTTAAAAGGCAGATAGGGGAGACGGGGGCACAGGGTATGTGATCAGCTCCTGCACAGTTCTCTGGCTGAAGGTCAGGAAACAGAGTGGTGTCACAAAGTTTAATTTAAATCAGTCTTTAGGTTCTAGGGGGAGAAGGCAATGGCACCCCACTCCAGTACTCTTGCCTGGAAAATCCCATGGATGGAGGAGCCTGGAGGGCTGCAGTCCATGGGATCGCTGAGGGTCGGACACGACTGAGCGACTTCACTTTCACTTTTCACTTTCATGCTTTGGAGAAGGAAATGGCAACCCACTCCAGTGTTCTTGCCTGGAGAATCCCAGGGACGGGGGAGCCTGATGGGCTGCCATCTATGGGGTCACACAGAGTCAGACACGACTGAAGTGACTTAGCATAGCATAGCATTAGGTTCAAGGAAGCCTGGGGCTGTGCGCTCTTGGTTATTAAGTAATTAATATCTTCCGTTTGGGATGGAGTGGGTGTTCACATCTGCAAAACAACTCGGGAAATCTGCATCAGATACTGCTACCAGGTACTTCAGAAAGGAGCTAAGGCAGAGGGTCTGGGGGAAGGGCTGTTCCAGGAACATCCCACAGGATTCTGCTCAGAAACGAGATGTTCACTTATGACTGGTCCCCTGCCATTTGGCTTCCCTGGTGCCCCAGCAGTAAAGAATCTGCCTGCCAGTGTGAGACTCAAATTCAATCTCTGGGTTGGGAAGATCACCTGTAGGAGGAAATGGCAAACCACTCCAGTATTCTTGCCTGTGAAATCCCATGAACAGAGGAGCCTGGTGGGCCACAGTCCATGGGGTCACAAAGAGTCTCACATGACTGACATACATGTAGCACTAGCACTGCCATTTGGAAACCGCATGGTAATAACTGATCATTGTGGAGATTACACAGCTTCCTCATTTCCACTTTGCCAACAATCCTATAAATTCATGATCATATCAGTCTTTGCATTTGAAAGTTCCTACTTTGTGAACTGTTCTCACATACACAATAAACTCTCAGAAGTACAGTTCATTGATTTGCTGAGTTTAATTTTGCTATTTCTGGATTTTTGACAACATAGACAGGTAAAACTGATTTTCAAAAAATACCTATTTTATCAAGCAGTCATTATTTAAAGAAAACATTTTACCACAAGTAATAATAACAAGTATTCACTGTAATTTTAAAAAGTCATTTCAGAAGAAATGTCTACAATTCAATTGGATATAATTATTTTTACCATTTCTACTGAAAAAATAGGTGCAACCTAAAAGTTGAGAGTTACATTTTTGTTCAGCAGGAATTTTCAGGACATCAAGCCTGGGAGACAGCATCTTAAGTAATCCTCAGAGAACTGTTCCAAAGAGGAGAGGGTGGGGAGCTATGTTATATAGAAGTTTTTTTGACTAAGAGCAAGTAGTCTGAATGTCCAAAGATAATTGCAAATTAAAGAAAAAAACAGATATCTCAAGGAATTTAACATGTTTCTATGTATGGGAAAATGTGAGAATTTGGACTCATTGATATCATTCCTTTCACACACACCTCAACTGTCTGTGGCCAAGATCCTACATTCTCACATCTGAGTTTCCTCAGGGCTCATCATAGGTAGAGGCTACAGTCTGATAGCTGCTAGATGGCAGGTATTCTTCCTGAGTTCCCTCAGGGCTCACCAGCTCACCTTTGGTGGTGCCTGCAGTCTCTAATAACAGTGACATCCTTTGTTTACTCATATGGCAGCAAATATTCCATTTCTTAACACCATTTTTTAATATTCCAATCGTTTCCCATGTTTTCAAATATTATAAATATTTTTATAGACAGCATCTTTGTACATAACATTTATTCAGAATTTTTATCTCTTCACAATTATCAGCTCACCTATAAAACAAATTTTCTCCTCTATCTGAGTTCCCCCAAACACAAACATATTGTTGATTTCTAAAGCCAGGGAGAACCCTTAATTCTGTGCTGGGCTTGGAGCTGCTCTTCATCCACCAGAGGGCGACAGAGCACAGTTTGCAGAATACAAACAGCTGGCCTTGTTCACCTTGGATAAATTTGCTGCTGCTACTGCTGCCAAGTCGCTTCAGTCGTGTCTGACTCTGTGCGACCCCATAGACGGCAGCCCACCAGGCTCCCCCTTCCCTGGGATTCTCCAGGCAAGAACACTGGAGTGGGTTGCCATTTCCTTCAATGCATGAGAGTGAAAAGTCAAAGTGAAGTCACTCAGTTGTGTCCGACTCTAGCGACCCCATGGACTGCAGCCTATCAGGCTCCTCTGTCCACGGAATTTTCTAGGCAAAAGTACTGACGTGGGGTGCTGTTGCCTTCTCCGTTGGATCAGTTTAAGTTTAGACTTAACTTATATAGACTGTATCATAGATCCAAGATACTGCCAGGATTGCTGTTCATCTGTAAACCTAATATATATTGGAAAAGATACAGCAACTATCTTGTACAAGAACAAATAATGGGAAACACATCAGAATATCAGGGATAATTTAAAGAGCTCAAAGATAGCCTGCAAGTCTTATTATTTTCAATCACAAGCTCCAAAGTTAGAGAGAACAAAGTGAGTTCCTAATTCCTTCATCCTTCTGGGTTTGCAGTAGATGCTACACCCACTGATTTATCCTCAGTTTGGTAAAATAGGTCACAAGTGGGATCCTTGTGACTTTTGGCACCATCTTTTTGCAATTTGCATTGCACTGGTGTGGTGTGTGTGTTCAGTCTCCCAGTCGGATGACTCTTCGCAACTCCACGGAATGGAGCCCACCAGGCTCCTCTGTCCACAGAATTTTCCAGGCAAGAATACTGGAATGGGTTACTATTTCCTCCTCCAGGGAATCTTCCAGCCCCAGGGACTGAAACAGAGTCTCATGTGTCTCCTGTTTGTCTTTGCATTTTGCATTCCATTGATATAGCAGGCTATTTAAATACAGCTTGGAGTCACACAGACTAAAGAAGCCTGCACTTTGTTCACAGTACAGTAACTCAAGACTCAAAATAGGGAGAGATTAGATTCTATTACTGACAGTTGTTCAAAGGGAAGCTCCAAGTTCTCCAGCTCTTTGGGTTGCTAAGAAGCAAAAAATATGAAAACATTGTTATGACCACGGCATGTAAATTAGTATAAATGTGTCTCAGATCCATTACAAATGTAAAATGTACTATTAACATATCCTGTATATTTGTTACTTCTGTTTTTACCTAAGTAAACAATCATAAATTGAGGAAATTTTATAAAGGATTATCATTCTCTGAGAGCTTCCCTGTGGCTCAGCTGCTAAAGAATCTGCCTGCAATGTGAGAGACCTGGGTTTGATCCCTGGGTTGGGAAGATCCCATAGAGAAGGGACTAGCTATCCACTCCTGTATTCTGGCCTGGAGAATTCCATGGACTGTATAGTCCATGGGGTCGCAAAGGGTCGAACATGACTAAGCGGCCTTCACTCCTCTTCAATTCATTCTCTAAAGTGAAGCATTCAGTTTAGCTGTATTGAATACAAACATTCCAGTGGCGGTTGTTGGCTCCACAACTGTCATAACCATTGTGGGTCAGTTATTAATAAAAGCCTTTAGCTTTCAAGGCATTCTAAATATAACTCCTATCAAAGTCTATGGCTTCCCTGGTGGCTCATTGCTAAAGAATCCACCTGCAATGCAGAAGACTTGAGTTCAATCCCTAGGTCAGGAAGATCCTCTTGGGGAGGGGAATGGCTACCCACTCCAGTATCCTTATCTGAAGAATCCCATGGACAGAGGAGCCTGACAGGCTACAGTCCATGGGATTGCAAAGAGTCAGATATGAATGAGAGACTATCTTTCTCTAAACTGATGCATTCAGTTTGGCTGTACTGAGTACAAACATTCCAGTGCTGGCTATTGGTTCCACAACTGTCATAACCACTATGGGTCAGTTATTAACAAATGCATTTAGTTTTCACGGTATCCTAAATATAACTGCTTATCAAAGTCTTTGAGTGTACTTCAAACACTACCTTCTGAAACTTAGTTATTCTGCTATAAATTCCATTTGGGTCTTATTGTTTCATATAAATTTATTGATCCTAGTAGGGCTTGATGCCAATGTATCAGGTATTTGCTTAGTATAAAAAGCTTTTGTCATCTTATTTCCCTCCACTCATACTTTTTCCTCAGCTTGGCAGTAGTTGTTAGGAGTATTAGCTGCACCTCTGTAAGGGAAAGGGATGTGTCTCTCCATTGGGTTCTATAAGGATTAAATCATTAGCCATCCTGGTAACCTACCTAGAGTAAAGGCTGAAAGCTAGTCAAGGACAAAGAACAAGATAAAGCACTCTGTGCATTGGGAAAACAGGCCCTCAGATAGTTGGATATATTTCAGGAGAAGAGAACGCAGATTCTTGTATCTTTTCATACTTTGAAAAGCACTAAAATCTTTAACTGAGATATCCATTCTTTGTGATGAGTGGTAACCTTCTACTGAGATGACTGCGGGACTGCTCTTACTCTTCCACCAATGTCACATATGTACTGGCTTCTCCCCTTATGTCTTCAGAACAGTTGTTCAGAGCTCCATAAAAGACTGTAATGAATGCTGGAAAGGCTGTGGAGAAAAGGGACCCCTCTTACACTGTTAGTGGGTGGGAATGCAAACTAGTACAGCCACTATGGAGAACAGTGTGGAGATTCCTTAAAACACTGGAAATAGAACTGCCATGTGAGCCAGCAGTCCCACTGCTGGGCATACACACCGAGGAAACCAGAATTGAAAGAGACACGTGTACCCCAATGTTCATCGCAGCACCATTTACAATAGCTAGAATATGGAAGCAACCTAGAAGTCCATCGGCAGATGGATGGATAAGAAAGCTGTGGTACAAATACACAATGGAGTATTACTCAGCTATTAAAATGAATGCATTTGAGTCAGTTCTAATGAGGTGGATGAAACCAGAGACTATTATACACAGCAGTGTAAGTCAGAAAGAAAATCAGCAATACAGTACATTAATGCAAATATATGGAATTTAGAAAGATGGTTATGATGACCCTATATGCAAGACAGTAAAAGAGACACAGATATAAAGAACAGACTTTTGAACTCTATGGGAGAAGCCAAGGGTGGGATGACTTGAGAGAATAGCATTGAAACATATATATTACCATATGTGAAATAGATGACCAGTCCAAGTTCAATGCATGAAACAGCACACTCAAAGCCAGTGCACTGGGACAACCCAGAGGGATGGACTGAACAGAGAGGTGGGAGGGGGTTTGGGACAGGGGGACACATGTACACCATGGCAGATTCATGTCAGTGTGTGGCAAAAACTACCACAATATTGTAATTAGCTTCCAATTATAATAAACAAATTAATTTTTTTTTTAAAAAAAAGACTGTAATCCAGGCTATCAGATCAGATCAGATCAGTCGCTCAGTCGTGTCCAACTCTTTGCGACCCCATGAACCGCAGCACGCCAGGCCTCCCTGTCCATCACCAGCTCCCGGAGGTCACCCAGACTCATACCCATCGAGTCAGTGATGCCATCCAGCCATCTCATCCTCTGTCGTCCCCTTCTCCTCCTGCCCTCAATCCCTCCCAGCATCAGAGTCTTCTCCAATGAGTCAACTCTTCGCATGAGGTGGCCAAAATACTGGAGTTTCAGCTTTAGCATCATTCGTTCTAAAGAAATTCCAGGATTGATCTCCTTCAGAATGGACTGGTTGGATCTTCTTGCAGTCCAAGGGACTCTCAAGAGTCTTCTCCAACACCACAGTTCAAAAGCATCAATTCTTCGGTGCTCAGCCTTCTTCACAGTCCAGCTCTCACATCCATACATGACCACAGGAAAGACCATAGCCTTGACTAGGAGAACCTTTGTTGGTAAAGTAATGTCTCTGCTTTTGAATATGCTATCTAGGTTGGTCATAACTTTCCTTCCAAGGAGTAAGCGTCTTTTAATTTCATGACTGCAGTCACCATCTGCAGTGATTTTGGAGCCCAGAAAAACAAAGTCTGACACTGTTTCCACTGTTTCCCCATCTATTTCCCATGAAGTGATGGGACCAGATGCCATGATCTTCGTTTTCTGAATGTTGAGCTTTAAGCCAACCTTTTCACTCTCCACTTTCACTTTCATCAAGAGGCTTTTTAGCCCCTCTTCACTTTCTGCCATAAGAGTGGTGTCATCTGCATATCTGAGGTTATTGATATTTCTCCCAGCAATCTTGATTCCAACTTGTGTTTCTTCCAGTCCAGCATTTCTCATGATGTACTCTGCATATAAGTTAAATAAACATGGTGACAATATGCAGCCTTGACGTACTCCTTTTCCTATTTGGAACCAGTCTGTTGTTCCATGACCAGTTCTAACTGTTGCTTCCTGACCTGCATACAGATTTCTTAAGAGGCAGATCAGGTGGTCTGGTATTCCCATCTCTTTCAGAATTTTCCATAGTTTATTGTGATCTACACAGTCAAAGGCTTTGGCATAGTCAATAAAGCAGAAATACATGTTTTTCTGGAACTCTCTTGCTTTTTCCATGATCCAGCGGATGTTGGTAATTTGATCTCTGGTTCCTCTGCCTTTTCTAAAACCAGCTTGAACATCAGGAAGTTCACGGTTCACATATTGCTGAAGCCTGGCTTGGAGAATTTTGAGCATTACTTTACTAGCGTGTGAGATGAGTGCAATTGTTCGGTAGTTTGAGCACTCCTTGGCATTGCCTTTCTTTGGGATTGGGATGAAAACTGACCTTTTCCAATCTTGTGGCCACTGCTGAGTTTTCTAAATTTGCTGGCATATTGAGTGTAGCACTTTCACAGCATCATCTTTCAGGACTTGGAATAGCTCCACTGGAATTCCATCACCTCCACTAGCTTTGTTCATAGTGATGCTTTCTAAGGCCCATTTGACTTCACATTCCAAGATGTCTGGCTCTAGGTCAGTGATCACATCATCATGATTATCTGGGTCTTGAAACTCTTTTTTGTACAGTTCTTCTGTGTATTCCTGCCACCTCTTCTTAATATCTTCTGCTTCTGTTAGGTCCACACCATCTCTGTCCTTTATCTTGCCCATCTTTGCATGAAATGTTCCTTTGGTATCTCTGATTTTCTTGAAGAGATCCCTAGTCTTTCCCATTCTGTTGTTTTCCTCTATTTCTTTGCATTGATCACTGAAGAAGGCTTTCTTATCTCTTCTTGCTATTCTTTGGAACTCTGCATTTAAATGTTTATATCTTTCTTTTTCTCCTTTGCTTTTCGCTTCTCTTCTTTTCACAGCTATTTGTAAGGCCTCTCCAGACAGTCATTTTGCTTTTTTGCATTTCTTTTCCATGGGGATGGTCTTGATCCCTGTCTCCTGTACAATGTCACGAACCTCATTCCATAGTTCATCAGGCACTCTATCTATCGGATCTAGTCCCTTAAATCTATTTCTCACTTCCACTGTGTAATCATAAGGGATTTGATTTAGGTCATACCTGAATGGTCTAGTAGTTTTCCCTACTTTCTTCAATTTCAGTCTGAATTTGGCAATAAGGAGTTCATGGTCTGAGCCACAGTCAGCTCCTGGTCTTGTTTTTGCTGATTGTATAGAGCTTCTCCATCTTTGGCTGCAAAGAATATAATCGATCTGATGTCAGTGTTGACCATCTGGTGATGTCCATGTATAGAGTCTTCTCTTGTGTTGTTGGAAGAGGGTATTTGCTATGACCAGTGCATTCTCTTGGCAAAACTCTGTTAGTCTTTGCCCTGCTTCATTCCGTGTTCCAAGGCCAAATTTGCCTGTTACTCCAGGTGTTTCTTGACTTCCTACTTTTGCATTCCAGTCCCCTATAATGAAAAGGACATCTTTTTTGGGTGTTAGTTCTAAAAGGTCTTGTAGGTCTTCATAGAACCGTTCAACTTCAGCTTCTTCAGCATTACTGGTTGGGGCATAGATTTGGATTACTGTGACATTGAATGGTTTGCCTTGGAAACGAATCCAGGCTATGGGCCCCCCAAAATCCCCAAATAAAATTCAATTTCATAGCTCTCCAGTTGTGTGGCTTTTGTTTTAAGTCTACACTTCCAAACAAAAGGATTCAGAGTAAAGAAGTGGAACATCAAAGTCTTTGGAGAGGCTGGGGTGAGGCTGTGCTTGGATAGTGTCTTGAAAGATGAGTATGATTTATTTGGACATATAAATAAAACTCATATGCCAGGCTGAGGGACCAAGATCAAGACCCAGGGTCAACAAAGACAGGGCATGAGTGAGGAATGCGCCAAAATTCAGGCTCTATGGTCTGGCATCGTGTACAAAACATGGCCTACATGGCAACAGGATCTTTATAGTCAGGACTGAAGTGGGAAATCCAGGCTATTTTGTTACATTGTTTCAGGGAATTACAAACTAGTTTAGGTTAGCTTGTGCAAAACCCATATATGTGTGTGTGTGTGTGTGTGTGTGTGTGTGTGTGTGTGTGTGTAGTCGCTCAGTCATGTCTGACTCTGCAGCCCACAAGAGGCTCCACTTTCCATGGGATTTTTCAGGCAAGAATACTGGAGCAGGTTGCCATTTCCTACTCCAGGGGATATTGCCAACCCAGGGATGTAATCATTGTTTGTTGAATTTTTTTTTTTTTGTAATTACTGAGAATGGACGTCTGGCTCTGTAAGTATGCATGTTCTATGGTGCCAAGGGACTTCTGCTTAAGACAAATACATAATCTCATTCCTAGGGCAGTTGAGAACTGAGTGCTTACCCCAAAGTCTTACTCAGACCTGTCCCAGTGAGCATCTAAGGTCTTTGTCATCCTGTGTGCTTCTAGTTTGGCATTCCAGTCTTCTCAGTGAGGCTAACAGGTTCTCAGGAGTTCATCATACCATCCATCCCTCAGAATCATATCTGCCCTAGCTGAGCAGGGGAGAACCCAGGACAGCTTTTGCATCAGCGGTGAAGGTCACTGACATACTAGGTGTATGAGATTCCTATTGCTGCTGTGACAAATTACCACACATGTAGTGGCTTAAAACAATGCAATTTATCATCTACAGTTCTAGAGATTAGAAATCCACAGTGAGTGTCACTGCTTCCCTGGTGGTTCAGTGGTAAAAAATCTGCCTGCCAAGAAGGAGATCCAGGTCCATCCCCTAGTCAGGGATGTCGGGAACATCCCCTGAAGAAGGAAATGGCAAACCACTCCAGTATTCTTGCCTGGGAAATCCCATGGACACAGAAGCCTGGTGGGCTACAGTCCATGGGGGTCACAAAAGAATCAGACATGACTTAGCAATGAAACAACTCAACCCTGTTAAAATCAAAGAGTTGGCAGGACTGAGTTCCTTCTCAGCTGTCATTTCTCTGATTCTCTTCTGCCTCTCTCTTCCACTTAGAAAAATCTTTGTAATTATATTGGGCTTACCCAGATCATCTAGGATAATTTCACTTCAAAGTCAGCTGATTAGCAACCTTAATTCATCTGCATTTTCATTCCTTTTTGTCAGTAACAGAACACGTTCATAGGTTTTGAGGATTTGAATGTGGTCATCTCTGGGGAACATTAGCCTGCCTACAACACCAATTGACAGATTTCTTCACTGCTGAGTTATTAAATTCCACCATTAGTCAATTTTTACTGGACAGGAATGCTAAACAGAGATTATTGGAAGTGTTCAATAAATCCACCCAAGCAGGGTTTCTGGAATACAGAATTAAATCCATGTAACTCTACATCCACCCAGAGTGGATCACTGGAAAGGTCACCTCAGCTGCTCGTTTACAAATTGCGAGATCTGAAAGTTAGCAAATTTATTTAGCAGCTCAAAAATATTAGACAAGTCTTTAAAATTAATCTATTTTTGCTTTCAAAATTGACAGCTGAGTTGTAAGGGGCAGGAGAGCAGACAGTCTGAGAGCATAAGCCTGACTCTCACACTCGTTTTGAATCACACAAGCATTTCTGTTTTACTGGTGTGTGAAAACCTGTAACATGTTGCCATGACAATCTTCATGTGTTGTCATAATACCAAAAAAAATAAAAAAATAAAAAAGATTATATCTTTTAATGACCAAGTGAGGAGAAAACAACACAGTGTGGAGCCCCATTTTTCAAGCTTTGTTGTCTGGACAAGGATCCATCTAAATTGGACCTGAGATTCATGATGCAATAGAATAAATAAGAGTTACCTTTATGAAGTCCTCAGACTTTTAAACTTGAAATTTTGAGGATGAAAAAATTCCTATAAAAATTAAAAATGAATTATTATGGAATAGAAAATAAAGTATTTATGAAGCAAATTTTCAAATAACCTTTAAATTAAAAAAAAGAGAGAGAGAGCTTAGATCATTTCTAAGATGGATGAAGATAATTTCCAGATAACTATCCTCCCCCTATCATCCCCTGTTTCCTCTCAACTTCATTCTGTCCTACACAATTTTCTCTGCATAGCCTTTCGAGTCACTTCAGTGGAATATTTTTTTTTAACTTTACTATATTGCATTGGTTTTGCCATATATCAACAAGAATCCGCCACAGTTATACATGTGTTCCCCATCCTGAACCCTCCTCCCTCCTCCCTCCCCGTACCATCCCTCTGGGTCGCCCCAGTGCACCAGCCCCAAACATCCAGTATTGTGCATCAAACCAGTGGAATATTAAAAACACTGGCTAATGGCATGGGAATAGTACTAAGAATCAGAATACTTGGTCTTGAAAACCAATTCTACCCAAATTATTCTATTTCCTTATTTTTGAGTTATTTTTTATCAGTACAATAATGGAGAGTGCAGAATTCAGCAATATGTGTTGATCCATCACCAGGAAAAGCTTAGCAGTTGTTCCAAAGGACTTCATAGACTGAGATTCATAGTGCTAGCAAATTTGTCACAGTCTAGACATCTGACATTCAGTTTTGTACCTTTGGAAACTTAATTTTTTCCACATGCAGAAAGGAAATTCATCTCTCAGGGGATCAATTACACATCAACCAAGCACATAAAACAGGCATAAAGCCAGAATTCTAATTTATTAATTTTCCATGAACCTAAGATATTTATCGGAGAAGGCAATTGCACCCCACTCCAGTTCTCTTGCCTGGAAAATCCCATGGATGGAGGAGCCTGGTAGGCTGCAGTCCATGGGGTCGCTAGGAGTCGGACATGACTGAGTGACTTCACTTTCACTTTTCACTTTCATGCATTGGAGAAGGAAATGGCAACCCACTCTGGTGTTCTTGCCTCAAGAATCCCGGGGACGGGGGAGTCTGGTGGGCTGCCGTCTATGGGGTCACCCAGAGTCGGACACGACTGAAGTGACTTAGCATAGCATTAGATACTTATAACTGTAAAGAGCAATATTGTTATACATGGAAGTCTGAATACCAGAAGTTCAATTTAATAAAAAATGAGAATCATAAATGTCACAAACCCAGCAAAATCTGCACCCTGCAATTTCTCTCCAGTGAGATCTTATTAAGAAGTCAAATGAAAAAGAAAATAGGTGAATTGATTCAAATTGAACAGAATCTGTTTTTCTCAGTCTTTGAATTTTATTGTTCAGTAATTTTAAAAAGAGAATAATTCAATTAAAACTACATTTGGAGTTACCTACTTCTTATTTTGGCAAAATAGTAATTAAAACTGTAATTAACACTAAAAACTACTTTTTAAAAAAGAGAGGGAAAGACATATAGTTTCACAGAAAAAAAAATACATTATTCCCAAGTAAAGGCAATGCCAACATTAAAATTTTAATTTTGCCATTGACTGGTAAAAATTTTATCACACTTTCATACTATTCCATAGACCACAAGTAATAAATCACCAGATTAGGTATTTAAAAGGCTGTTGCCTTCATCACTCAGTATAAGTAATTTTCCAATGGGCTGGTAATACTTAGAATCAATTGGCTACAACTTCCTTTAATTCCTTTCTACATGAGGGTAGACTTGACTTTTAAACCATAATACTTGGAGTCTATCTCTTGGGTTTATTTTAGCTGTAAATATTTATTTTAATAATGTATCTTTTTTTGTGGTTCTGGATCTGAACAATTCCTACCTATCCTGAACACTGTCCCACTGCCATGGTTGAACATTCGTATCTTTCTAAAATTCATATACTGAAATCCTAACTCCTAAAGTGATGGTATCAGTTAGTGGGACCTTAGGTAGATGATGTTGACTAAAAAGCTTCTTGATGAAAGTGAAAGAGGAGAGTGAAAAAGTTGGCTTAAAGCTCAACATTCAGAAAACAAAGACCATGGCATCCGGTCCCATCACTTCATGGGAAATAGATGGGGAAACAGTGGAAACAGTGTCAGACTTTATTTTGGGGGCTCCAAAATCACTGCAGATGGTGACTGCAGCCATGAAATTAAAAGACGCTTACTCCTTGGAAGGAAAGTTATGTCCAACCTAGATAGCATATTAAAAAGCAGAGACATTACTTTGCCAACAAAGGTCCATCTAGTCAAGGCTATGGTTTTTCCTGTGGTCATGTATGGATGTGAGAGTTGGACTGTGAAGAAGGCTGAGTGCCAAAGAATTGATGCTTTTGAACTGTGGTGTTGGAGAAGACTCTTGAGAGTCCCTTGGACTGCAAGGAGATCCAACCAGTCCATTCTGAAGGAGATCAGCCCTGGGATTTCTTTGGAAGGAACAATGCTAAAGCTGAAACTCCAGTACTTTGGCCACCTTATGTGAAGAGTTGACTCATTGGAAAAGACTCTGATGCTGGAAGAGATTGGGGGCAGAAGAAGGGGATGACAGAGGATGAGATGGCTGGATGGCATCATTGACTCGATGGACGTGAGTCTGAGTGAACTCCAGGAGTTGGTGATGGACAGGGAGGCCTGGCGTGCTGCGATTCATGGGGTCACAAAGAGTTGGACACGACTGAGCAACTGAACTGAACTGAACTACGTAGATGATTAGGTCATAAGGGCAAAGCTGTTGTGCATCAGTTACTGTCATGTCTGACAGTTTGTGACCCCATGGATCGTAGCCCTTCAGGCTCCTCTTCCTATGGAGGTCGATTCCTGACCCAGGAATTGAACCCAGGTCTCCTGCATTGCAGGCAGATTGTTTACTGTCTGAGTGACCAGGGAAGCCCCATTTTTAGTGTCATTAAGAAAGAGATTCTAGAGAGTTCCTTTGTTCTTTCCACCATAGGGGGCACAGTCAAAAATGGCCACTTATGGACCAGGAAGCAGGCTCTTGCCAGACACCAAATCTGCTGATGCCTTGATCCCAGACTTTTCAGCCTCTAGATTGTGGAGAGATAGTGTTTAAGACACCCAGCCTATGGTATTGTTGTTCCAGGAACCTGAATAAGTTGACACTAATAAATTATATTCTGGATAAACACATTATTTCAGATTACAGTCAAGTCTGGCTGGATCAGAATACATTACATTTGGTAAAGTTTGTTTATCTGATATAGTGTTCATTGAATTTAGAATATGTCTCAGAGAGTAATCTATTTCCAATCCCAAATTATTTGTGAACATCCCTCTTTGGCACCTGGTTTAAGAGCCAAGGATATCTACCTTATACTTTTCCAACCACACAGGTCTATTTTGAGAATAAAAGCAGATGGTTTGTGTAGAGTAACTTTGCAAACCACAAATGACTATGCACACATTTGGGTTTATTATCATCATTTATAAGAAGCCCAGAGATACCAGTGATGTGCAACACTTTGATTTAAATTAGGGACCTTATTAGACCAAATCTGATACTCTTTCAGTTATTATTTGAGTACTACCTTCTAAGTCCTTCTATCCTGGTTCATATGATCCTTTTGAAGCCCTTTAATTATCTTCTACATTAACTGATTTTGTGCCAATAGCCAGGGGACAGTCTATAGGAAAAGAAGACATGAGGAGTACCACCAACACATAGGGAGAAAAGGACATTAAGCCAGGTTTCCCTGCTGGCTCAGCTGGTAGAGAATCCACCTGCAATGTGGGAGACCTGGGTTCTATCCCGGGTTGGGAAGATCCTCTGGAGCGGGGAATGGCTATCCACTCCAGCATTTTGGCCTGGAGAGTTCCATGGACTATACAGAGTCACAAAGGGTCAGACATGACTGAGCGACTTTCACTTTCACTTTCCACAGTAAACAGAGACTGGCTTTGGTACCACCCTTCCCAGAGCTTTCTACTTGAGAAATATGAGGAGAAATTGAAAACAGTCAAGAGAACTTCTATGGCCACCAGGTGTAGCACCTGTTAATTTGGCACTGAAGTTACATATATATAAAGAGAGATGCATATGTATATGTTTTTGTTTTCCTGGATTGTATGCTTTTACAGAACTGGGATAAATTTTATTTTCATCTTTAAGTATCTAAAAAACAGCTTATAAGATATGGATCAGAATATTATCTATAACATTTGAAGGGAAACTAAACATCTTTGACTCTGCTTAATAACTAAACTATTATTTGGTCTTGTTTATTTTTCTTTACTTCTGCATTTCTCACTTCCCTGATTAAATTTATTCTTCTATTAAAGTTTTTCTACAGGCAAAAGGCAGGTAGAGGACATGGGGGTGGGACATAGGCCTCTGCTCTGTTTCAGTATTTTGTCTTCAGTTTTTCATTTTGTCTTAAAATATTACAAAAATATGTATTAGTGAAGCAGGAAAAGTGCAGCCCCATTGCTATCATTTCTCTAAGCCCTTGGGTGAAGTTGGAAACCACGAAGGTACTCTTGGATATTTTTTGTAGGATATCCCCTCCCCATTAACAGAGCCTTTGGGATGTTTCTGAGATTCAGCAGAAGGTGAATTCGCCAGGCTCAATGCAAACAATAGTGTGGCAAGGAAGAAAGCTGTGAGCTTCTAGAATTAAAGTTGTGGTCCAGATCAGGTGAAGAATCAACACTGGGAAAGTAGCATCTATCTCTTTAATGGTCCAGGGAACTTCCTCATGAAGGGGATGGAGATCACAGGTGACAGAGGTGGCATGAGATTGATGTTTGCTTGGAGACAGAGCTTTGTGTCCAGCTCTTGTTTGTTTTTTTTATAT
Organism: Tragelaphus eurycerus; assembly: GCA_935064755.1. Classification (NCBI taxonomy): domain Eukaryota; kingdom Metazoa; phylum Chordata; class Mammalia; order Artiodactyla; family Bovidae; genus Tragelaphus; species Tragelaphus eurycerus. The sequence goes on from CAKXYN010000319.1 coordinate 99,551, forward strand.
CCTTTGTCTTCTCTCCTGTTTATAAGTTTCCTCAGATTAAATATAATCAAAGTTTCCAGTGTCTTCATTTATAAGTCCTTCCCTCCTTTTATTCTGGAAAAAGACATAGAAAAAGATGTAAAACTTCTTATTGCTGGTGGCCCTCCTTGTTTTTCTGGTGCTGTGTTGGATCCTAATTAGAGTGCCCCTTCATATCTCACTATAGGGCCAGAGTGAGATAAACACACCACTGACCACTTGGGTTACCATTTCCTTCATAAGGATTGAAAAAAAAAAATATCCTTATCAAGGTTCTTTATCTTCTTGGGTTTGCATAGATAAAGATAAGCGATCCTATTTAGTGCCTTACCTATTCTCAATAAGAAAGATCCCTAAGTATTTGGCAAAGATTTTCTCATTAAGAGGAAAAAGCCTCAGCTTCATAACCTAGTCCTATTATATTCTAGCTATGTGATCTTGAGCAAGAAATTTCTTTTTTATCAAGGGTTGGAAATTCATTAATACAATTGAGATAATAATACAACTGTCACAAGATTGTTGTGAGGAATAAATGAAATTGTTTTGAATAGCATTTTGCATATTATCTGACAAACAGTAAGAGGTCTATAAATAATGATCTTCATACTACTGAACCATAGACAGGAACGTGAGGCACAAATGGGTGAAGAGACTATTGAAAACAATTAGATACAGATAGTCCCCAACTTACAACTGTTTGACTTTTTTTTTTTTTTTTCTTGCTGGTGATGCAAAAGCCATATGCATTCAGTACAAACCTTATTTCTAATTTTGAATTTTGATCTTTCCCTGGATTCACTATGTGTGGTAGGATATTCTCTCATGATGCTAGACAGCAGCCGTGAGCCCAAGCTCCCAGTCAACCATAGGATCATGAAGATAAACAGCTGATACACCTAAGACCATTCTGCACACAAACAACCGTTCTTGTTTCTCACCTGCAATACATCATTCTGTAAATTACTTGACCTATTCAACACTATTAAAAAGTAAGTTTTATATTAGATGATTTTGCCCAACTGTAGGCTAGATTAGGTGTACCAAATGCATTTTTTACTTAAATTTTCAACATATAAGCTCATTAGAATGTAATCTCATCTTAAGTTAAAGAATATATGCACATGTTATTTCTAAGGTTTCAGAAAGTTTGGAGAGGAGACTTTCCCATTAGGAGTCACTTCTAGGAATTCTCAGAAGGGCATTTTATGAAGCTGAGCTTATTTTCTATCAGACTGAATCAAGAGATATTCTAATTGGAATTTTAATAGTACAGTGCTTAAGTGAGAGGTACAAAGGGTTAAGATAAAATTATGAGTAATCCAGGCATTGAGTATGATAGATTCCATGAAACCCATCCTTCCCCTCTATAACATTTCAGATCTAATCAGTGCCTTCTGAAAACTTCTGTGTAGCCATTTGTGGACCAAAGTAGATATTGCTGTATAGATCAAATAGTAAAGAGGCTACATGAGACCAAGTATATACTAATATATAGGAAAAGGAGAAATGTCTGTCAGGTATTTAAGTGAACTCTGGGACTTTAGTACAACAAGCTCAAGTAAAGGTTGAAGAGGTAAGATCAACATTTCGGTGCTGGAAAAAAGACAGTTATACCTTTAAAGTTATGGGTAGAAGAAAATTATGTACATCATGGTGCTTAGTTCTGGAAGGTACCATGGATATTCTATATTCCAGAGGCTTTCAAACTTTTCCCAATGGAATTTGCTCAGAAATACAATATATAAAGTAGACGAAAGGGAAGTTTTCATTTTACTTAATACAAAGCCTTAGAATAAATTCACTAGAGTCTCAGAACTCCTGGAATCATGCTTGGAAAACCACTGGCTCAGTCTAATAATATGACCTGATAAAGTGACTGTTTTATCACATTAATAGGCTTCCCAGGTGGTTCCAGTGGTAAAGAACTGGCCTGCCATTGTAAGAGACATAGAGATGTGGGTTTGATCCCAGGGTCGGGAAGATCCCCTAGAGGAGGAAATGGCAGTCCACTCCAGTATTCTTGCCTGGAGAATCGCATGGACAGAGGACCCCGGCGGGCTGCAGTCCACAGGGTCACAAAGAGTTGACACGACTGAAGCAACACAGCACAGCACAACACGGCATCACATTAACAATCATACTATTGGCAGGTAGTGCAACATATACATGTAATCTAGGATGCTAGTCATAAAGCTTTTCACTTTCCTTTCACAGGTGAGCTAATTTTAGTTGCCTGAGAACCCACAGGCATGAGGAAATCATGGGATAAAGAAGAGAACATCCTTGCTGGCACACGTATTCCCTTCTTATGCAGTAAAGGAAGAAAAATAAAACCTTTATTTTTCCTCTGGCATTCAGTCTGTTAATACTAAAAAGGAGAAGATCCTATCGAGTTCTTATTCAGTATTTAAAATCACATTCTTCTATTTATTCCCTCACTTCATAGGCTTGGTCTCACACATAGTTTCAGTTCAGTTCAGTCACTCCGATGCATCCAACTCTTTGTGACCCCATGGACATGCCAGGCCTCTCTGTCCATCAACAACTCCCAGAGTTTACTCAAATTCATGTCCATTGAGTCAGTGGTGCCATCCAACCATCTCATCCTCTGTCGTCCCCTTCTCCTCCCACCTTCAATCTTTCCCATCATCGGGGTCTTTTCAAATGAGTCAGCTCTTTGCATCAGGTGGCCAAGATATTGGAGTTTCAGCTTCAACATCAGTCCTTCCAATAAATATTCAGGACTAATCTTCTTTAGGATGGACGAGTTGGATCTCCTTGCAGCCCAAGGGACTCCCAAGAGTCTTCTCCAACACCACAGTTCTAAAGCATCAATTCTTAAGTGTTCAGCTTTCTTTATAGTCCAACTCTTACATCCATCATGACTACTTGAAAAACCATAGTTTTGACTAGATGAATCTCTGTTGGCAAAGTAATGTCTCTACTTATTAATAAGCAGTCTGGGTTGCTCATAATTTTTCTTCCAAGGAGCAAGCATCTTTTAATTTTATGGCTGCAGTCACCATCTGCAGTGGTTTTGGAGCCCCAAAAATAAAGTCTGACACTGTTTCCACTGTTTCCCCATATACTTGCCATGAAGTGATAGGACCAGATGCCATGATCTTAGTTTTCTGAATGTTGACTTTTAAGTCAGCATTTTCATTCTCCTGTTTCACTTTCATCAAGAGGCTCTTTAATTCTTCTCCACTTTCTGCCATAAGGGTGGTGTCATATGCATATTTGAAATTATAAATATTTCTTCTGGCAATCTTGATTCCAGCTTGTGTTTCATCCAGCCTAGCATTTCTCGTGATGTACTCTGCATATAAAGTCAATAAACAGAGTGACAATATATAGCCTTGATGTACTCCTCTCCCAGTTTGGTATCAGCCTGTTGTTCCATGTCCACTTCTAACTGTTGCTTCTTGACCTGCATACAGATTTCTCAGGAGGCAGGTCAGGTGCTCTGGTATTCCCATCTCTTGAAGATTTTTCCACAGTTTGTTGTGATTCACACAGTCAAAACCTTTGGCATAGGCAATAAAGCAGATCTAGATGTTTTTCTGGAACTCTCTTGCTTTTTCCATGATCCAGTGGATGTTGGCAATTTGATCTCTGGTTCCTCTGCCTTTTCTAAATCCAACTTGAACATCTGGAAGTTCACAGTTCACATACTGGTGAAGCCTGGCTTGGAGAATTTTGAGCATGATTTTGCTAGCATGTGAAATGAGTGCAATTATGTAGTAGTTTGAGCATTCTTTAGCATTGCCTTTCTTTGGGACTGGAATGAAAACTGACCTTTTCCAGTCCCCTGGCCACTGCTGAGTTCCCAGATTTGCTGGCATATTGAGTGCAGCACTTTCAGAGCATGATCTTTTAGGATTTGAAATAGCTCAGTTGGAATTCCATCACCTCCACTAGCTTTGTTTATAGTGATGCTTTCTAAGGCCCATTTGACTTCATATTCCAGGATGTCTGACTCTAGTTGAGTGATCACACCATCATGAATATCTGGGTCGTGAAGATTTTTTTGGACAGTTCTTCTGTCTATTCTTGCCACCTCTTCATAATATCTTCTGTTTCTGTTAGGTCCATACCATTTCTGTCCTTTATTGTACCCATCTTGGCATGAAAATTTCCCTTGGTATCTCTAATTTTGAGTGAATGTTGACATTCTAGGAATTAGGGAACTAAAATGGACTGGAATGGGTGAATTTAACTCGGATGACCATTATATCTACTACTGTGGGCAGGAATCCCTCAGAAGAAATGGAGTGGCCATCATGGTCAACAAAAGAGTCCGAAATGCAGTACTTGGATGCAATCTCAAAAATGACAGAATGATTTCTGTTTGTTTCCAAGGCAAACCATTCAATGTCACAGTAATCCAAATCTATGCCCCAACAAGTAATGCCGAAGAAGCTGAAGTTGAACGGTTCTATGAAGACCTACAAGACCTTTTAGAACTAACACCCAAAAAAGATGTCCTTTTCATTATAGGGGACTGGAATGCAAAAGTAGGAAGTCAAGAAACACCTGGAGTAACAGGCAAATTTGGCCTTGGAATACGGAATGAAGCAGGGCAAAGACTAATAGAATTTTGCCAAGAAAATGCATTGGTCATAGCAAATACCCTCTTCCAACAACACAAGAGAAGACTCTATACATGGACATCACCAGATGGTCAACACCGAAATCAGATGGATTATATTCTTTGCAGCCAAAGATGGAGAAGCTCTATACAATCAGCAAAAACAAGACCAGGAGCTGACTGTGGCTCGGACCATGAACTCCTTATTGCCAAATTCAGACTGAAATTGAAGAAAGTAGAGAAAACTACTAGACCATTCAGGTATGACCTAAATCAAATCCCTTATGATTATACAGTGGAAGTGAGAAATAGATTTAAGGGACTAGATCTGATAGATAGAGTGCCTGATGAACTATGGAATGAGGTTCGTGACATTGTACAGGAGACAGGGATCAAGACCATCCCCATGGAAAAGAAATGCAAAAAAGCAAAATGGCTGTCTGGGGAGGCCTTACAAATAGCTGTGAAAAGAAGAGAAGTGAAAAGCAAAGGAGAAAAGGAAAGATATAAACATCTAAATGCAGAGTTCCAAAGAATAGCAAGAAGAGATAAGAAAGCCTTCTTCAGTGATCTTCCTCTTCAAAGAAATAGAGGAAAACAACAGAATGGGAAAGACTAGGGATCTCTTCAAGAAAATCAGAGATACCAAAGGAACATTTCATGCAAAGATGGGCACGTAAAGGACAGAGATGGTGTGGACCTAACAGAAGCAGAAGGTATTAAGAAGAGGTGGCAAGAATACACAGAAGAACTGTACAAAAAAGAGCTTCAAGACCTAGATAATCATGATGATGTGATCACTGACCTAGAGCCAGACATCTTGGAATGTGAAGTCAAATGGGCCTTAGAAAGCATCACTATGAACAAAGCTAGTGGAGGTGATGGAATTCCAGTGGAGCTATTCCAAGTCCTGAAAGATGATGCTGTGAAAGTGCTACACTCAATATGCCAGCAAATTTAGAAAACTCAGCAGTGGCCACAAGATTGGAAAAGGTCAGTTTTCATCCCAATCCCAAAGAAAGGCAATGCCAAGGAGTGCTCAAACTACCGAACAATTGCACTCATCTCACACGCTAGTAAAGTAATGCTCAAAATTCTCCAAGCCAGGCTTCAGCAATATGTGAACCGTGAACTTCCTGATGTTCAAGCTGGTTTTAGAAAAGGCAGAGGAACCAGAGATCAAATTACCAACATCCGCTGGATCATGGAAAAAGCAAGAGAGTTCCAGAAAAACATGTATTTCTGCTTTATTGACTATGCCAAAGCCTTTGACTGTGTAGATCACAATAAACTATGGAAAATTCTGAAAGAGATGGGAATACCAGACCACCTGATCTGCCTCTTAAGAAATCTGTATGCAGGTCAGGAAGCAACAGTTAGAACTGGTCATGGAACAACAGACTGGTTCCAAATAGGAAAAGGAGTACGTCAAGGCTGCATATTGTCACCATGTTTATTTAACTTATATGCAGAGTACATCATGAGAAATGCTGGACTGGAAGAAACACAAGTTGGAATCAAGATTGCTGGGAGAAATATCAATAATCTCAGATATGCAGATGACACCACTCTTATGGCAGAAAGTGAAGAGGGGCTAAAAGCCTCTTGATGAAAGTGAAAGTGGAGAGTGAAAAGGTTGGCTTAAAGCTCAACATTCAGAAAACGAAGATCATGGCATCTGGTCCCATCACTGCATGGGAAATAGATGGGGAAACAGTGGAAACAGTGTCAGACTTTGTTTTTCTGGGCTCCAAAATCACTGCAGATGGTGACTGCAGCCATGAAATTAAAAGACGCTTACTCCTTGGAAGGAAAGTTATGACCAACCTAGATAGCATATTCAAAAGCAGAGACATTACTTTACCAACAAAGGTTCGCCTAGTCAAGGCTATGGTCTTTCCTGTGGTCATGTATGGATGTGAGAGCTGGACTGTGAAGAAGGCTGAGCGCCGAAGAATTGATGCTTTTGAACTGTGGTGTTGGAGAAGACTCCTGAGAGTCCCTTGGACTGCAAGAAGATCCAACCAGTCCATTCTGAAGGAGATCAATCCTGGAATTTCTTTAGAAGGAATGATGCTAAAGCTGAAACTCCAGTATTTTGGCCACCTCATGTGAAGAGTTGACTCGTTGGAGAAGACTCTGATGCTGGGAGGGATTGAGGGCAGGAGGAGAAGGGGACGACAGAGGATGAGATGGCTGGATGGCATCACTGACTCGATGGATGCGAGTCTGAGTGACCTCCGGGAGCTGGTGATGGACAGGGAGGCCTGGCGTGCTGCGGTTCATGGGGTCGCAAAGAGTCGGACACGACTGAGCGACTGATCTGATCTGATCTGATCTCTAATTTTCTTGAAGAGATCTCTAGTCTTTCCCATTCTATTCTTTTACTCTATTTCTTTGCATTGATTGCTGAGGAAGACTTTCTTATCTCACCTTGCTATTCTTTGGAACTCTGCATTCAAATTTGTATATCTTTCCTTTTCTCTTTTGTCTTTCACTTCTCTTCTTTTCAAAGCTGTTTGTAAGCCCTCCTCAGTCTACCATTTTGCCTTTTTTGCATTTCATTTTCTTGGGGATGGTCTTGATAGCTGACTCTTTACAAATATCACATACTCCATCCATAGTTCTTCAGGCACTCTATCTATCAGGTCTAATCCCTTGAAGCTATTTCTTGCTTTCACTGTATAATCATAAGGGATTTGACTTAGATCATACCTGAATGATATACTGGTTTTCCCTACTTTCTTCAGTTTAAGTCTGAATTTGGCAATAAGGAGTTCATGATCTGAGCCACAGTCAGCTCCTGGTCTTGTTTTTGCTGGCTCTATAGAGCTTCTCCATCTTTGGCTGCAAAGAATATAATCAATCTGATTTCGGTGTTGACCATCTGGTGATGTCCATGTGTAGAGTCTTCTCTTGTGTTGTTAGAAGAGGGTATTTGCTATAACCAATACATTCTCTTGGCAAAACTCTGTTAGCCCTTGCCCTGCTTCATTTAGTACTCCAAGGTCACATTCACCTGTAAATCCAGATATCTCTTGACTTCCTATTTTTGCATTCCAGTCCCCTATAATGAAAAACACAGCTTTTTTGGTGTTAGTTCTAAAAGGTCTTGTAGGTTTTCATAAAACTATTCAACTTCAGCTTCTTCAGCATTACTGGTCAGAGCATAGACTTGGATTACTGTGATATTGAATGGTTTGCCTTGGAAACAAACAGAGATCATTCTGTCATTTTGAGATTGCATTTTGGATTATATTGTTGACTATGATGGCTGCTTCATTTCTTCTAAAGGATTCTTGCCCACAGTAGTAGATATAATGGTCCTCTGAGTTAAATTCACCCATTTCAGTCTATTTTAGTTTGCTGACTCCTAAAATGTTGATGTTCACTCTTTCCATCGCCTGTTTGACCACTTCCAATTTGCCTTGATTCATGGCACTAACATTCCAGGTTCTTATGCAATATTGCTCTTTACAGCATCGGACTTTGCTTCTATCACCAGTCACATCCACAACTGGGTGTTGCTTTTGCTTTGGCTCCATCCCTTCATTCTTTCTGGATTTATTTCTCCACTGATCTCCAGTAGCATATTGGACACCTACCAACCTGGGGAGTTCATCTTTCGCTGTCCTATCTCACAAAAAGTTTAGCAGGAAGTAAAGTAGAAAAGGTAGGAAAGTTCAGTGGCAAAGGAAACCTTCCATCCTTTTAGTAGGAAGAGATTCTCCACAGAAGGAAAACAAAATAACAAGACTATACTATTTTGAGGGTTTCTCTGGTGCTCAGTGGTAAATAATCTGCTTGCTAATGCAGGAGAAGTTGGTTCGATTCCTGGGTTGAGAAGATCCTCTGGTGCAGGAAATGTCAACCCACTCCAGTTTTCTTGCCTGGAAAATCCCATGGACAGAGGAGCCAAGCGGGTTACAGTCCATGGGGTCAAAGAATCAGGCATGACTTAGTGACTGAATAACAACAACATTCTATTCTGAAGCTATGAGGAGGGGCTTAGGCAATACAAGAAAATAAAACAGACAAAATGATGATGTATTTTGACATACCCATCCACACCATTCAGCATGGGCTGAAGAGCCACATGTAAGAATTCCAGAGAAAAATTTCCCATATTGGGGCAGAAAGAATTCCACATCATCATCAACCCTTCCAGCCATTCTTTTTAAATTGCAGAAACATGGTTTGTCCTGTGCAATACTTTTTTCAGAGCTATTTTTACTTCTTTATTCCTCAAGGTATAGATTAAAGGGTTCAGCATTGGTCCCACCAGATTCATCAGAATTTGCACCACAGTTCCCAGCATGGGGTTAGGTGTGGGCTGCAGGTAAACAGTAATGATGGGTCCATAGGCACAGAGGATGGCGATGAGGTGGGCACTGCATGTGGAGAAGGCCCGGCGACGGCCCTCAGCTGATGGAATCCTCAAGATGGAGATGGTGATCCGAGTATAAGACACAAGGATTAGGAGAAAGCAGACTAGAGATACGAGGCCGACGTTAGTGAAACTCACCCTCTGGGCCAAGGATGTATCAGCACAGGCCAAGGGTAAGAGTGCTGGAATATCACAAAAGAAGTGAGCCACTTCATTGGGACCACAGTATGGCAGGGTGAAGGTAAGCAAAGTCAGGACGCTGGAATGGACACATCCTAACAGCCACGTGCCCACAGCCAAGGCCACGCAGACTCTAGGGCTCATGATGACTGCGTACTGCAGTGGGTGACAGATGGCGGTGAAGCGGTCATAGGCCATCACGGTGTACAAGAAACACTCGATGCTGCCGAGGAAATGGAAGAAAAAGAGCTGGGAGACACAGTCCTTGTAGGAAATGCATGGGCTCAGGCCCATGAGGTAGAGCAGCATTTTAGGACAGGTCACAGAGGAGAAACTCATATCAAACACAGACAAGTTCCCCAGGAAAAAATACATGGGTGTGTGAAGGCGATTGGAAGAAAGAACAGTTACAAGGATCGACATGTTTCCCAGCAGGATGCAGGCATAGAAGGGCAAGAACAGGATGAAGAGTAGAGTCTCCAGCCCCTCCGTGTGCGGGATTCCCAACAGGATGAACTCAGTCACCTCAGAGCAGTTCTTCATCTCCGGGAATGTCAGTCCTGTGGAAGGAAACGGAAACAGAGGATATGGAAGAATGTCCTGGTTTGATGTCAGCAGACTGAATGTACTGGAGAAATGAAATATGTGAGGGAAATTACAGAATTTTGATTCAAAGTTAAGGAAATACTATGTCTAAGCCAAATTACAGAGCATTTAACCTGGAATGCAGCTACCATAGCAGAACATCATAGTGTTTATACCAAATATTTTTATCAAACTGATTTTATATGCACATATCCTTTATTAAAACACTGCTTTTAATGCTGGTGCAAGGCTTTTAAAGGGAAGGGGGATGCCCATACAAACATATGCTCCCTCAGAATGGAGGAGTATCAGAAGCCTCAAAACCAGATAAAGGCTCTTTAATGTCTCTAGATATGAAACTTGAGAATCACTATATTTGTGAGCCACTACTGTTGACAAAATTATATTTTATCTGTTTTCTGGTGAGACCTAGGGTTGAACCTCGTAACAGTTTGAAATGCTTACTCAACATGATCTCAGTTCATTTAATCCCTCCAGTAACCCTTTGAGATAAATGTATAGAAAAGGAAACTTCTGAACATTAGGAAGAGTGAAAGACTTGCTTAATTTGAGGTTACAATACATGGCAGAGCTAGGTATTTAAATATTTTTTTCCCCTGACATGAGTCTTTCCACTGTGTGCACTTGTGATGGACTGTGGCGTTGCTGACCTTGTCAAATTTTGTCCTTCACCTCCGTGTTGTTTATGTTTTTACTTTTGATGTCACCAGGCTCTAAAAATGCTCCCAGTTCTCTTTAGTAAATAATGTAAACCCAGCTTGTCTCTCCATGAAACACCACCACACAGAGAGAGAGACACACACACACACACATTTAAATATAAAATCTAGAAGAGTTAATAGTTTTTGACATGTACTGCTATACCCTTGGTGCAGAAAACAGTGACCAGCACAGGGTAGGTTCTTAATAAAGATCTGATGAATGAGATGATGAAACAACTCCGTGAATAACTGGAAAGAAAATCATTCAGTTCTTTTGTGTTGTACAAGGACTTACATGACACTATCAGATATTAGTCTTCCTAAACAACCATGTAAAGAAACTTGATCATACACCTGTTTCTCTTTTTCACCATCCTCTGAATAGTTGAACTTTCTCTGTTACCTGTATGGCATCTGAACCCAAGAAGAAGCTTTGCTTTGTGCTGTAAAGATGACCCAAGACAAGAGCTACATTATCTGTATGTGAGTGCATACTAAGTCGCTTCAGTCTTGTACAACTCTTTGTGATCCCATGAACTGTAGCCTGCCAGGCACCTCTGTCCATAGGATTCTTCAGACAAGAATACTGGAGTGGGTTTCTGTGCCCTCTTCCAAGGGATCTTCCTGACCTGGGGTCAAAACTGCATCTTCTGGGGCTCCTGCATTGCATGTGGATTCTTTACTGTTGAGCCATCTGGGAAGCCCACATAATCTGTAGTATCAAAAAAAAAAAAAAAAATGACACCTAGATATCTTATTAAGAGAGTCACACAGGAGGAAAGAACTGGACTGAAGGTGTCCAGGGATAGGCTTATTTAAGTGTCCAATCTTTTAATTATTTTGAATCAAGACCAAAGCCTTGGTTGTAAAGAAAGGAGATTTGGAGTTGGTGAGCCAGTATCATGAGGTAAATGACAAACCAAGCAAGCAGTGCTCTATTCTTAGCCACAAGTTTCTGTCCATTTCCTGGACTTTGAGACCATTTGTAAACCAGGGACTCCAAATTCTCCTTTCCACTGGATACCTGAGGAGGAAAAGAGGACTTAAAAGAGAGAGAGTTGAGAGTGGCACTTACATGACTAGCAAGAAGAAAGTTTCGTCCCTGTAGTATTTGTCTCTCTAGGATCTGTCACCAGAGTTTACTTCTGATGTCATACCATAAGCCAGAATCAGGGATCTCCTCTCATAATCTGGAAAGTTCTTTCTTCTTAGTGAAAAAAACTCAGATTAAGTGATAGAAAGCTGAAAGTCCCTTTGCCTTCTGCAAAGATCTCTTGCAAAACACTAATAGCAACATTGTTTTCTCATATTGAAAATTTAAATGCTCTTGAAGCTCTTGGGGAACCCCATTCCTGAATGAATCCTGTTTTGCGGGGGTTGTTGAGCAAAGGGAGTAATTAGAAGTGAGTGATGGTAACTCTCCTGTGACAGCTCAACCTTAAGACATAAGTAGAAACCATTTCCTCAGTTTCAAGGTATACTTTTAAAATAAGAAATAGCAACCGTATATCTCAGGCTTTTAAATATCCAATTTCACATACTTTATCTCAGTTTCTTTTTAGCCCATACACTTTTCTATGATACTTCGGTTTGGAAATATAATTTCCAATATCAAATTCTCTTAAAAGCAGAATTCTCAATTGGCAAAGTTGACTTCCCTGAATGAGGAATTGTTCTCCACGTGACTTTCCCAGAACTCTATTAACGTATCGATCAGCAAATATTTATTAATAACGATTTAATACTATGTCAATAATATGTACAACTAAGCACAAAACATGTTTGTTGAGTCTGGAACTTCTCTTACTTAAAGGAAGTCAAGAAACTTGACTCTTTTTTTAAAACTTAATTAATTAAAAATGAAAGCTAAGGATACTTAAATCTTTGTGGAAAATATCAAAATATAAACATTGCATTTTGTATAAGGTATAAACTCTGGCTAGCAGATGCTTTTAAGGGACTCTCCATCTTTTTTATCTTTAACGCATGATGTGGTTTCTAGTCTACACTTTGAGAGAGAGAAAAATGTACTGTTTGTTGTAAAGCTATGTAATAGAAAAGGGTTTTCATTACAGTCAAAGGACTAGAAAGCTTTTTTGTCTCAGCAGCAGCATGCCACTATAGAGCTATTTGTGCCTACTATTTCTATTCTATTTTACACAGAGAAAGAAAGCAGATCCTCAAGACAGAAAGCAGTTAGGACAGAACTGTCCTAACCACCAAGGCAGTGTCCCCAAATTGTTTGTGAAGAAAAAGGAAGCAATAAGCCTCTAAAACCTATGGGCAACTTCAGTGATTTGCTGTCAAGTCAGATTGAGGACAAATGAGGTGAATGCTACTCACTACTACCTATGGTTCCAGCTAAGTTGTTAAAAGAAAAATGTAGACTCAGTGAGAAATGTAAAGTTTTTGCACCAGTTTACTTTATTTTTTTATTATTTATTTTATTTTATTTTTTAACTTTACAATATTGTATTGGTTTTGCCATATATCAACATGAATCCGCCACAGGTATACACATGTTCCCCACCCTGAACCCTCCTCCCTCCTCCCTCCCCGTACCATCCCTCTGGGTCATCCCAGTGTACCAGCCCAAAGCATCCAGTATCGTGCATTGAACCTGGACTGGCAACTCGTTTCATATATGATATTATACATGTTTCAAACTTGACTCTTGAACACAAATGTTGGAAATATGAGAACTGATCTTTTATTTGGCAGAGAGCCATTTAATTTTCAAAGAACTAAAATAAATAAAAGCATAAACTAATGAAATGAAGAAAACCAAAAACGAAAAGATAAATTATGCTAAATTTTGACCTTCTTAAAATACTAAGAAAATAGATATACTGCTGCAAAGATTATTACTGAAAAAAAACACCATATGGGTTAAGATTGATCAATCTCAAAAGCAAGTTTGAAGGGAATAAGGGCAATCACATGTTAGTCTTTTTAAACAAATTTTAAAACCAGAAGAAAAAAAATAGTATATTGTTTATATGCACTCATAGTGGCAAATTCATAAATAAAAGAAAGGTATTTTCTTAACAAAATTCAGCTGTCTAACAACTGCTGAGAGGATGAGGAGGACAAATTACACAAAGGAAACTTCTAGATTATATTCTATATCCTGTACTGGCTGAAAAGCTCCCATGAATTTACTAATATTCCTTTTTTTAATTATTATTTTATTTTTACTTTACAATATTATATTGGTTTTGCCATACATTGACATGAATCTGCCATGGGTGTACATGTGTTCCCCATCCTGAAACCCCTCCCACCCTCCTCCCCATCCCATCCCTCTGGGTTATCCTAGTACACCAGCCCCAAGCACCCTGTATCATGCATCGAACCTGGACTGGTGATTCATTTCACATATGATAATTTAAAGATACTCCACAAGAAAAACAATTTTAAAAACTGTAATAAATGAAAAATGTTGTTAATTTCAAATAATATATAAAACATATATATGTATATATTTCTAACCACTAAAGAATGTACCCTATTAATCTTGAATTGATTATAGAAAACAACAAATAACTTATTACCACATTTTTTTCATGTCTTATGTTATGTTTGGCTAGCTTACCAAACATGTACAAAAAGTACAGACTAAAATGTCATTGAGTATTAAGACCTATACATGGACAAAAACAATTTTTGAAACCCACTGCCTAAATTTTAACACTTCATGCTTTAAAGTTTTAAAAAATAATGTTAAAAAGTGAAAGATTCAGTCTTATATTTGTAAACACTTATCAGCTATTTTAAAAACCAAGGGCAAAGTCTATATCCTCAGGAAAAGAAACAAAACCTTTGTTGTAATTGTTGCTATATATCTTAAAGTTGATTTTAAACCAGGGATCAAAATTTGATGAGATGAGTACAATATCTGAAGTTCAACCTGAGCCAAATGTGTTATTTATGTCAATCCATCTATCTTCTGTAAATGGCAACCCACTCCAATATTCTTGCCTGGAAAAACCCCATAAACAGAGAAGCCTGGCCAGCTATCGTCCATAAGATTGCAGAGTCAGAAACAACAGCGACTGAACACGCACACATTTACCCTCTGTATTAGTTTGAATCTCAGTATCATTTTTACTCATGCCTCATCTTTTTAACTATTAGTCCAATGTGAATATAATTACATATAAACAGTTAAAGACAAACAATTTAAAGATGCGGTGGGTAATCAATTGTAATTTTTGCACAGTATCAACAAATCAGGCTTTCCAGAGGCTCAGAAAGTAAAGAATATGCAAGCAATTCAGGAGACACAGGAGCCTCCAGTTTAATCCCTGGGTGAAAATCCCCTAGAGGAAGAAATGGCAACCTATTCCAATATTCTTGCCTGGAAAATTCCATGGGCAGAGGAGCCTGGCTGGCTACAGTCCATGAGGTTGGAGAGAGCTGGACACAACTGAGCGACTAAGCACACACATCAACAAATCGGTGACCAAATCGTGAGCATATAGTCTCATAGCCTCAAGCTGCTGCTCTTGTTTATTCAAATCACACACAAAGGCTTTCAAAGCTTTTATTTAGGGGAAAATGCATTAAAACACTTTTGTTAGCTCTTTTTGCTCTCCTTACTGATATGAAGTACAAAGATCATTTCCAGGAAATATCTGTGGGTTTTGAAACCCTCGATTTGAAAAGGTTACTGAATAATTTAGAATATATTCTGTCAAACCTAGAATACACTCCAGTGCTTCTGGGCCAAGAATGACACTCTCTCCAAGCAGACCATTCTGTAGTAATTATCTCTTCCATTTAAAGCCTACCTCCTTGAGTTTTCTAGCAAATGTTCCTTGTTTTACTCTTTGCACATTACCAATTTAAAGATGCGGTGGGTAATCAATTGTTTTCAGCTTTTTTCATTCATCATCCCATTACAAATTTGAGATCTTTGGTTATATCTGCTTTCTCTTTGTCTAAACAGTCTCATTTCCAACAACTGTTTCTCATATACCTCGCTCTTTTGGCTCTCTGACATTTCTGCATCTGGTTTGTCAATATCTCCCTAGTGATTTTAGACTTGACAGTATTTCAGGTATAATAGCATTTAGATTGTGCCTTGGATATAAGACTGCTCAACAAACGTCTATTGAACAAATAGATGACTTCTTTCCTCCACCTTTTGTATTTCTTTGTGTTGGAGTAAAGTTGCTGTTCATGTCTGGAAATTCATTCTACCTCCCCCATACACATTCTCTAGCTAAACAGCTAGAGACAGCTAGCTGTGACAGTGACAGCTCCTATCTTACTCTTCGTACTTCATTTCCTGGAGGTTTGTCTTTTCAGGCCGCATCTCTTTGCTAGAACACTTTTACATCTTAAACCGGTGTTTTCCTTTCCCCAAGAGAAGGCACTTTCATGAAGAAGTCATTGCTAAGAGAGTGATACCTGCCTTCACAACTCAATCTGTTTTTTACATTTACTTGTTCTGAGTTTTCATATCCTTTGTTTCTATTGCTATCCTTCTAATAATATCATTTTTTTTAAATCAGAGAAAAAAATGTCTTGCCTAAACCAGGTTCAGATTGTCAACCTGCAACATGTGTACCTCTGATTTATCAAAGGGTGAGAGCCAACAAGGAGAAAGTGAGACACAGAGGGACAAATTTGAGACCGTTTTGTAAAAGGACTGAAGATTTTCCTTCCCCTGATTAACCTTGGATGCTCTGAGTTTTGATACAGTAAGACACATTGATACCTTTCACTTTCATATTCTAGGACTTGTTGGATGACATGCTTTACTCAATACTACCTATGGCATGTGCACTAGAGGAAACAGAAGGTGCGATCAACACAATGTTGTTAATGGGAAAATAAGCAACTGTACTAAGAAGGGATTTTAATACTTATAAAATATGACATCATAGAATGATATTAGGAAGAATTAGAAATGCTGTCAAAGTTTCTCCACTATTAGCTCATTTGAAACAATATGTTCTAGGAGATGTAAGACAATGGTCCCTCTCAGGAGATGAAAGTAGCAGATTTTTTTAAAAAAGAAATAATAAAAAAAAAACCTCTAGGAATAAAAAATTCAATGGACTTGAGAACAGATGTGAGAATAAAGCCTGTATCCAGCTGCCAATTGTCCCAAGTTCCTATCAGCATTATTTTCCCATATACAGACAACTTTTCTTGAGTCATTCTTTTGGTTCTCTTACTTCTTAGACTGGACACCAAGATTTCAGATGGATAGTTCTTTTCTTGGTGACTCAGACAGTAAAGAATCTGTCTGCAATATAGGAGACTCGGGTTCAATTCTTAGGTCGGGAAGATCCCTTGGAGAAGAAATGGTAACCCATTCCAGTATTCTTGCCTGGAGAATTCCATGGACATAGGAGCCTGGTGGGTTACAGTCCATGGGTTCACAAAGAGTTGGATACAACTGAACAACTAACACTTTCAATCCTTTTCCAAACCTTTGTTGAATAATTACAAAAATAGAAGTAAGAATATACAAATGGATCAATAAACAAAAACAATATCAATTTAAGAGTAATAGTCACACAGACTTCTACCCATGCCACAAGAACCATGATTAATGACAGTCTTTCTAGAACGGGTCAAAATCAGAAGTTGTTGTGATCTTGCTAGTGTGTCTATAACACTTGGATTCTGTCCTTTGGAAGAAACATGTATTTTATTCTTAAAGAGAATTAGGAATGGCAAAAGAGGAGCTCCAGTATACTAAGCACTTGTTAATTTAATTTTTTGACCACTCTGCACAACATGAGGTATCTTAGTTCCCCAACCAAGGATTGAACCATATTCCCTGCATCAGAAGTACGGAGTCCTAACCAGTGGTTCACCAGGGAAGTCTCTCCAATATACTATAATAGTAGTTTAGTCACCAAGTTGTGTTCAGTTCTTGTGACCCCATGGACTGTAGCCTGCCAGGTTCCTCTGTTCATGGGATTCTCCAGGCAAGAATACTGGAGTGGGTTGCTGTTTCCTTCTCCAGGAGATCTTCCTGACCCAGGAATTGAACCCGGGTCTCCTGCATTTCAGGCAGATTCTTTACCGACTGAGCTACAATGGAAGCCCCCTCCAATATACTAGCCACTTTAAATATTCTGGGGGCTTGGCACCATGGAATTTGTTGAATCTGCTTTTATGTGGAAATGGGAAAAAAAGAACTTAGCCCAATATCACCAGAATTAAGGCTTTATCTATATCTTTCTATCTGCTCAGGCTGAGGCCAGCTTGAGTTCCCCATAGCACCTAATAACACAGTTTGCTCACTTAGTTAAATAAGAATTTACGTAGGTTCCCAGAATACTTGGAGTGTGAATACAACATGCAAAGTCCATGGTCCCAACTAGAGAACTATCTTTACTTCTCAGCTCCCTCAGAGGGCCTGGTCACACTGCTGAATAACCTATAGTAACACACATAAACACACACACACACCACACACATATTGTGTCCTTTACCATTGAGCATGGAATCTAAAAACTAAAGGTTCCAGGAGGAGATTCACTCTGTTGACAACTCTGCTAAACTGAGATAAAATAATCCTATCTTGTGACAAAACTTGGTAGTCATTTCAACAGAATATTCCAAGGTGGGTAGTCACCTTTGGGGTTTTACAGCTGGCATGCTAATGGAGTGGTTGATACCAACAGAGGGAAGCTGAGCAACTTCTGAGGTAAACATAAATTGCTTTTATAAGCAACAGTAATGACCCCTATGCATCTTCCCTGTAGTCCAGACGGTAAAGAATCTGCCTGCAATGCAGGAGACCCGGGTTCAATCCCTGGGTCAGAAAGATCTTCTGGAGAAGCAAATGGCAATCCACTCCAGTATTCTTGCCTGGAGAATTCCATGGACAGAGGAGCCTGGCAGGCCACAGTCCGTGGGATCGCAAGGAGTTGGACATGACTGAGCCACTAACACTACTACTACTAATGACCTCTATGACCTTCAAGCCTAAGAAAACTGGCCGCAAACCATTTCTAGTACCAGGACCAAAGGTATCAGTACATTTCTAGGCATTGTTGCTGTTGTTTAACCATTAAATTATGTCTAATCTGTGCAGCCCCATGGACTGTAGCCTGCCAAACTCCTCTGTCCATGGGATTTCCCAGGCAAGAGTATTGAAGTGGGTTGCCATTTCCTTCTCCAGGGGATCTTCCCAACCCAGAGACTGAACCTGCATCTCCTGATTGGCAGATACATTCTTTACCACTGATCCACCTGGGAAGCCCATTATTTTTAGCATTGTCGTTGTTCAGTCACTAAGTCATGTCGGGCTCTCCACAACCCCATGATCTGCAGCACACCAGGCTTCCCTATCCCTCACTGTTTCCTGGAGTTTGCTTAAACCCATGTCCATGGAGTCGGTGATGCTGTCCAACATCTCATCTTCTGTCACCCCGTTCTTCTCCTGTCCTCAATCTTTCCCAGCATCAGGGTTTCTCTTCTTTGCATCAGGTGGCCAAACTTTAGCATGGGTCATGTTCAGATGAGCCTGTAGCAATAACAGGTCTCTCTGAGATGCTGTGGATTTCTCTTCAGGGTGCACTCCCTGTGTTCCTGACATCCATCCCTCCCATGACCATCCTTGATCAATAGTTCAGCTTGTGCTCTGGTGGGACTCAGCCCACGTCAAAGTCCAGTCTTAAAGCACTATCAACGTAGCCTTGAAAAAAACTGATTTCAAATTCAAGTAACCTCTGACAGATCAGCAAACTATGGCTTGTGGGGAATATCCTACCTGTAGCCTATTTGTGTAAATGGAATTTCACTGGATCAAGCCTTCTTTTTTTTTTCATTCATTTATGTTTATTCATTCATTCTATGACTGTTTTCATGCTACCATAGCAGAATTTTGTATTTGTGATAGAGACTCTCTGGTTCCCAAAGCCTAAAATCCATACTACTTGGACCTTTAGAAAAAATATTTGCTGATGCCTGGTCTCTGAAATGGGGAAAATGCCACCAGTTTGGGTCAGCAGGAGTCGCTTCCCCACTCTTTTTATTGCAAAAAGATCTTTACAACTGTCATAGATATATTTTTAAAGTTAATTTAATATACAAATTGGGGGGGGGGGTCAGATTTACCCACAAGTGACTAGTGACCTCCTTCTGAAACAATCTGGCCCCCAACCAGTTTCTTCAGGGCGCCCTTGACATCTTTGTTTCTCAAAGTATAGATTGTGGGGTTCAGCATGGGAGTAATTACACTTGCAAAGATTTGCACTGGAGTGACCAGCACCTCGCTTAAAGATGGCTGGGTATAGACAAGAGCACAGGGACCAAAAAACAGAGTGACCACAGAGAGGTGGGAGACACAGGTAGACGCTGCCTTGTGCCGCCCCTCAGACGAGTGCATCTTTACCACTGCAGTGACGATGCGCACGTAGGAGGAAACAATGAGGAGGAAACAGATCATGGGAATGAGGCCAATGTTGGTGAAGCTCACTGTCTCAATGATGAATGTGTTACCACAAGCCAATTTGACAACAGGAAAGATGTCGCAGAAGAAATAATCTATCTCATTAGACCCACAGTATGGCAATTGAAAGGTCAGTGTAGTGAGACTTGTGGCGTGGCAAAAGCTAATAGCCCACGTGCCAGCCACCAGCAGGGCACACGCCCGACGGTTCATGATGATGGCATAACGCAGCGGGTGGCAGATCGCAGCAAATCGGTCATATGCCATCACCGTGTAGAGCAGAGACTCTGTGCAGCCTAGGAAGTGGTAAAAGAAGACCTGGGACATGCAACCACCCAGGGAGATGACCCGGCTCTTCACCAGCAGGTTGGCCAACATCTTCGGGGTGCTCACAGAAGAGAAACCAATGTCCAGCACAGAGAGGTTACAAAGAAAGAAATACATAGGAGTGTGGAGGCAGGAATCAGACACCACAGCTAGCAGGATAAGCAGGTTTCCTAGCAGAGTGCAGACGTAGAAGATGAAGAACACCACAAAGAGCACAACTTCTTGCCCCTGGGTTCGAGGGATGCCCAACAGGATGAACTCTTTAACCAAAGTGTGATTCCTTATCTCGGTAAAAGATAGATTTTTGTCCTGGAAAGAAGGGAAGTGACAGTAAGTTATGACCCACAGCATCAAAATCCACAGCTTGCTACCAGTAGATTCATAAAAAGAAAGACGATCATAGGTTCTATTCATGGAAGGATAATGCTTATTGTGACTGAGACATCAAGAATAGCAAATACCCCAGAAGGAGGTTCCGTCTCTGGGGTGAGGACTGAAGGCAGACTGATAAATGGACAGACATTGTTTTATTATTATCAGAGAGAGAGGAGCAAGTGACAAAGAGAGTAGAAGGCTTGAAAACTGATGAAGGAAAAAAAAGGGAAAGGGAAGGAAAACAGAAAAGGAAAAAATGAGGCATGTTTATAGTTTACAGAGAATTTTTATGACCATTTTCGTGTTAAGCCTTAATAGAGTCTGATAAGGGAAGATCCCCTAGAGAAGGAAATGGCAACCCACTCCAGTATTCTTGCCTGGGAAATCCCACTGGCAAAGGAGCCTGGTGGGCTACAGTCCATAGGGTCACAAAGAATGGAACACGACTGAGTGACTAAACAATAAGAGTCTTATATATAAGATAGGAATAATATTTCTATTTAATAGATGAGGATGATGAAATTATGATTCAGAGAGATTAAGTAACTTGTTGAATTTCTCATATATAACTCATGGAAGGTCCAGAATTAGACTCCAAGGATTCTAAATCCATTATACTGTAATTGAAAAAGGAGAAAAATAATTATGGAAATGCAGATAGGAGAAAATATTTTATTTTCTAAACTGAGAGGACAAGACAATGTGGCTTGGTCATTCATTTTTTAAAATTTAGATTTCTCCATAAACACCCTTGCCAAGTTGTCACTGAGTCCCTCCTTTGCAATTTTTGTCTCACTATACTCTTCCTGTCTATTATTGTTAAACAGTGCAGACAGTTATACAATGAGAGCTGTTACCTTGCATTCCTTATTCTATTTCTGCCAGTGCACTTATACATTTCATGAACTTTCAAAGCAACTTTGAGAACACTGTGATCTGAAATTGAATTATTCACATGTGAAGCTAAAAAGACATTTTCACACTGGTTTCTGTTATTTAGTGCTGAAAACATTTTTATGTCTGTTTTTATGAAAACACACTATATATGTAGACACATAGATTATAGGTGTCCAGTTTCATAGTTTTAGTATTCACCCATCACCCAAGCCTATCAAAACATCTTTGTGTATTTCGACTGTCATCAAAAATACACAATACACTGTATTCTTTCCAGCATGCCCTTCCTTTAATCATGAGGTGTTGTAGTGTCCACATTTTCTTCTACATCCGTATGGAAGATATTGGTAAGAGAAACTGCCTAAAATTGCAATAAGTTTTTCTTTACTAAAATATTTGGATATATTATGTATCCTATTTCTGATCTAAGTAGGGAAGAGATATGGATTAACTTTTATAATTCTTTCAATTTAACTAAATCTGAGGATTCTAACTAGCATTTCACAAATGTACGTACAAAAAAATTTCAAAAACTATGGATAAAGTACATCACGGAAAATAAAGAATATTTCATAACATTCTGGAGAGGTTTTTTTGTATTCTTTAAAAGAGATTCAGAAATAACAAATTTCATGAACTATCTGAAATAGGATATTTTCTGCTTCTGAAGCAACCATATGAAATCAGATGAACTTAATTTAACATTCTGAACAGTTTTTTTTAATATGCAAAGGGAAAGCAAATTTTAAGTGTAAAATCAAGACTAACATGTGTGATGAGTCAGAAATGAATCAGAAAAACAGATTATAAACTTTGAGGTATCTATCATACCCACATCCTTTAGCTTTTTTTCTTCATTGCCTCAGGGAATAATAAGATATCTAGAATTTTATGATAAAATAAATCATAAAAGTTTATTTAGCCCATGTCTTTCTTAGATAACATGTTTTGATTTTATTTTCATTGAAGTGTTGAATAAAAAGAATACATTCTATTCATTCTATTGATCCAAGAGCAGAAAGGGGAAAGTTTTCAAATCAGAGAAATTATAACATGCAATAAAACAAAATTAGCAAATGTTTAGACATTGAAAAACCCTCATTCCTATAATGCTAAATTATTCTCTTAATTCAACATGGTAGATGGTAGTGCTATTCAATGAAATATGGAACTAAGTGAATTATAGAATGAAAATCTATTTTTAAGGTAAATAATAAATTGTTCCTGTATCTATTGACTTTGAGTTACCTATGTACCAAACAATTGATGATGTCCAAAGTGGAGTTGAATGCAGGACTCTGAAACCAAAGAGAAGTTCAGGGCTAAAGATGTAAAAAAAAAAAAAAAAAAAGGAAGATTGCTCCTTGCATTTAGGAAAATATAGATGAGTACAAAATATAGAACACAAGAGAGGAACTGGGAGCACTTGAGAAGTCTAGGGAATTATGAGTCCTGTCTTCATTCCTTCTCCTCACCACTCCTCACATTATTATATGATTCCAATGTACTGTTAAAAATCAGTAAACTAAATAAATAATAACTAATAATCAGCCCTTTATATACATTAACATATTTAATCCTCTTAACAACCATCTGTAGTAGTTGTATTATTATTCCCCATTTACAGACGAGTAAACAGAATAATAATTTGCCTTATTACTTACGATTGAAAATGAAAGTGTCTCAGAAGAGTAAACTGCATAGTAGAAGATTAAATAATTTGCCACATTACGTATGATTACCAGATAGTAATTTCTGACTCTCTCTCTCCCCGCCAAAATAGAGATCTGATGAGGTGTTTGCTAAGCATGAGTCACCTGATTACAGTTGGTCTGTAATTATTTCTGAGTTTTTAAAAGTCTCAGTCCAGGGTTTCATGTTGGTCAAAAAGAAGCCTCATACAGTTGTAAGGCTGTAAAGTGAGTCAGACAATAAAATGGATAGAAAAAGGACTATCAGGCTGAGTGTTTACTCTGTGTATAATAGCATTGAAGTGAATACCAGGAAATGACATACCAAGCAATGCCAATCATTTGAATGACTCCCCAGGGACAAGAACACTGTAAATATATTAAAGTGGTTATTTTTAATTTCTTCTCTCAAAATTCATGAGAACAGTTAGGCCAGGGAACAATTTAACAATCCAGGAGCCCAAATCTTAATGTTCTAATGAATAATTCTATGGCACAATTCCTCAACTGTAAACATATCTTTATTGTCACATACAAAGGAGAGCCATAGAGCAGACACATATTATAACTAATGCAGAGTAAATCCTACATGGCTAAATCTGGAAGGAGACGAAAAGACAAACTCAGTTTGTGTCTCGAATTGTATTTGAAAAAATTAAGGTCAAGAGAGGACAAAAACACCCAATGTCTTAGATTCAGGATTAGAATTTAGGTCCAGGGTATGTTGTGGCTAATCTGAATCAGTTCTACTTAATCCCTTGACATCATTTTCAGCATGTCATGTTGGGGGGATGAGGAGGGAGATACACACAGACATACACACACAGACACATATTTTTTCTGGGGACATGTCCATAAATATTCTTGGGTTCTTAAAAGGGGTCACAGCCATCAAAATGATGAGGAATCACTACTTAGACTAAACTAGAAAAATGACACACAATGTCTATGACTGAGCAGGTTAAGAACTAAGGTACAAATATATTTGTGTTTATATTCCATGACAAAAGAGTGAAAATTTCTTAGTGTCTACTTAGAGCAAATGGGGGAAAATAGAATAAGGAAGTTATATAGCAGAAAGGGCAGGAAGGAGTGAGAAAGTGATAGGAAAAGATACAGGGGAAAAAGGAAACTATATGTTCTAATCAACATGTAGGCTTCATACCGTCATAAAAACAATGTTGTGGTCCAAGTCAGCACAGTTTTACACTTCTCTGTTCTTCTGGTGCCTCTTATGGATGCTTTTATGGTCACCTTGTCAAGAAAGGACTACAAACTGGCTTGATCCTGGGGTCTTTAGGCTTGTGTGGCTGTGGTTCTATGCTTGAGCTGGTCAGGGTCTGTGCAAATAGATTCCCAATCTAGAGCTCATTGAGTCATTGATCCTTTCTCTAGGCTCTAAATCCTCCCTCAAGAGTGGGTATCAGAGACTTAAATAGAACTGGCATCTCTAAGGGACCAAATTCCATGAAATCTGTTTTAAGTCCCTAAGGCTTACAGATAACATCATTTTCTCACTAATTAGTTTAAGGAATCTAATACTTTTTTTTTTTTTTTTTTAATGAGACGTAGCCAATTGGTCTCTGTATTGAAGATGATGAAACTTTTGCCAAGGACCATTCTGGAAGAGCTACCAGATATGCTGGAAAACATTCAACTTATTATCTATGAAAAGTAAAGACCTACTGCTACATTAAAGTTTTCATTCCTGACATTTAAAGTCTCAATGGTTGGTTCTTCCTCAGAACAATTATAGTACCTCAGAACAATGATAGCTCATGATTGTTGTGTGGTGCTTAAAGTGTAAGATTTTGAATCATAACATCTGGGTTTAAATCCTGACCACACAATGACTGGTGTGTGAGAATGAACAAGTTACTCAAATTGTCTGATGATCACCAAATGTCTTTACTGTAAACCTGAGATGATAATACCTTTCACATTATAGTTTTATGAATTTCACATGAGATAATGTATGTGCAAATTTGGTTTTGAATTGTAAATTTTTCTATAAATATTAAGAATTAGCACTGTTGTAATTATTTTCACTTAATTAGTATGATTAAAAGTGGCTGGAATAATGTGTTAAAAGAACCTAGAATATTGACTTTTTAATAACAAATTTCTTGAGATATAATTCACACATCATAAGACCTATCATTTTAAAGTATACAGGTCAGTGATTTCATAGTTTTGCCAACAATACCACAATCCAATTTTAGAACATTTCTATCACTTTAGAAAGATCCCTCACGCCTACTTGCAGGCATTGCCTCTTCCCATCCCTCACTCTAGGACACCATAATGTGCTTTTCTGCTGTTATGGACTTGTCTTATGTGCACCGTTCATGTAAATACAGTCATACACCCTGTAGCCTTTTGCATCTGCCTTCTTTTATTTGGCATAATGTTTTCAAGGTTCATCTACTTCATAGCACCTACCAGCACTTCATTCCTTTTATAGCCAAATAATTGTGCACAGTGTAGATATAGTACATTTTTTTACTCATTCATTACTTTATGGGTATATGGGCTGTTTCTGAGGTTATTAAGTTTACTGCCTCAGGAACGCAGATAACCTCAGATATGCAAATGACACCACCCTTATGGCACCTTTATGGCAGAAAGCAAAGAAGAACTAAAGAGGCTCTTGATGAAAGTGAAAGATAAAAAGTGAAAAAATTGGCCTAAAACTCAACTTTCAGAAAACTAAGATATCATGGCATTTGGTTCCATCACTTCATGGCAAATAGATGGGGAAATAATGGAAACAGTGTCAGACTTTATTTTGAGGGGCTCCAAAATCACTGCAGATGGTGACTGCAGCCATGAAATTAAAAAGCAATTGCTCATTGGAAGAAAAGCTATGACGAACCTAGACAGCATATTAAAAAGCAGAGTCATTACTCTGCCAACAAAGGTCCATCTAGTCAAAGCTATGGTTTTCCCAGTAGTTGTGTATGGATGCGAGAGTTGGATTATCAAGAAAGCTGAGTGCTGAAGAATTGATGCTTTTGAACTTGGTGTTGGAAAAGACTCTTGAGAGTTCCTTGGACTACAAGGAGATCCAACCATTCAAACCTAAAGGAAATCAGTCCTGAATATTCATTGGAAGGACTGATGTTGAAGCTGAAGCTCCAATAATTTGGCCACCTGATGTGAAGAACTGACTCACTGGAAAAGACCCTGGGAAAGATTAAAGGCGGGAGAAGGGAATAACAGAGGATAAGATGGTTGGATGGCATCACTGACTCGATGGACATGAGTTTGTGTAAGCTCCGGAAATTGGTGGTGGACAGGGACTCCTGGTGTGCTCCAGTCTATATGGTTGCAAAGAGTTGGACACAACTAAGCAACTGAACTGAAACTGAACTGAACTGGGTCGTTCCCACTTCAGATTATTATTAATAGTGCTCTTATGAAAATTTATATATAAGTTTCTGTTTGACCATATGTTTTCAAATCTCATGTGTATACGCCCAGAGGTAAAATGCTGAATCTAGATTGTTGGTACTTCAACTTGAATTATATACAAACAGAAAAAAATATTCCTGTTGACTATACATTTTCTTAAGTATTGTTATCTCTAATTTGAAACTAGATGTGAATGGTTTCTTTCAACCTTTATATAGAAATAAGCAAAATAAATGCAAAAAAAAATACTATAAAACCTATAAAATCCTAAATGCACTGATTTGATCTAAATGATTATGTTGTTTTATGTGAAACCAAATAATTGATACTGAATTTAATCAAAGAAATATATTTATATTTGTGAGTTTATGCTTCATTTGTCAACTTGATTTTATTTTTTCTTAACTTTTTATTATATATTGCTATATAGCCTATTAACAACGTTGTGATACTTTCAGGAGAACTACGAAGGGACTCAGCCATACATATACATATATCCATTCTCCCCCAAGCCCCTCTTCCATCCAGGCTGCCACATAGCATTGAGCAGAGTTCCTTATGCTATATGGTAGGTCCATGTTGGTTATCATTTTAAATTTAGCAGTGTGTACCTGTCTATGCTGTAAAGAGCAATATTGCATAGGAACCTGGACTGTTAGGTCCATGAATCAAGGCAAATTGGAAGTGGTTAAACAGGAGATGGCAAGAGTGAACCTTGACATTCTAGAAATCAGCGAACTAAATGGAATGTGTGAATTTAACTCAGATGACCATTATATCTACTACTGCAGGCAGGAATCCCTTAGAAGAAATGGACTAGCCATCATGGTCAACAAAAGAGTCCAAAATGCAGTACTTGGATGCAGTCTCAAAAATAACAGAATGATCTCTCTTTGTGTCCAAGGCAAACCATTCAAAATCACAGTAATCCAAGTCTATGCCCCAACCAGTAACCAGCTGAGGAAGCTGAAGTTGAGGTCTGTGAAGACCTACAAGTTGAGGTCTGTGAAGACCTACAAGACCTTTTAGAACTAACACCAGAAAAGATGTCCTTTTCATTACAGGGGACTGGAATGCAAAAGTAGGAAGTCAAGAAACACCTTGAGTAACATGCAAATTTGGCCTTGGAATACAGAATGAAGCAGAGCAAAGACTAGTAGAGTTTTGCCAAGAAAACGTACTGGTCACAGCAAACACCCTCTTCCAACAACACAAGAGAAGACTCTACACATGGACATCACCAGATGGTCAACACTGAAATCAGATTGATTATATTCTGTCGGCCAAAGATGGAGAAGCTCTATACAATCAGCAAAAACAAGACCAGGAGCGGACTGTGGCTCAGATCATAAACTCCTTATTGCCAAATTCAGACTGAAATTGAAGAAAGTAGGGAAAACTACTATACCATTCAGGTTAAATCAAATCCCTTATGATTATACAGTATAAGTGAAAAATAGATTTAAAGGACTAGATCTGATAGATAGAGTGCCTGATGAACTATGGAATGAGGTTCGTGACATTGTACAGGAGACAGGGATCAAGACCATCCCCATTGAAAAGAAATGCAAAAAAGCAAAATGGCTGTCTGAGGAGGCCTTACAAATAGCTGTGAAAAGAAGAGAAGTGAAAAGCAAAGGAGAAAAGGAAAGATATAAGCATCTGAATGCAGAGTTCCAAAAAATAGCAAGAAGAGACAAGAAAGCCTTCTTCAGCGATCAATGCAAAGAAATAGAGGAAAACAACAGAATGGGAAAGACTAGAGATCTCTTCAAGAAAATTCGAGATACAAAGGTAAAATTTCATGCAAAGATGAGCTCGATAAAGGACAGATATGGTATGGACCTAACAGAAGTATAAGATATTAACAAGAGGTGGTAACAATACACAGAAGAACTGTACAAAAAAGGTCTTCATGACCAAGAAAATCACAATGGTATGATCACTGACCTAGAGTCAGACATCCTGGAATGTGAAGTTAAGTGAGCCTTAGAAAGCATCACTACAAACAAAGCTAGTGGAGGTGATGGAATTCCAGTGGAGCTCTTTCAAATCCTGAAAAATGATGCTGTGAAAGTGCTGCAGTCAATATGTTATCAAATTTGGAAAACTCAACAGTAGCCACAGGACTGGAAAATGTCGGTTTTCATTCCAATCCCAAAGAAAGGCAATGCCAAAGAACGCTTAAACCACCACCCAGTTGCACTTATTTCACACGCTAGTAAAATAATGCTCAAAATTCTCCAAGCCAGGCTTCAGCAATATGTGAACTGTGAACTTCCTGATGTTCAAGTTGGTTTTAGAAAAGGCAGAGGAATGAGAGATCAAATTGCCAACATCTGCTGGATCATGGAAAAAGCAAGAGAGTTCCAGAAAAACATCTATTTCTGCTTTATTGACTATGCCAAAGCTTTTGACTGTGTGGATCACAATAAACTGTGGAAAATTCTGAAAGAGATGGGAATACCAGACCACCTGATCTGCCTCTTGAGATATTTGTATGCAGGTCAGGAAGCAACAGTTAGAACTGGACATGGAACAACAGACTGGTTCCAAATAGGAAAAGGAGTATGTCAAAGCTGTATGTTGTCACCCTGCTTATTGAACTTACATGCAGAGTACATCATGAGAAACGCTGGACTGGGAAAAGCACAAGCTGGAATCAAGATTGCTGGGAGAAATATCAATAATCTCAGATATGCAGATGATAACACCCTTATGGCAGAAAGTGAAGAAAAACTAAAAGCCTCTTGATAAAAGTGAAAGAGGAGCCTGCGCAGGCCGCCCCGCCATGGCGGCCGCCTGAGCGCCGTGGTGAGAGGTTAGGGTGTGACTTCGGGCTGCGGCCGGCGGCGGGTGCTGCTGTCCATGGTCACTGCCTCCCACGCCCACCATGGACGAGATCACCTTCAGAAGCGACACCGTGCTGTCAGATGTCCACCTGTACACCCCGAACCAGAGGCACCTCATGGTGCGGCTGAATGGCATGGGGCAGCCGGGTAAGGAGCCCACTGTGTTTTCTGCGTCCTCACAGAAAGGACGGGGAGGACTGGCTTGTCTGACTTGCCCTCACACCACTTCTTTGGAGACCCTGTCTCACAGAGCAAGCCCCCCAGCTTTCCCGAGCACCTGCCGTGTGCCAGGCCTGATGCGATGCTGCGAAAGTGGAAGGAATGGGCTGAACTCTACCCTCGGGAGCCCACGGACCAGTCGGGGAGACGTGGCCCTCTACCAGGCTGGCTCCGCCCACCAGGCTCCCTGGTTTTCTTCCCACACACCCTCCCCACTCCTCTAGCCCAAGGGATCTTTTCTTTCTTTCTTTTTAATATTTACTTTTATTTAATTATTTGGCTGCGCCAAGTTTAAGTTGGAGCACACAGGTTCTTTGCTCTTCTTTGCCATATGTGGGATCTAGTTCCCTGACCAGGGATTGAACCGGGACCCTCTGTACTCAGAGTGCAGAATCTTAGCCTCTGGATCACTGAGGAAGTGCCCCAGGGGATTTTTTGAAAAATGCAGATCACACCACCGCCCAGATTCAGACCCTCCAGTGGCTTCCTCGTGCTCTCAGAATGAAACCAGAGTCCTCACCTTGGCCTTTGAGGCCCGGCCCGACCCCTGCTCGAGTGCCCATACTTCCCTCTCCCGCCGTCAGTGCCTAGCAGCCACTTCTAGGTCCTTTCTGTCCTTCACACCAGGCACACACCTTCCTCTCTGAGCACCTTTGTGCCTGCTCTTCACTCTACCCATGACATTCTCCCCTCCCGGCACCTCCCTGGCCACCCTCCCCAGCTCCTGCCACCCTGTGTTTGCTTATTGCTCCGTCACAATCTGTCACTCTCCCTTTCCCTTGTGTCCCCGTTTGGATTCCAGGATTCAGGAAACTGGCTCAGGACAGATGAGCTACTTGCCTCTGGGGTCAGACAGCAGGGGCGGGGAGGACTCTGGCCCAGGACTGCCCACTCAAGTCCTGGCACCCCCTCCCTCTAGCCTGGCACCATACTCTTACTGAAACCTGTCCCAGTGACTCTCTGGGCCCCAGGTGGCGAGGGCCCCGGCATCCATGTCCCAGGCTGCAGACCTCAAAGCAGGACGGTACAGCAAGGAGGGCAGTGGCCCAGGGGTCGGGGAGACTGGATTTGGATCCTGCCTCAGCCATACCCACAGCTGTGTGACCTTGGTCAGCTCACGTAACCTCTGAGCCTCAGTTTCCACGTCTGTAAAACAGAGCACCACTGTTGTGTTCACGGCTGCTGTGAGGAGTCAATGAGAGCACGTGAGCTGAATGCCTGCAGCGCAGGTCAGAACGCGGCGCTCTGAAGGCCGCAGCTTCACAGCCGAGTCACGCGGGCCTGTTCGGCTGCCGTCACGATGTCTCCTCCTGGCCTGAACTTAGTTCCTCTGCTGTGCAGTAGGACCTTATTTGTCTCCTCCCCTCTCCCCCCACCCAGCCTTTAAAACTCTCCAGGTGGAAATTGAGGAAAGGAAATACAAAAAGAGACAGTGAAGAAATATTCTACTTGTGTGTTTCGCTTTCAGTCTTCCTGTCCCAGTTCAAGCTTCTATGGGACCGAGACTCTCAGACTGACTCGGAGGCCGAGGGTGGCAACCACAAACGGGGGACCCTTCCCGCCAGCGCTCTCTGCAGCCACATGGGGGTCTCCCTCCAAGTGGGGGCCGACACCACCACCCCAGAGGGGTTGGCAGCTCAGCTGGACGAGGATGGGGACTTGGACGTCGTAAGAAGACCCCGGGCTGCCTCCGCCTCCGAGCCACTGGGGCCTCCGAGAGACAAGGTACATCCCACCATTCTAACGCAGGAGGAAGACGACGTCCTGGGAGACGAAGCCCCAGAGAGCAGCCCCTACAATGTCATCAAAATAGGTGTGGCGGGGTGCCCTACTCCTGGCAGACTACATCCTGTTCCAGCGAGACCTCTTCCAGGGTCGCACAGTACTGGAGCTCGGGGCAGGCACTGGGCTGGCCAGCATCATCGCAGCCACTGTGGCGCAGACCGTGTATTGTACAGATGTCGGTGCAGACCTCTTGGCCATGTGCCAGCGAAACATCGCCCTCAACAGCCACCTGCTCGCCTCTGGAGGTGAGGCCTGGTGGGTCCCCGCCCTGGAGAGGGGCTCCCCTGTCTGGCAGGTGGGACAGACACCCAGAACCGGGGCACCGGGAGGCAGGGTTCTGCCCGCACCCGTGGACGCCCCAGACAGTGAAGGGAGTGGACTTCCTGGCCTCGTGTCCCTGCAGGCGGTGTGGTTAAGGTCAAGGAACTGGACTGGCTGAGAGATGACCTCTGCACAGACCCCGAGGTCCCCTTCAGCTGGTCCGAGGAGGACATCTCCCACCTGTACGGCCACACCACCATCCTGCTGGCGGCCGAAGTATTTTATGACGATGACCTAACTGATGCTGTGTTTAAAACCCTCTCTCGACTGGCCCACAAGCTCAAGAATGCCTGCACCGCCATCCTCTCGGTGGAGAAGAGGTGAGCTCCACGCGGGCCAGGCCACCCTCAGCTCCCAGACGCGTCCATCCGTGTCGTCCTCGTCCCTTCCTCATCCAGCGCCTGCTGTCCCTGACACACGCAGCCTCGTGTGACCCCCACTCACCAGCGTGTGTGCAGGCGCCGCCGCCCCCGTCGCACAGCCACAGGGAGGAGACTGAGACCTCAGGGCTGGAGCTCTGGGGACCCATCCAGGCCCCGCCAGGCAGTAGGCGTCCCGGAGCCTGTATGCCTGGCCACAGTGCTGGCCCAGGCGCTACCCGTCTGTGCCCTGGGCCCCTGTCCGCGCTGGCTGCACCCAGCCCCTCCAGGGCCTTTCTGCCGGGACGTCCTGACACGCTAGGGCTCCCGTTGTGAGAGTGACCCTCATGGTGGATGCAGCGCGAGGCCCGCTATGCACATTTTCCTCTAATTCACAAGCTGGCCCACGGCTCTCCTGAAAGCAGTTTAGAATCGATAGCAAAAGTCAAAACCGAGCAGGCTGACTGACCCAGCAGTTCAGCTTCTAGAACTGGCCCTGTGTCAGGGATCGCGGCCGGTGCAGAGGCATCCAGTCGGGCATGGCTGCTCCAGCAGCTCTCACACCCATGAGGCCCGGGACGCCCACCTGCTTGGTCCCGGTGACCTGTGGCACCTCGTGGACCTGATCACTTGGTGTGAACCTGATCACTTGGTTTGAACCTGGACATCTGCCTTTCCCCTCTGAGCCCCCTCCCGCGGGGGTAAGTGGAGGTGGTCGCTGACCCTCCTCCCCGGCTTCCTGCTCAGCAAGCGGAGGCGCTCGCTTAAAATCCGGTCAGACGGAAGAGACCGAAAGCTCTGGTGGGGGAGGTGGAGGGGTGGGAGGGGTGACGGCGCTCTCCGGTTGTGCACAGGCTGAACTTCACGCTGAGGCACCTGGACGTCACGTGCGAGGCCTACGACCACTTCCGCGCGTGGCTGCAGCGGCTGGAGGGGCTGGCGGGCGGGCGCCTGCGCTTCGCGGTGGAGCCGGTGGACGCCTCATTCCCACAGCTCCTGGTGTACGAGCGCATCCAGCAGCTGGTAGGTGCGCGCGCCAGCGCCGGGTCTGGGCGAGGCCACGGGCGCAGGAGGTGATGAACTAGCGGTCCAAGTCGGGCCGGCCCAAGCTCTCCCGGCTGATCTCTACCGGCTGATCACTGCACTGGGTCCTCCGGGTCTGGCGAGGGCCCGCTGGGTGAATGGTCATCCAGCTTTAGGGGCACGTCCTTTCCCCGCAGGCCGTGCGCACTCCAGGGGAAGCCGTAGGCGGGGGGAGGGGGCGCTTGGTTGGGCTGAAGACCAGAGCTGACTGCCACGTCTTCACTGCGAAAGTGTGAGGCCTCCTGGGCTAACGGGGCGGGTCTGATGGCCCAGGGCCCTTCTAACTGTGGCAGGTGGGGTCCTCACGTGGGCCTCTGAGTGGTCACCCTGATGACAGGCGCCAGGTGCTGGCTGGCTCCCGGCCCAGGCACGGCGAGTTCCCGCGGGATGTGGCAGCTGTGTGTGCTCCGTCCCTCAGTCATGTCCAACTCTGTGACCCCAAGGACTGTAACCCACCAGGCTGTTCTGTCCTTGGGATTCTCCAGGCGAGAATACTGGAGTGGGTAGCCTTTCCCTTCTGCAGCAGATCTTCCTGACCCAGTGATCAAACCCAGGTCTCCCGCATTGCAGGCAGACTCTTTACCAGGGAAGCCAGGGTTAACCCTACAGACACGTTGCTTCCTATGACGGTTTTAAAACAAGCACCGGGGGGAAATTTGAAAAGTTTAAAACCCCCTTAAAAATCCCTTAAAATGCCCAGGAGCTGAATTCATAGAAGTCCCAAGGGCTTTCGTTCCCTTGGCCCCTTGTCTGCAGCTACCCTTTCTCTGGGCCTGTGAAGACCAGGCCTGGCTCCAGGAGAAGGGGTCCTGCCCCCTCGGTCTGTCCTGCCAGCAACCACAGCGTTGGGCGCACTGCTCCTAGAAGCAGGAGCTGTGTGACCTGCTGCCGTCTTGGCCCTTAGACCATGGGCAGCCTCAGCCTCTCAGATCCGTGACAGGACTCGGCATGCGGCTCCTCCACAGGAGAGCCCAGAGCCGTCCAAGGGGGCGCCTGCTCCAGTAGCTTCCATGCTGCCCAGTGTTCGCGTCTTGTTGGGGCTTCTCTTTTGCCAATTTACACCCCTTTGTGAAACTAAAGTCTCGTTTGCTCACGTTGGAATCTGTCCCTCCGTTTACTGCAGGAACTCTGGAAGATCTTTGTGGAACCAGTAACGGACCCCATCGTGTCTGTAGACACAGCTTCTCAACCGTTCTCATGACATTTCTAATAAAATTGAAAACTCAAAAAAAAAAAAAAAAGTGAAAGAGGAGAGTTAAAAAGTTGGCTTAAAGCTCAACATTCAGAAAATGAAGATCATGGCATCTCGTCCCATCACTTCATGGGAAATAGATGGGGAAGCAATGGAAACAGTGTCAGACTTTATTTTGGGGGCCTCCAAAATCACTGCAGATGGTGACTGCAGCCATGAAATTAAAAGACTCTTACTCCTTGAAAGGAAAGTTATGACCAACCTAGACAGCATATTGAAAAGCAGAGACATCACTTTGCCAACAAAGGTACGCCTAGTCAAGGCTATGGTTTTTCCAGTGGCCATGTATGGATGTGAGAGTTGGACTGTGAAGAAAGCTGAGCGCTGAAGAATTGATGCTTTTGAACTGTGGTGTTGGGGAAGACTCTTGAGAGTCCCTTGGACTACAAGATCCAACCAGTCCATTCTGAAGATCAGCCCTGGGAGTTCTTTGGAAGGAATGATGCTAAAGCTGAAACTCCAGTACTTTGGCCACTTCATGCGAAGATTTGACTCATTGGAAAAGACTCTGATGCTGGGAGGGATTGGGGGCAGGAGGAGAAGGGGACAACAGAGGATGAGATGGCTGGAATGCGTCACTGACTCAATGGACGTGAGTTTGAGTGAATTCCAAGAGTTGGTGATGGACAGGAAGCCCTGGTGTGCTGCAATTCATGGGGTCGCAAAGAGTTGGACATAACTGAGTGACTGAACTGAACTGAACCTGTCCATCCTAAACTATTCAAGATATATTCAGTCAACCTTTGAATTATCCTTCTTACCCTCACTGTAATCTTACTTCTTTTAAAAATGAGCTTTTAACTTATCAATATATTATTTTTATCAGCTAATTAATTTTAAAGGGATTATAGCAATTAGAACTAGGGGTCACAAAGAGTCAGACCCCACTGAGCGACTGATCTGATCTGATTTGATAGCAATTCGATTTTGGGGGAAATATTAAGGGGTCTCTAGTTTATGATGAAGGGAGTCTCTATGGGATGATGATGTTGGATGTCAATGTTAGATAACAATGTTGTTGGGTGACCATGATAGGAATGGGTTACTTCCAGCAGATGTTGGGGCAGATAGAGTTGACCAAACACCATCACAGGTCACAGTACATATCAGAGGAGGTCACAGCAAGGTGTATCAAAGTGGAAAAATGGACATCCCTCTTTTACCAATGCTGTAGGCTTTTAGTCGCAGAGCTCAGAATCAACCCTGGGGAAATGAAGGATGAGGGTAGAAAGTTCAAAATTGACTAAGTTTGTAACTTGAATGTAACAATTTTGTAACTTGAATATAATAAGTGTAACTTGAATCTCATTGACTTCAATGTAACTAGGATATTTTTCCTACCAATCCTTTGACAGAAATGGAGGTGCAAGATAAAAATAAGCTGCTGCTGCTGCTGCTGCTGAGTTGCTTCAGTCGTGTCCGACTCTGTGCGACCCCATAGACGGAAGCTCACCAGGCTCCCCCGTCCCTGGGATTCTCCAGGCAAGAATACTGGAGTGGGTTGCCATTTCCTTCTCCAATGCATGAAAGTGAAAAATGAAAGTGAAGTCGCTCAGTCGTGTCCGACTCTTAGCGACCCCATGGACTGGAGCCTACCAGGATCCTCCGTCCATGGGATTTTCCAGGCAAAAGTACTGGGGTGGGGTGCCATTGCCTTCCCCCAAAATAAGCTAGATATGAAAAAATAAAGGGAGTTACATTTTGTGCATCTGAGTTCATCCCCTAAGAGCAACAGTTGCCCACTATATATCTTCTTTGTATGTTTGCATGAGTGCTCAGTTGTGTCTGACTCTGCAACCCGATGGACTGTAGCCTCCCAGGCTACTTTGTCCATGGCTTTTCCCAGGTAATAATACTGGAGTGGGTTGCCCCTTCCTCCTCCAGAGGATCTTCCTGAGCCAAGGATCAAACATGTGTCTCTTGTGTCTCCTCCACTAACAGGTGGGTTCTTTACCACTGAGCCACCTAAGAAACCCACTTACATGTTTGAAATGACCTTAAATTGTGACTCCCCAAGAGATACATAGTGATGTAAGTTATATCCATGTATCCGGATGTGGTTGGGGACCTGATAATATGATGGCTGCTGCTGCTGCTAAGTCACTTCAGTCACGTCCGACTCTGTGCGACCCCATAGATGGCAGCCCACCAGGCTCCCCCGTCCCTGGGATTTCCCAGGCAAGAACACTGGAGTGGGTTGCCATTTCCTTCTCCAATGCAGCAAAGTGAAAAGTGAAAGTGAAGTCACTCAGTCGTGTCCGACTCCCAGCGACCCCATGGATTGCAGCCCACCAGGCCCCTCTGTCCATGGGAGTTTCCAGGCAAGAGTTCTGGAGTGGGGTGCCATTACAGGTGGAAGATAATAGGCCTAATTATGACCAATGGACTTTGAAAATTATTCAGCCAGTGCAATTTTACTTGTAACATTTTCTCTGACCTTCAGACTTACACCTCATTTCAAAGGGCTCAGTAAACCAGCTTTGGTCAGTCGCTGACTTACAGGGTCCTCTAGAAGGTTTCCATGGAAACCAAATGCAGAGCAGAAGGAGAGCATGGATAGCCTAACAATTAATTTCAAGCCTGCTGTTTCTCTTTTTCCTGACCATATAGCCAATGCTTTTAGCATGGCTTTTGCCAAATGAATATAAATGCTACAAACATTTAAAATACTATAAACTACTATATTAACAGTATGCAATAAAAATAGAACATATTACTATATATATACAAATGAATTATACATATATGTATAGTATTCATTGTGTGTACATACCATATTATACATAATAACAGCTGCTATATTATAAACATATAACATAATATTAAGGATTATATATTACTGATTTTTTTTTTGGCTAAAAAGGGAAAAAAAAACTAATGACTTTTCTATTTCTCTTGACATTTCTATACCTTAACCACTCCTAGATTTTCCTCTTATGGCCATCCCCATTCTCAAAATTTTAAATCCTCCCAGCCAGCAATACACATTTCATATGTGATCTCCTCTTTTAGGCTCACCCTGGTATTCCCAGACCAAATAAACATCTCTCATTTGAACCCACTTCATATTTTAATTACATTTTTGACAGATAATACTTAATTTGTTTCATAATTAATTACATAAAGACCTCTGCCCAAATCAGCTTTTCTTTCTCTGTAGCATCAAGTTAAGTGACTTAACAGTGACTCAATGAATGTTTGCTGAATTAATACATCAGTTAATTAAAATAAGAGGAAATCAATTTAGACTTCAGATCCCTTGGAGAACAGAACTCCCAGTTTAGTGCCCTCATTTCTGAGCACTCAGTAAGATACACAGACCTCTTTCCTCTTTTCTAGGAGAGGTATTTATATGAGGGATCTCTGAGGTCCCTTCCACCTCAACAGTTCTATTTGATAATCATGATCTAAAAATAAGATCTAACTATGTTGCATTTAGACTATCTTTTCATGTGGACCCTAGTCTAAATTTCTCTCTTTAGTTCTGCTCATCATTTGCTTCCCAGTAGATAGACTTAGCTCTATAAATAATAAACTGGCCAGAGAGTTGAGGACCAGGCTATGTAAAAGCATCACTTACTAAAGTATATCCAATTCAATATTAAAAATAGTGATAGACTTTCAGCTGTGCTCAGACCCTGTGCTGAACCACTGCATGGGACACAAAGATGGGCTTAGTGGTACAAGATATATGAGACATACACTACCTATTCTCAGAGAATTCATCAGCTATGTGGTGGAGAAAACAAGTATAAAGATAACTATAAGAACTATGGAGGAGGATTCAAGAGGAAAGGGACACATGTATGCCTATGGCCAATTCATGTCATTCTATGGCAAAAAACCATCACAATATTGTAAAGTAATTATCCTCCAATTAAAATAAATAAATAAATTTTTAAAACTTATTTCAAACAGACAAATTCAGTATAAGATTTAGATCCTCATTTAGATACCAATCCATCCTTTTAAGTGAAGCTGCATTGGAGAACAGAGTCCTTAACTTTTTTCTCACTTGTTCCACGTTATTTTATGTATGTTGTTTGGGCTCTCTGGATTCAGTTGCCTCATTATAAATGAAATGAAATCATTGTTTTAATTTTATATTGAAATTTTCATTTATATTGGTTAAATTATAAAATTCATTTATAATTATAAAATTATAAAATTCATTTATAAAATGAATTTATAAAATGAAATTATAAAATTCATTTATATTGGTTAAATTAATTTATAAATTATATATAATTTTCATTTATATTGGTATGATCTTTAAGGTCTCATAAATTTCTATCTTCCTATGTCTTATAGAACTTAAGAATGTAGTTCTTTGTCTTCATAGAAATGGTTTGTTTATTGGCATCACTAAAGGATTTTTATATTCACTTTAAAAATAATGAATTTCATTCTGTTGGTATATTATCAGAATTACTGTCAGTTCCATTGATTGTATCATATGTGTGTGTGCATGGGTTTTGTGTGTGTGTGTGTATTTAAGGAAATTAAATATTCCTTAGCTCTCTCAAAATAACTAAGAATGTAAAATACTTCTAAATTTTAGGTATCAAAACTTCAGGCAATAACATGAGATACAAATTTTCATAGCAACTACTGATGGAAAGAACTAGCAAGTATCAGTTTGATTTAAGCCATGAGAACTGTCAGGGTTGATAAACTGAACCTTCTGCATTCCATCTTAAAATTCACTCTGAGTGTCAGATTGCTCACCCTTGGCCCTGCCGTTTGGTCTAACTGCCTTGCTTTAATTCTGCTTTTTATTAGATGCTGGGCAAAGCCAGCTCTGAGCCCTGGAATGTGATTGAAAGATTTCAATGGTGCTTCTTTGAGATAAGAAGATCCCATGCTCAGAATATGTAGCCATTTGAAACTCTGAATTATTTTAACTGCTTTGTCTAGACCATTTAATTGCATCATAACTGGCAAGTGACATTTTTATCACTATGCTATGCTATGCTATGCTAAGTCACTTCAGTCGTGTCTGACTCTGTGACCCCATAGACGGCAGCCCACCAGGCTCCCCCATCCCTGGGATTCTCCAGGCAAGAACACTGGAGTGGGTTTTTATCACTAACTCTCACAAAAAGGTAATATCATAGAATCTCTCTCTTTTAATGCAATAATTTAGGAAGAAATAAGTCTCACCTTAGAAATGCTAGAAAAACTGAGGTGAATGAAATTTTGCCTGAGCGTGTGTGGAAATTAGGCTGTATGATGTGTGTGTGTGTGTGTGTGTGCACGCATATACACATGTATGTTACACTCACACTTAGTTCTTCCCTGGAATACTAATTGCAGAGAAAA
Organism: Tragelaphus eurycerus; assembly: GCA_935064755.1. Classification (NCBI taxonomy): domain Eukaryota; kingdom Metazoa; phylum Chordata; class Mammalia; order Artiodactyla; family Bovidae; genus Tragelaphus; species Tragelaphus eurycerus. The sequence continues at coordinate 139,355 of CAKXYN010000319.1, forward strand.
CCCAGACCATAAAACTAACAAGCCTTCTTGTACTTCCAGTATCAATTCCCAGTCTTATTAATTCACTTGGCCCTGATATGCAGCTCTGAAGTGAGAACTAAAAATTATAGGGCAAAAATAAAAGCCAAAGTCATAATGAGCAGGAGAAGCATCTCATAAGAGTGAGTACCTTTGAGATTAATTAACTAGAGAATTATCTTCACAATAATTCCCTTAGAGAAATCTTACAGCTTGTCGTAAATAGTAAGAAAAGTTTTATAAATGTGTTTCTTATCTGGAATTTTCCATTACCTCCTTTGGGAAACAAAGACCATTTCTGAGTCTCAAACAGTGATGTTAATAGGAATGAATTTAGAAAGTGCATGCTGTTATCAGCAGCACAAATCATACGTTGGATATGGGAGGGATTAGAACAGATCTGGGTTTGGAAGTGTCGGTTTTCTAGGACTATGGGGACAAAATACTGAACCATAAATTGGGTGGCATAAAAAACAGACATTTATTTTCTCACAGTTCTGGAGTCTAGGAGTCTAAGATCAAGGAGACAGAAGAGTTGGTTTCCTCTGGGAGGACAAGGGACCCATTTCAGGCTCTGTCCTTGATGACTTGCCAACGGCCACCCTCTTGCACATCCTCATGCCGACATTCCTCCGACTGTATCCCCGGTGTCTCTTTGTGTGTGCAGATTACCTTTCTTATAAGGACATCAGTCATGTTGAATTGGGGTCCACCCTAAGAACCTCATTTTAATTTAATTACTGCTTTAAGGGTCCTATCTCCAAATTACAGCCACATTCTGAGGTATGGGGTCTGGCAGGGGACAGTTAAGACTCCAACATGTGAATCTGAGGGGAAAACACGATTCAGTCTATAACAGAGAGGAAGACAAACATAGGGCTGGATGCCAGCCAAGGTACACATGACATGTATGGTTTTGAACAAGTTTCCCATGCTCAAGCTCGTGTTTCCAAACTGTAAAATACAAAAATACAGTAATAACAAGTATTTAGCTCATAGGGTAATTGAGTGAGTGAAAGTCGCTCAGTCGTGTCTGACTCTTTGCGACCCCATGGATTATAGAGTTCATGGAATTCTCTAGGCCAGAGTAGTGGAGTGGGTAGCCTTTCCCTTCTCCAGGGGATCTTCCCAACCCAGGGATCGAACCCAGGTCTCCCACATTGCAGGTGGATTCTTTACCAACTGAGCCACTAGGGAAGCCCAAGAATACTGGAGTGGGTAGCCTATCCCTTTTCCAGGGGATCTTCCCGACTCAGGAACTGAACCAGCGTCTCCTGCATTGCAGGCAGATAGGATCATTATGAAAATAAAATGATATAAGAATGCAAATAAACTAGTATAGTGCTTAGTACATGATAAATGCTCTATAAATCTCCATTTATCACATTTTCTTGGTCTCTCCATTCCTGGTGTAGCTTCAGTTTATCTTTTTCTGTCTACAGTTATAATTTAACTATTGTATGTCTGTTTTCTCCAGCAGGCTATGACATCATTTAGGTAAGATCACCTGTGTCTTCTTTATCTTCGCCTTGCCCACTCCTAGCAGAGTTATCTATCAAATGACATCTTAATGAGTGAAAATGAAAAGGAATTTGATTCCATCTTTTATTATTAAAAATTGTGCTAGGTTGACCCTCTGAACTGTTACAACCAGGGAACTGAGGAATGGGAAGAGATCTGTAGACTCAGAGAGGCTTAGAAGGGTTTGTGTATGCATGCGTGTGTGCTTAGTCATGTCCAACTCTTTGTGACCCTATGGACTGTAGTCCACCAGGCTCTGCTGTCCATGGAATTCTCCAGACAAGAATACTGGAGTGGGTTGCCATTTCCTCCTCCAGGGGATCTTCCCAACCCAGGGATCGAACCCACATCTCTTATGTCTCCTGCTTTGGCAGGCAAATTGTTTACCACTGCACCACCTAGAAAGATTTGGGATATACTAAATTTAGAGTCATTTGAAGTATATTTGAATTTTCCCCTTTAGACTCTTGTTTACTGAGCAACAAAAAAATAAAAAGGTGTTTAAGAGTTTAAGAGAAGAGACCAACAAGAGTTTGTCCCTGATCCAGGAGTGATTGCTAGCTCACACCAGTGCCTGGAGGTACAGACACAACAGTGCTAGTCTTGTCTGGAAGTTTCCATGACTGCTGTCTGATTTTAAGAAGTACAGAGACAGGAATCGGGGAAGGCAATGGCACCCCACCCCAGTACTTTTGCCTGGAAAATCCCATGGACAGAGGATCCTGGTAGGCTCCAGTCCATGGGGTCGCTAAGAGTCGGACACGACTGAGCAACTTCACTTTCACTTTTCACTTTCATGCATTGGGGAAGGAAATGGCAACCCACTCCAGTGTTCTTGCCTGGAGAATCCCAGGGATGGGGGAACCTGGTGGGCTTCCGTCTATGGGGTCGCACAGGGTCGGACACGACTGAAGCGACTTAGCAGCAGAGACAGGAATAAAGACTGGTCTCTGTCTCTGTCCCCTTCTCATCTATCACCCTCTTTCCAGTGTCCTTCCATCCCTACATGTCTGTTAGAATAAACTTCATAGTCACTAGATTCCCCAAGTGTGATAGTAATGCTCAATGAGTTCAGCTGTGAAAACAAACTGTATTGAAATAGCACATTTTTCAACCTTCCCATTTTTCAACCAAAGCAAAAAGAAATGTAGGCAAGCATGGGGACCAAACTCAAATTCTTTCCATAAACAGAGAAGTCAAAGGTACAAAACAATGACATCTAGGATGCCACATTGCCTCCGGGCTGTACTGAGGAATACAAAACCAAGTGTAGATTTTCTGAAACAGCATCACAGTGCAGTCACGGCTCTGTGGATTCTCCCCATCTCCCTATTCCCCTTCACAGGCTGCACATTTCCAGCCAGGACTGCTTCCCAGCTGAGCCCAGCAGACAGGGTTTGTAGATGAGAAGTACACTAGTCCCTCTGCCTCACTCATGAGAGACCTGCCTCGGGTCCCAGCCTCATGTCCTTCTCTTCACGCGATGACTTTTTAGGGTGCTACTTGGGCTTCCCTGGTAGCTCAGATGGTAAAGAATCCACCTACATGATAGGAAACCTGGGTTCAATTCCTGGGTCAGGAAGATCCCCTGGAGAAGGGAATGGCTACCCACTCCAGTATTCTTGTCTGGAGAATTTCATGGACAGAGGAGCCTGGTGAGCTATAGTCCATGGGGTCACAAAGAATCTGACACAACTGAGTGACTAAAACTATACACTATACTTGTAGCCTTGGGGATGTAAGTATCTTTTTTTTTTTCAACAACTCCTAGGCCAATAAAATGAAGACTTATTCAATGAAGACACTGTCGGAATCAAACACTGCAGCCAAGATGAAGAAGCACCAGGGCAAAGGGGGAAAGAAGAGGAGAAGGGGCTGCAAGAAGATGAAGGAAACAGATCTTGAGAAGCTGAAGAAGCAAAAAGTGATCTCCCTCCTTCCCTTATCAGCAGCATGATAACACACACATCCCAGGGTCAGAAAGCCAGCCCTCGAGTCTTATTTCTGCCATTCACTCCTTATGTGTCCTTGTATATGTGTGTGCATGCTAAGTCACTTCAGTTTGTCCAACTCTTTATGACCCCATGGACTGTAACCCACCAGGCTTCTCTGTTCATGGGATTCTCCAGGCAAGAATACTTGAGTGGGTTGCTGTGCCCTCCTTCAAGGGATCTTCCTGACCCAAGGATTGAACTCCCGTCTCTTATATTCCCTGTATTGGCTGGCAGGTTCTTTACCACTACTGCCACCTGGAAGCCCTGTGTGTCCTTAGCAAGCCATTGTATCTTCTCCAGTCTTTAGTCCACACATCGCAAAATGGATGTAATCATAATAGTATCTGTCCTCTCAAAGGTGTTTGTGAATATTACCATACAGTAATATTCCATAAACTATGAAGTGCAGTTGAAGTAGTAGCTACTAATTTCTCTACCTCTGCTCAGGAAGGAAGTCCAGCTGATATAGGACCTTCCTCAGAGATGACTTCACCTCCTTATTCCTGAGGCTGTAGATCAGCGGGTTGAGCATGGGGGTGACCAGGTTATTCAGGATCTGAACAGTTGCATCCATCCAGGGGCTTGGGGTTGGCCGTAGGTAGATGAGGACCACTGGCATGTAGAAAAGCAGGATGGCAGTGAGGTGGGCGCTGCAGGTGGAGAAAGCGCGCTTTCGGCCGTCTGCAGAACGGATCTGCAGGATGGAGCAGATGATGCGGCTGTAGGAGGTGAGGATGAGAAGGAAGCAGCTAAGGGGCATGAGGCCCACACTGATGAACCCCACCATCTCCAGGGCTGAGGTGTCTGCACAAGCCAGCTTCAGCATGACCGGAATATCACAGAAGAAATAATCCACTTCATTGGGGCCACAGTAGGGCAACTGGAAGGTGAGTGTAGTTAGAAAGGTGGCCTGAATACAGCCAAAAAGTGAGGTGCCCGTGGCCAGGATGGCACACGCTCTGTGATTCATGATTATTGTGTAGCGCAGAGGGTAACATATGGCAACAAAGCGGTCATAGGCCATTACCGTGTACAGGAAGCACTCGGTACAACCCAGGAAGTGGTAGAAGAAGAGCTGGGACACGCAGCCTGCGTAGGAGATGGCTCGGCTGTTCCCTGCGAGGTAGAAGAGCATCTTCGGGGAACTCACAGAGGGAAAAAACATGTCACACACAGACAGTTTACAGAGGAAGAAGTACATGGGAGTGTGCAGCGGAGCGGAGGAGACAATGGCCAGTAGAATGAGCAGGTTCCCCATAAGGGTGAAGATGTAGAAGGCCAGAAAGAGGACAAAGAGCATGGTCTCCAGGTCCTCTGTGTGCGGGATGCCCAGCAAAATAAACTCAGTCACCACTGAGGCGTTCCTCATAGCTGTGATGAAGTCAGACCTTGAAAAGGGATCGGGAACACTGAGGTCTAAACACCAATATCAAATTATTAAGCTTTTTGCTGATGAGCACATTGGCTGTGTTTTTAACAAGCAACAACCCGCCTTCCTAAGAATGGCAGGTTAAAAATATCATGTATTAAATATATCGTATATTAAAATATCATATATTAAAAATATCATGTATTAAGAAAAGGCTATTTTACAGCCAGTCTATCAATCTCTTGGAAGGAATGTCTTGAGAGGCTGATGGTTGTTTATGACAAGACCAGAAGTTCTGAGAGATATTCAAATCATTTTCAGGTCAAGCTAGAAACCACTTTACAGTTGTTTAATTCATGGATTCACTCTTTTCAGGCACATTTATATTTTGAAATCTCACAATATCTTTGAGAGGCAAACTCCCACTATGCATTACCCTCTGAAAAATAATCAGGAAAAAATTGTGTTAGGAATCAGAACATTTAATTTTAATTCTGGCTTTGCCACTTATTAGCTATAGTAGTTCAAACAATTTATACAGTATCTTCCATAGACATAGTTTTGTCATACACAACATGAAAATAATAATTGCCTTAGCAAAAACATCAACAATAAAGATACTCTGGTGTCATAGTAAAGTTAATGCAATTTCTATGAAAGTATCTGGGGAAAACATAAATCCTAATGAAAAGCATATTTTTATGTTTCTTAAATATATGTTTAAATACGTTTCTTCAATGTTGGCATTCTAAAATTATTTTCAAATATATGTTTTATGAAATAATATTATTAAATAGACTTACATCACATCCTCTTCAGGTTACATCCTTCCAGACTTGGGAGGTACATTGTCCCCAACTCTATCAGGACATGCTGCTCTGGTTCTTCTAGTCCTTTTAACATTTTCTGAGTGGAAGTAGAAATATTAAGTCCTAACGTGACTTTGGAATATTAAGTAAAAGAAAGAATAGCAGCAAGTAGAGTACCAAATACTACAATAACCTATGGTTCTATAATATGGTTTGATTTTTAAAGTCCATTTCAGGAAAAAGAAGCCTCAAGGATCAGGAAGGTCCCTTTATGTGGTCCCCAAGTGTGTGGGGATGTGGCAAAAGTTAATGATAAGACGTGGGCATGGACAGAGGTTGAAACACTTACATAATCCACCTGAGAATGGAGTCACATTCTCCAGCGTTATAACAGGACCTCACGTTTACTGCCTCTGAACAGAGAACAGAGTGCTCCAGCCAAACACACTTTAGTTCTCCTACTTATAAAGAATTGAGTCTCTTAGGGTTTGTGCATTCGAGACCTGTACACACTCCTGCTTCCAGGAGTGCTTCCTTGGAAGTTGATTCAGATCCCCTGAAGCCCTATTTGGGAATGAGTGATAGCTCTGAGGGAGCAATTAGTTTGCCAATCTTATTCATCATCCAACTATGAAATAATAGTAGTGCGATCATCAGAAAGGAATTCTCTAAGGTGGGAAATGTCTGTTTTCCTCCAGGGGTAATTTGCATGGTAGCATGAGTTCCAATTCTAAGCTTAGATCACCTGCAATGCTATCTCTTTTTTAGTTGTCTTTTACACCTTCAAACTTTTCCTTGTGATATCCTTTGTCTACTGTTTTTGAAATTATCTATACATCCATGCAACTACATGGTTATCTCTAATAAACATCACTTTTCCAGGTAGAAACTTCATCAGTTATTATTTGCTTTATATATACTATTATTATTTGTCCTTCAGGTCAATGCTCCTAAAGACAAATATACATTCATGGAGGGTGATCAGTGTAAATAAAGGGGTTGGCTGAAAACCTTCTCCATAAAAAATGATTGACTAAATAGCTAATGTTCAGTTAAAAATTCACAGTAAGCATTTGCCACATGCTAAAGAAAAGTGAAAGTGTTAGTTGTTCAGTCATGTCTGACTCTTTGCAACCCCATGAACTGTAGCCTGCCAGGCTCCTCTGTGCATGGAATTCTCCAGGCAAGAAGACTGGAGTGCACTGCCATTTCCTTCTCCAGGAGGTCTTCCTGACCTAGGGATTGAACCCGGGTTTCCTGCATTGACAGGCAAATTTACTGTCTGAGCCATCATGGAAGCTCTGACACATTCTAAGTATTACACTAATTCTTAAAATTTATTATTACATTTAATCTCCCAAAGAAACCACATAACAAAGAAACTGAAAAACAGATTAAATAACTGATCACACAACTAAAAACTGATTGCACTGAGACTGTAATTTTAAAGCCAGTGTTTTTAAGCTCAACACTATGATGCACTCCAGAGATTTGAATTTTGTACCCAGACAGATTTGGGAGAATGGCATTGAAACATGTATAATATTATATAAGAAATGAATCCCCAGTCCAGGTTTGATGCAGGCTACAAGATGCTTGGGGCTGGTGCACTGGGATGACCCAGAGGAATGGTACGGGGAGGGAGGTGGGAGGGCGGTTCAGGATGGGGAACACGTGTACACCTGTGGCAGATTCATGTTGATGTAGACATTACTTTGCCAACTAAGGTCTGTTTAGTCAAGGCTATGGTTTTTCTACTGGTCATGTATGGATGCGAGAGTTGGACTGTGAAGAAAGCCAAGCGCCGAAGAATTGATGCTTTTGAACGGTGATATTGGAGAAGACTCTTGAGAGTCCTTTGGACTGCAAAGAGATCCAACCAGTCCATTGTAAAGGAGATGAGCCCTGGGATTTTCTTGGAAGGAATGATGCTAAAGCTGAAACTCCAGTACTTAGGCCACCTCATGCGAAGAGTTGACTCCTTGGGAAAAAACTCTGATGCTGGGACGGATTGGGGGCAGGAGAAGAAGGGGACAACAGAGGATGAGATGGCTGGATGGAATCACTGACTCGATGGATGTGAGTTTGAGTGAACTCCGGGAGATGGTGATGGACAAGGAGGCCTGGCAAGCTGCGATTCATGGGGTTGCAAAAAGTCTGACACGACTGAGCGACTGAACTGAACTGACTGATGGCAAAACCAATACAATATTGTAAAGTAATTAGCCTCTAATTAAAATAAATACATTTAAATTTTTAAAAAAAGGCTTCCAGGCCTGATAGATAAACTTTGTATGCACTCTTCCATGTGATGATTCAGGATTCATGGGCATATCTGGTAGAAAGACAGATTTATTTTCAATGCCAAAAATTTAATTATTAGAAATTATACATCAATGAAGTAGTTATTTCCTTGTCTGGAAATATCCAAGAAAAATGTAAAACAAATCATCTTTCAGGTATGCCATTAAGGCTTTTCTCAATGTGAATGAATCAGTCAGTTCAGTCACTCAGTTGTGTCAGACTGTTTTCAACCCCATCACAGCACACCAGGCCTCCCTGTCCATCACCAACTCCTGGAGGTCACTCAGACTCATGTCCATCGAGTCAGTGATGCCATCCAGCCATCTCATCCTCTGTAATCCCCTTCTCCTCCTGCCCTCAATCCCTCCCAGCATCACAGTCTTTTCCAATGAGTCAACTCTGCATGAGGTGGCCTAATTACTGAAGTTTCAGCTTTAGCATCATTGCTTCCAAAGAAATCCCAGGGCTGATCTCCTTCAGAATGGACTGGTTGGATCTCCTTGCAGTCCAAGGGATGCTCCAGAGTCTTCTCCAACACCACAGTTCAAAAGCATCAATTCTTTGGCACTCAGCTTTCTTCACAGTCCAACTCTCACATCCATACATGACCACTGGAAAAACCACAGCCTTGACTAGATGGACCTTTGTTGGCACTTGAGTTCAAGTTCTTACTAATTTTGAAATTATTTTATTTATACTGGAAAGTTTATGTCCATTGAATTGGTGATGTTATCTAACAATCTCATCCTCTGCCACCCTCCTTTCTTTTTGTCTTCAGTCTTTTCCAGCATCAGGGTCTTTTCCAATGAGTCAACTCTTCACATTAGTAGCCAAAGTATTGGAGCTTCAATTTCAGAATCCATCCTTCCAATGAATATTCAGAGTTGATTTCCTTTAGGAAGGACTGGTTTGAATTCCTTGCTGTGCAAGGGACTCTCAAGAGTCTTATCCAGCACCACATTTCAAAATCATCAATTCTTTGGCACTCAGCCATCTCGATGATCCAACTATCATATCCATACATGACTACTGGAAAGACCATAGATTTGATTATGTGGACTTTTATCAGCAAAATAATGTCTCTGCTTTTTAATATGCTGTCTAGGTTTGCCATAGCTTTCCTTTCAAGAATCAATAATCTTCTAATTTCGTGGCTGCAGTCACCAGCCATGATTTTGGAGCTTCCACACCCCAAGAAAAGAAAATCTGTCACTGCTTCAACACTTTCCCCTTCTATTTGTCATGAAGTGATGGGACTGGAGGCCCTGACCTTAGTTTTCTGAATGTTGTGTTTTAAGCCAGCTTTTCACTCTCCTCTTTCACCTTTATTGAGACTCTTTAGTTCCTTTGTGATATACCACAGTTTTAATAATAACTAATATTTATTGAGTATTTCCTATATGCCAGAATTCTGTTGAGTGCTCTCTATTAAGTAAACAATATTATTTCCCTCGTTTCTAGTAGAAAATTTAGTCTCAAAGAGTTTAAGTGACTTATCTAATGTAATCAAGTAGATTAATGGATCCAGAATGATATGACTCTTCCCTTTGAGTTATAAAGAAAAAAATAATTCAATCCGAAAAGAAATCAGCCCTGAATATTCATTGGAAGGACTAATGCTGTTGAAGCTCCAGTACTTTGGCCACCTGTTTCAAAGAGCCGACTCATTAGAAAAGACCGTGATGCTGGAAAAGATTGAAGGCAGGAGGAGAAGGGGGATGATAGAGGATGAGATGGTTGAATGGCATAACCAACTCAATGATCATGAGCTGAAACAAGTTCGGGGAGATGGTGAAGGACATCACCATCCCCTCGCGCACTGCAGTCCATGGTGTCGCAGAGAGTCGGACAGGACTGAGTGACTGAACAACAACAGCAATTCTGATTTTTATAACTAATATCACCTTACATTTGTGGTGGGTGAGTTCTTCAATGCAATTTCATGTTTTTAAAGTTAATTTTCTCAATAACTATGTAAGGTAGTTCTTATTAACTGCATTTTACAAGTAAAGCCATTGGTCTCAGAGTATCTGTGACTTTCCTCAAGTTAGACAGCAGAACACAGTCATGTCCAAGCTTAGCCCTCTTTCACTGCATCATCACTGCTTCCCAAGACGACCCCGTGCAGAAAGCAGCTGGCCTTGTGCCAGAGAATTAATAATAGTTTCACTTGAGGGTTTTGGAGGAGTGTTGTGTATGCTCTTAGTGTATGCCTTATTACCATTTTTATCGTGTATTCCATGGCAAGATGATATGAGGGAGAGAAAGAGAAAAAAACCTGTTCAGAATATGTCTTGTTTCATAGGAATCGCGTCTCAGAAATTTCAGTAGGTATTTCTCAAGGGAGCTGTCTTGCTACAATTTATTTGTAGGAAATCTTGCCTTATTTGGATCACTCTTGTTTTAATCAGAAAAAAGGCCCTGCCTTGTTTAATGCCTTTTTTTCCTCTACTCTGAAATTCAAGTAAGTCACTAGCACATTCTTGCAACAACTGATTTCTCAACTAATCACTCAGCAGAACTTTCTGATTATAAATAGCAGGGCTAAGTCCAGGCATTCTCAGTCCAGTGACAGGTGCTTTATTGTTCGTGGGTAGGGATGGGGTCTAGCATGAGTAACCAAGTGAAAGTTTCTTCCTTCATCTGCAAATCTCAGCAGTGAAGAAATGGACTGTGAGCCAAAACAGAAGAGTAAGATATGGCTACTTACTGGGTCATAAATTTCCTAATCTGTTTTCCCCCTCCCTTTTTCTTTTTTTCCTTCTGGTAAGAAAATGTTCAATTGCTTTACTGGGCTTCCTAACAATTTAATGGTTTCTATGGAAGAGGTGGAACTCAGTTAATGGAGGAATTAAGTTAATAAATGTAGGAATGAAACATACTTTCTACATTTTTGCTGGGGAGAGATGGGTATGACAGAAATATCAGGGACTTGAATCCCAGGAGACTCTCTTGAGTGGCTTGGCATCCTTAGTTATTACCAGTTCTTAAGCGATTCCTCGCATTTCTTTGTGGTCCCCATTCCCATGATGAGAGCCAGTCAACTGCTGGGATATGGTTCAGGTACCCTCAGCAGGCTACAGTACTGAAACAGCCCCTGTGTGTGATGGAGCAGACCAGGTACTAGCACTACTAGACTGATCTAGCAAGTCTGCGATATAGTCCAGTCTGTCAAGCAAACTACAGTATCCAGTTTCCATGGCACAAGCAGACAAGTAGGCCATGGTTCAGAAAGAACAAAACTTTTAGTAACAGCTATCCTGAAAGATACAGTAGAGCATCCTTACAAAAGAAAAAAAAATATGTATTAAAAAGATGCATCTTTGTGTCACATATATATAAATATATGTGTGTGTGTGTGTAACTATATATATTCAGGGTTTAATTGTTTAGCTTTTTATGTTTATATTCATTCCTGTTTTGCTCTCATTCATTCTAACAATATTAAATCCTGTCTTCATTCATATATTTATATTTCTAGCCCAGTTTCCCCCCCTTGAATTCTAGACTTGTTATTCAATATCTCCGTGTAGGGGTCTGAATGTTAGGCATCTCAAACTCACTGTAACCAAAAAGGCACTCTTGTTTTTCCATTCCAAGCTTTCCGACAACTGTCTCTAGCTTAGTAAATAAAATGCTACAAAAACACAAAGACAGAGAAAATCTTGAAAAAAGTCAGAGTCAAGCAAAGCACTTTATCCACTAAGGAAAAAGGATAAGAATTACAACACATTTCTTGCCAAAAATTATTATACAACCAAGGAAAAAGTGGAGTGAAATGTTTAAAGTGTTGAAATAGTTAAGCACAGCGTATTGAATTCAATAGCCAGTAAAATCATCCTTCAGAGGTGAAGAAATAAATACTCTCAGACAAACACAATCTGAGGAAATCTATTTCCAGGAGAACTATTCTGCAAGAAATGTTAAAAAGAATTCTTCAGAAAGAAGGAAAATAATGTAGGTCAGAAACTCAGATCTACATAAAGAAAGAGTGTCAGAGAAGGAATAAATAAAGGTGAAATAAATCTTTTATTTTTCTTAATCAAAAAGATAACTTTTTAAAGTAATACTAATGCATTGGATAATTATAAAGAAATGAACAATGCCACAATGAATGGGATGAAAGAATTATGAAAACTCTCTAACTCATCAAGGTACCGGAACTACATGTAAAGTAAGATAGTGCTATTTGAAGGTGGATCTGATTCGTTTTAAATATATATTGCAAATTCTAGGGAAACAACTAAAAATACATATAAAGAAATACAATTGATATGTTGAGTGGAGATAAAATGAAATCACATATAATGCTTAATTAAAACCAAAAGAAGTGGGAAAATGTTTAAAAATATGTAAGAAATAGAAAGCAAACTTAGTAAATATTAAGCCAATTATATCACTGATTACAAAATGTGCTAACTAAAACTCAAAGATGGTCAGAGTAGCTAAAAACACAAGTGAAGTCACTCAGTCTTGTCTGACTCTTTGTGACCCCATGGACTGTAGCATACCAGGCTCCTCTGTCTATGGGATTTTCCAGGCAAGAATACTGGAGTGAGTTGCCAGTGGTTAAGACTCCATGCTCCTAATGCCAAGAGCACAGATCCACTCCATAGTTGAGATACTAAGATCCTGCATGCTATACAGTGTGGCCAAAAAAAAAAGGGTGTGTGTGTGTGTATGTGTACCACTAGAAACCCAATTTAATTATAAAGACTTACGTTAAAAGTAAAGGAATAGAGAAAGTTATATATCAGGTTGTTGCTGCTGCTGCTAAGTCACTTCAGTCGTGTCCAACTCTGCGCCACCCCATAGATGGCAGCCCACCAGGCTCCCCCGTCCCTGGGATTCTCCAGGCAAGAATACTGGAGTGGGTTGCCATTTTCTTCTCCAATGCATGAAAGTGAAAAGTCAATGTGAAGTCGCTCAGTCGTGTCTGACTCTTAGCGACCCCATGGACTGCAGTCCACCAGGCTCCTCCACCCATGGGATTTTCCAGGCAAGAGTACTGGAGTGGGGTGCCATTGCCTTCTCTAAGAGGATCTTCCTGACCCAGGGATCCATCCCGAGTCTCCTGCATTGGCAGGAGGATTCTTTACCACCTGAGCCACCAGGGAAGCCCTTGGTGAAAACAGCAATGGGTTTAGTAATAAGTCTCTGTAGAACAGTGTACCCTGCCTTAAGGCACTGGACTCAGTCTGAGTGGGAGAATCTTGAGGCCATGTTATCTGCCTTCCTTCTGGCCAAGTCTGCAGCAGCCAGGAAACAACTACAGGAACAGGGTGAGGAAAACCAATTTGAGAGCAGCTTCCTTCCCAGGCTCCTTGCCCAGATCATCAGTTCCTGACAGCACAGATGGTGTTTGATATTTTTCTAAAACACAAAGCACCAGCCTTGAAAGCGGGCTTCAGTGCAGGTGATAAAATATCTTTGTTGGTTCTGAAGATAGACACTTGTTTAGATCTGAGGAATTGATAGTTGGTGCAACATTCTGTAACACAAGAGCACAACTCTAAAAATAAAAGCATGGGCGTTTATAGTTTATACTTTAAAATGGGAGTTGATTCTGCAATTTAAAAAAGACATAAGTAAGATTATCCTCTGTTTTGTTTTTTGGTTTTTGCTCAGTTGCTCGGTCCTGGCTGACTCTTTGCAACCCCATGGACTATGGCCCAGCAGGCTCCTCTATCCATGGGATCTTTCAGACAAGAATACTGGAGTGGGTTGCCATATGCTTCTTCTGTTTTTTGTTTTAGAAGTTCCTAAGTCTCAAGTCTAGAAGCTGAGGGTGACAAAGGAGAGATGAACAATGAATGGAATAGTTAATGTCCTGCACGATAAATGTAAAGGACTGTCATTTTGTGGAAGAGGGTAATTGTGCAAGTGTAATGGTCCTTAGGAACCTGTCTTTTCTGTCATTACATTGATAGGGACTATCTAGATCATGGGTCTCCAGCTCCTGGGATCTAACGCTTGATGATCTGAGGTGGAGCTGATATAATAATAATAGAAATAAAGTGCACAATAAATGTGCTTGAATTATCCTGAAACCAACTATTCCCATCCCCATCACCCCAGGTCCATGGAAAAATTCTTCCACAAAACTGGTCCTTGGTGCCCAAAAGTTGGGGGAACTCTGATCTAGATGACAAACTTGAATGCAAGCCTATTTTATGAAAAGACTAAGCCCTTATTTCTCTAAGTTCAATGTGTGTACAAATCACCTGGTGAACTTGTGAAAATGCAGATTTTGATACTGTAGTTTCTGGGGTTGCCTAAAATTCTGCATCTCTGGCAACCTTCTCGGGGATGTCAGAGCCATATTGCATGGGTTGCATTCAGCCATAGTAAACTTGGAAGAAAGTCTTGGGAGGTGAGTCACCACTGTGCAAGTTGGGCAAATCTTCCCAATGCCAGTTTATGCAAGAGCCAAACAGGACTCAGCGCTGGGCCATTCTCCAACCTAAGTGAACAGACATTGTGGTCTTGCTCAGAATGCTTGACTATTCAAGATGAAAGTAATAATAGAATTCTAGTTTAATCCCTTAGTTGTAGAATGGGAATTCTAAGATCCTGAAGGTAAAATCATTTGTCCCTCCTCACATGACTATTTAAATGTATGGTCAGGATTCCAACAGTGGTTTTCTGGCCAGTGCTCTTTACCTGCCTCATATAAGATAGGAAGCCAGGGACTTCCCTCATGGTCCAGTGGTTAAGAATCCACTTGTGGTGCAGGGACACAGGTTCAATCCCTGGTCAGAGAACTAAGAGCCCACATGCCTCAGGGCAACTGAGCCCATGCACCACAACTAGAAAGTCCATGTGCTGCAACAAAGATTACACATGACACAGTAAAGACTTGCATACCACAACTAAGACCCAACGCAACCAATATATATATATATATATATATATATATATATATATATATATTTCTCATTAAAAAATTGACAGGAAACCAGCCTACAACAGAAGATAGGAGGAAAGGACACAGTGTGTACAGTAGAGGCACCAGAAAGTTGGCTGGAAAAAACAAGGGATAATAAAAACTGATGCAGGTTCAGTGGGTAACTCTATAAATAAAGACCAAATACAACAAAGTGCAGGGTAGAGATGGCCATTTTAATATTGATATGATAGCATTTTAGAAAGCAACACATGAAAAAGGGTCATTTCCACCAGGATAGAGTATATGGGACATAAGTTTCAGAAACACAAGGAGCTTCTTTCTTCTTCATGGGGTGAGTGGTCTAGGTTGAGGTCTCAGAGAAAATTGCCTTTCAACTTGTTTTTTTCTATATTATATGCGGTCAGATCTGGACTCAGAAGCCTCATGAGTTCAGACTAGGACTAAGGAGTCCATTAGTGCTTTCTTACTAAGATGTTTAAGGATTAAAGAAAAACAGGTCTCTAACAGACATAACTCAACCCGAGTCACCAAGGCAGTGGGAGGAAAGGCATGTAGCAGAGGCGAGCAAAGCCCAAGCAGGATCAGTCAAGAAAGTCCCCAAGAAATAAAGGGTGGGATGGACTGGGATAGTAGCATTGAAACATACATATTACAATATGTAAAACCAATAGCTAGTGGGAAGTTGCTGTATAATGCACGCAGCTCACCTGGCTACTCTGGGATAAGCTAGAGGGGTAGGATGAGGTGGAGAGTGGGAGGAAGGTTCAAGAGGGAGGGGTCATATGTATACTTACAGCTGATTCACATTGTTGTACGGCAGAAACCAAAACAACACTGTAAAGCAATTATTCTCCAAATTAAAAAAAAAAATTTTTTTTTTTAAAGAGTCTTCCCAAGTGCCAGACCTCGCAGTGGACCCCTGAGTCTCCCTCTTTGTGATCTTAAGCTTATATTCATCCCTGTGTTGGCTTTCTACCTCCCCTCCAACTCTTCTTCCTGTCTATAAATAGAAAACTGCATAGTCCTGGTCCAGTCTGGTCCTGATAAGTACCTAAGAACAAAAATAAACAGGAAAAAAGTGCAGAGAATTCTCTAATTCAAGCATTCCCTGAACATCATTGCTTCAATCTTTAGTCTGGAATCCACATCACCTGTGATCCATGTAGTCATTCTGGAAAATTGAGGAGGAACTTTATAGCCTGGGAATGCTTTGAATTCCTTCAAGAAAGGGAACAGATTCTGGGACCCGTGACACTCGGCTGAGAGTATGAGCTGGGGAAGGAAAAGCATATTCAAAGAGAACCTGGCACTGAGAGGCGAGAGGGTGTGGCCGCCCACTGCTTGTGTGATAAGAAGCTCCCAGGATTGGTGTAAACTACAGAAACATCAGAGCAGAAGAGACGGTGAAGGCAAGGACTGTAGCATAGCAGGGGCACTCGTTCTTCTGGACAGTCTCTTCAGGGGCCGAAGATGGCAGGATCCACAGAAGATTTCATGAAAGCAATTGCAGCCTTCACAAGCTCGTGCCTGACGGACCCTGGTGGAAGGAGGAAACAAAAATGAGGGCTGAGGGACAGCGATGAGAAGACAGGCTCTCCTCCCAGGCTCCCCTAAACTCTTCAGCATCTTCTCTGAGCCCTACTTAGCTGTCTTCAATACCCCTGACTTTTTTCTCCCTACTGCCCAGGCTACCTTTAATCTTCTCTGGCCCCAGAAATGTTCAGCAGCAGTGAAACGATACATACCCAAGGAATAAGGGCTCCACATCCAGTCCTGCACTCAGTACAGCACATTTTCACTTCACGTCCTTCTCACAGCTCACACTCCCCACCCATGTCCCCTTCCCTCTACACCCATCTCCTCCACTCTCCCAATTTCAGACTGCACCCTCATCCAACCAGTTGGGGCATCAGGAAAGGTGTGAACCAGGATGGTCGGGAAGGGAAATATAGGGACCCTATCTTGGTAACCCTCTATCAGGCTTGGAGGCTCAATGCCTGGGATGATGGCTAGCTTCCTAAACACGGGAAAAGATGGGGTCTTAGGACTGGGTTCCTACCTGCGTGGATGTGAATCCAGGCCACTGCCTTCCTTTCCAGAAGCTCCCACTCACAATCCATGTCCTTAGCATTGTCATGCAGCCAGAGCACTGCCAGGACTGTGGCCCAGTTTGAAGAATTCGCATCCTGTACCACAGAGAGAGATTTCCCTGAGGCCCCCAGGTTAAGTTCAAGGACTCCCCTCGTGGCCCAGTGGTTAAGAATCTGCCTGCCAGTGTAGGGGATTTGGGTTCGATTCCTGGTCAGGGAACTAAGAGTCCACGTGCTACAAATCAACTAAACCCGTGCGCCCTGTAGCTAGAGTCTGTGCACTGCAATGAAAGATCCCTCATAATGCAACTGAGACCCGACACAGTCAAATAAATAAATATTTTTTTAAAAAATTCAGATTCCTTATTGAAAGACTCTTCATTCCCCTGATTTATTGATCCAGTTACCATGAGAAGAAAGGAAATGTTAGTCGGACATGTATCGTTCTCAATGAAACCAAGTTAGAACTTCATGATTCTCATATCTTCTTCCACTTATTTGTAAATTATCCCTTTAATTATTTGTTTTAGAATAATTATTTCAAGAGAAATATAATGCTAGACATACACATAACTTTAAATGCCCAAGCAGCCACATGTAAAAATAAAGATGTAGAATTATTTAATATATTGCATTTAACTTAATATATTCAAAATATTATTTTAACATGTAATGAATTTAAAGATAATTATCAATAATGGTTTACATTTTTATGTTGCCTTTGAAATCAGTTTGTCTTTCACAATTATAGCACATTTCAATTCAATGGAAAATTTAATTTCTCACTTGCATTTGTCACATTTCAAGTTCTTAGAGGCCACAGGTGACTAGTGGATACTTATTAGATGAGGCAATTATAGCATATTTAAAATTTATTTAATCACCTTCCACATTTTGAAAATTTAGCATGATGGATGTCCTTGAAGTTTTTGGCATTTGTCTCATATGTCTCATTTGGCGTATATCTCAATATTCAACAATTTCTCTATTAGAAGATTCAGTAAGTTACCTTGAAATTCTTGAATATAATTTGTCCTAATCAGCATACTTAAACACATTTGAAATAACTAAGTTGTCCCTATTGATACTTCACCTATCCTAACTTTGGTGAAATTCTGTTAATTTCTGGACCACCCTGTTTAGGAGAAAGAACATAGATTCTGAAGACAGATAGTCCTAGACTGAATCCAGCTCTGCCACTGACTAGCTGAGTACACTCAAAGATATTCTCATACTTCTTTGAACCCTGGTTTATTCATCTATTAAGCACAGCATGAGTAAGATTTACCATATTTAATTGATTGATGAATAAATAAGGTCATGAAGGGAAATGCAATGCACAGAGGCTGGCATAGAGTAATTGCTCAATAAATGTAAGTAATTATAACTAAGATGACTGGCAGAAAATGTAGTTAAAGAGGATTTTTGCTTTCCCTCTGTCATCCATCAACTCTAAACCATCAACTTCTACTAGCAGACTAATTCCTTGTTCTTTCTGCTCCAACACAGCCAGAAAAATCTTCAACTTCTATTTATTAGAAGTTAATTTAGTCCATGACTTCTTGTATTCTCCTTCCTCAGGTGAGTCATGATTCACTCCAATTCTCATTACTCACCTCAACCTCACAAAAATATACACACTCTCTTTTCTTCTCTGAATCTCACCTTGTCAGGAAGTGCAGCCTGTATGTCTTCCAACTTCATACCCAGGACCAAAGCCAGACCTTCATTCAGATCCCAGGAACCATCTGCCTTTTGAAGGGAAATCAACTGTAGAAGACGATTATCTTGAATGACCGTGGGGGAGAAGAAAAGAGAGGATGGGAAATTATGGCACTGGTGGCCCCTGAGCATCCTGAGAGACAGGTCTGAATTCAGAGACAGGATGCAGTGAGAGCCCAACACTAAACAGATACCACAAGATCCTCATTTTAGTCTTGTCCCCTAGGACACATGCCCTCTCTCTGTGACAGTGCAGGCCACTCAGGTGACATGTTGACTGCACTGAAACATTCAGTAACAAGGGAAAGATACAGGCCACTAAAACCAATACAATATTGTAAAGTAAATAATAATAATAATAATAAAGAACCCACATGATGGTGCTGTTTAAGTCTTACCCAGTCCTGTTTATTTTATTTTTATTTTTTAAATTAATTTTTATTAGCCTGTAGTTGCTTTACAATGTCACGTTAGTTTCTATTCTACAGCAAAATAAACAGGACTGGGTAAGACTTAAACAGCACCATCATGTGAGTTCTCTAATGATCTGTATCTTTCCGTTGTTGAATTTTGAATTTCCTTCCCATTTAGGTCACCAAAGAGCATTGAGTAGAGTTCCTTGGGCTATACATTCGGTTCTCACTAGTTATCTATTTTATACACAACATCAGTCATGTTTAAATGGGCCTTAAAACTTTAGGTATATTTAAAAAAATTCTAGACAAATGTAGCTTGAGTTTCAATTATCAAAATTTCCAAAGAAAGCAGATATAATGGAAGCTGTCAACAGTCTATCTCAAAGAATAGCCTACTGTCCAATCCTGCTGGTATGAAAATTGCTTAAAGGACACAAAATTTTCATAGACAGTATCTCACATCTGGCTATCAATCCTATGAGATGATGTACTCACAGCAACTTAGAAAATTAGTAGGTAAGATAAACTATAACCAGAGAAACAGTTCCACTCCAATGGAAAAAGAAAAAATACCTAAGGCTCTGATTTCAACAGTCTTAGTTTAAAACTCAGCACTGTTAACACTCAAAATGTAACAGTTCTTTAACAGGAATCTCAGCCTTCTCTGTAAATTCAAGACAATAGAGCCTAACACACGACAAAGAATGTAAAGTACTTGGGAGCCACTAATTAGCTCTCTATAAATAGTAATTGCTAATTAATTCATAAAAACCAGCAGCTTATTCTCCTGGGTAATTTTTCTTTCTACTTTGGTAAAAGGATTCATAAGTGAGAAAGCTCAGAGTGGGGATATTCTAAGTTACTGAGATAGTAACACACTATAGACAACCAACACAAGCTATTGGTTTGTCCAAAAAGTTTTCCAAAACATCTTATGGAAAAACCCGAATGAACTCTTTGGACAACCCAAGAAGATTCTTGTGACAACCCAAGGAGGTGAGGAGCTGTGCAGATGAGCGAGCTAAGGAGCTAATAAGTGAGCTAATTTGCCTAAAACTCCACAACAAGTGGGAGTACAGAGCTCTGAATCCACCTTAGACACTGAAGCTGTGATAATCTAATGAGAATGAGTGCCAAATAAGATTTTAAACAATGAAATAATTGTACAGCACAAACTCTGGCTACAAAACTGGAGAGACTAGAAAGAAATGTCCTGTAAGCCTATTTTTATAGAAAAGACATCCCTTCATGGTGAAGGGATGTCTTAGATTCCATTTGTTATATACATGAAAAGCCAGCTACTTGAAACAAAAGGCAGTAGGACCAAGGAACAGTCTTTGGTGACAGACGATCATCAGACAGTAACAGGAAGATCCATTTGTAAACCCAGTCTGTATAAGAATGGCAGTGTAGCAGGGGTGCACACATGGTGGGTTGTGCAGGAGGAGGGCCCCAGCCCACAGGCAAGGAGTGTGAGCTGAGATGGCAACGTGATTTATTTATCTAGGGCTCAACTCAGACTCTACTGGGTAGGTTTCAGGGTCATAAGCTATAGGGACTGTCCCTGGCAAATATAGGGACTGGACAAATCTCACCCTCTGCCTGTTGCTTTTCAAGTAGGTAACTTCCTGGTAGAGAAAGTCACAGGGCCCCCCTGGTGGCTCAGGTGTAAAGAATCACCTGCCAATGCAGGCGACACAGGTTCGATCCCTGTGTCAGGAAGATTCCCTTGAAAAGGAAATGGCAACCCACTCTAGAATTCTTGCCTGGGAAATCCCATGGACAGAGGAGCCTGCCAGGGTACCGTGCAAAGACTCAGACACAACTGAGCGACTAAATAACAACAACATGGAAGGCCACAAGATAGCAGAGAATTGAAGATCTGTTCTTCAGTTCCCATAGAGAAGAGGGTAAGACTGAAGCCCATCTCACCTGGACTGTGAGTTTCCACATTGGTCTTTTTGGCAGAAGCACGAGACTTTGGCTTCTCAAGACAGGCCTCTGATGAGGAAGTGCATTTCTTCTTTTGTCTATGACGAACACCCAGGGGTTTTATTTGTCCTATACAGGTGGTAGACAAACACAGGTCAGAAAAAGTCCCTGGAAAGATGCTCACGTAGAGAGAACAGGCTCTGTTTAATCACAGGCTTAAAAAGATCAGGATCACAACTATTTTGCTGGTGGGACACCCCTCAGTAATGAGTGATCATCGGTGGGACGAGAAGGAGGATGGAAGCAGGACAAGGCCTCAGAATGAGCTGAAAACCACCAGTGTAGACATAAAGATCAAGGCGCCCTCTATGTTCCAGTGTAGCCAAAGGCCCTGGATAATTTGAGACCCTCCTATCCAGATCAGTTCAGCCACTGTCTCTATTGTGCATTTTTTTCTTCTAAGATGAGCCCACTTACTGCACACAACATCACCCTCTGAGCATTTTGTACTTTGTCTTCTGGAACTCTTGACACAGGACAAAGACCTCTTCCGCAACTTGAGTTTCATCACAAGAGGCTTCTTCCGACTATCTATCTTAACTTAAAACTGTTAAAAACTGTTCTTGCCCTACCCCCTCAAATTGCTCGAGGTGCCATATCCCAAGTTCTCAGGTTTGGGAGGTGTGGGTAGAAACCACTTCAGTCCCAGTAGCTGCAGCCAGGTCACCAGTCTGCCAATCTCACCGGGGTTACCATCCTCATATCCTAACTGCTGGCAACCTCCAACCCCTCTATCACTTCCCATCACCCACTGGAGTGTCTGAAAGATCACAGACTTGCACTTCATTGCAGGGTGCATCACCTTGAGAGATGTCAACATATATCTATGCAGATAACCTGTCCAACACCCTAATTTAAAGCTTTTTGACTTCTTCAATCAAATGGCTTCAGCCTCCACTCTACTTCACCACTCCCTCCCAAGTCAGAATCTTATCATCAAGCAAATTGTTCCACTTATACAAAATAAACTTTAAAAATATTCTTCTTTTAAAATACAGGATCCACTTCTTCCAGTTTCTTTTCTTTTTTATTGATTATGTTTTTTAATTGGAGAATAAATGCTTTAGAATGTTGTGGTGGTTCCTGCTGTACAACAATTCAATTCAGTTGTAACTGTGTGTGTATACATATGTATCTCCTACATCCGGAGCCTCCCTCACCCACTATTCCACCCCTCTAGGTCATCTCAGAGCACCAGGCTGGGCTCTCTGTGCTATGCAGCAGCTAGCTATATTACACATGGTAGTGTATACATGACAATGCTACTTTCTCAACTTGACCCACACTCTCTTTCCCTTCCTGTGTCCATTATGTCCATTCTCTACGTCTGCATGTCTATTCCTGCCTTGCAAACAGGTCCATCAGTACCATTTTTCTAGATTCCACATATATACATTAACATTGTGATATTTGTTTTTCTCTTTCTGACTTACTCCACTCTGTATAACAGGCTCTATATCTTTGACCTCATCTGGATTCTAAATCTGTTTCCTCTATTTTTTTTTTCCAATGTAACACTTCCTTCTATCTTTACTTTCTTCCCTATTTAGCCTAAATCTCAGGTCCAACACTATACTACTCTGTTATCAATATCAACTCTATGTACCTAATTTCCTTTTCATCACACCCATCTGACAAAACCCCAACCTCAGGATTAAGCCAACACTCTACCTGATTCATTCTTATACCAAAGCTCCTGATTCCTTTTAGTAGTTCGGTGCCACTAAAAAATTCAAGGAATCAAAACTAAACTGGACTTTCAACACCGTGCTGAGTCTCCATTGCTGTGTGCAGGTTTTCTCAAGTTGCAGCAAGCAGGCTTCTCATTCAGTGGTTTCTCTTGTTGTGGATTCCAGGATGCGCAGGCTTCAGTAGTTGCAGCACATGGGCTCCGTAGTTGCAGCTCCTGAGTTCTAGAGCACAGGTTCAGTGGTTGCCACTCATAGCTGAGTTGCTTCACAGCATGTGTGATCTTCCTGGACCAGGGATCAAACCCAGGTCTCCTACTCTGCCAGGTGGATTCTTAACCACTGAGTCATCAGAAGAGCCTCACTTATACCCTTTGTCATCCTGTAAGATGGACTCTTTCCTGATCCAAGCCAATAAAACTGTTCTTCATTAGACTGGCAAGGGCTTCTTTGATATTTATCCAGTAGCTCTTTTTCAGCTTTTACCTTGACTTTTCTGCAGTATTTAATATTTTGATGACTCCACCTAGATATCCTTTGTTTTGAATACACATTCATTTATTGTCTTCTCACTTCACTTCTTCTTTATTTCATTTAGAAAATCCTCTGCCATCTATCCCTAGATGCTTGGGATACCTAGTCCATGGGACTGCAAAGAATCGGACATGTCTCAGTAACTGAACAAGGACCTTTCATAAACTTTTTCTTTAAATGCTGTGTTCAGATGTCCAGAGGCCCTTCCTTTGCATGAGTTTGAACAGGGTAAAACTTACCAGTTCCACACTTCGATGGTGAAAGGGATTGCATCACTGGAGCAGTATACATCAGCATTGGCCTTGGAACATACCGAGGAGCCAGTGGCCCCGGAATTGGCTTGTTGAGATCCTTGTTGACAGCAATGAAAGCTGTGTGGGAGCTTATGACTCCACACTCCATGCTAACTTTCAACACATCTTTTTTATCACCTGCTGGAGTTTCCCTGAGGCCCATGTCCTTGGTCTGCAGAAAGGATTTGGCTGCAAGTCGGTGGATGGTGAGGCTAAAAAAAAAAAAAAATCCTGTGATTTAGGAACAAGCACACAAAAGTCAGTTGTACAGGACCCTCAAAAGTTAAGGCTGAAAAGGAGGGGAAAACCAGATTAGGGGAAGAAAAAGAGATAAATGGGTTAGGAAGGAGAAGTAGGAAGTGGGTAGGAAATGGGTTAGGAAGTGATGGTAGGGCCACTACTGAACCCCAAAATAAGAGAAGGAAATCAACCCTGAAGTATGGCAGAGACCAAACAAGAAAGAAAGAAAATAGCAAAGGAACGCTGAATTCTCACTTGGCATCGAGCTTGGGTTGTAGGGAAAATGTCACTTTATTCTCCAGACTCTCTCCTTGGAGTGTGTACTTGAGGCAAACTTCTCCTGTTGCCTCTGCTGGCTACAAATTAGAGAAGGGTAAAAATGGCAAAGGAAGAGATTACCAAAAGAAAGGATAGAAATGGGGCAGCTCCCCAACCCAACCCATTAAATTTCTGACAGGGAACCAGGCAATTCAAGAAGTCAGAGACTTGAAATAATAGAGAAGGGCTGGGCTGGCTCTACCTGGCAAGGGAAATCTCCTGATGAGACTCTACCAGCTTTCATGGAATTGCCCAGAGCAGAGTTTATGACAATACCTCTACTCTGACTAGAGGAACAGATAAGAACGAGAACTCACCGGCATTGTCCCAGTCAACTGGGCATAGAGGATTAATCTCTGACCCCTAAAGATGACAGTCTGTTCTGGGGAAAGCATTTTAGCAGACAGACCATCAGGCAAATCCCAGCTCAGAGAAACATCGTCTACCACGGGCTGCAGAGAACGTTTCAGGGCTCTAAGTGCCTGGTGAAGGAAAAAGACCAGAATAAGCACAAAACATAGAAACAGCAACAATACTACTACTAACTGAATATCACATGCCAAGTGTTATGCAATGCAATACATGATACACCTATTCCTTAATACTACCTACACCAGGACATGGGCATTATTAGTCTTTCTTTACAAATGAGGAAACTAACATTGAGAGATTGAATGACATAATTATGAAGGAAGGAAGGAAATGTCTGGGAAAGGAGACCCAGGAGAGGTAGGGATTAGATAAGAGATCTGGGAAAGAGGAATTTAGAAATATAACCAGAGGTGGAAGATGCCTTCTCTTGTGGATATGAAGCAAATGGACTATCAATCTACCAGCTCTTCCAATCTACCAGACCTATTACTGCTGTTCCTTCATCTTTACTTTGTAGTATTTGTACAAAGGATGGGGTACAATACCAAAAGAGGCCCTAAAGCAAACACCTAGAATCTCAATCATGACATTCAAAATTCAATTTCTCTGTTTTGGCTCTTAAACCTAAAGCCCTAACCTATTCTAGCATCTTGGCTCTGGGCTTCCAACTACTAGAACCAGATGCCATTTCTCCCAAAACTGTATACTGGGCTCCTTTTGCATAAGGCTGAACGAAGTCCCATGAAGTATATAGCCCAAGTTCTTGGGTATATAAGAAGACGAATGCTGGCAGGGAGTTGTTGCCCCACTCTGCTTCACACTCTGCTTATATTGCCACCTCTAGACACAAGGCCTGTGCCTCACCTTGGCCTGCATTCTCTCCTTGCCTGTGATAAATTCTGAAGTGCCCCGTGACACCCGGGCAATGCCTTTTACTAGGCTGGTGGAGACTCCTTCACCAATACCAAATGAAAAACATCTGGAATTATAAAAGAAGATGTTAGAGACAGGCACTAAAATGTGAATTTATAAAATTAACACAAAATGATCAAAAACACATAAAGAGATAGTTTTCTTCCTTAACCAAAAGTATGAGCTACCATTTATTGAGCATATTTCAGGGGACCAGATGCCTTAAATTAATGATGCAATTTAATCATCACAAGGTTCCTAAGAGACAGGTTCCTAATATCTCATTTAACCAGGTAAGGCACTAAGGCCCAAAGAACTTAAAAAATATGTCCAAGGTCACATATCTACGAAAAAGCAGAAATTGCATTGAGCACTAGTCTGATCATAAGATGCCCCTGGCAAACCATTACATATTACACTGATTCTAGAAGCAGGAAAAAAAAAAAAAAAAAAACTAATAGGACTGCACCCTCCTCAATTATTTTAATAATCAATCCAAAGAATTAATCAGAAATCAGAAGTTAGGAAAAACAGACACTACCATCAGTGTTTGACTAACACTGTACCGAAACCACATCTGCCCTCAAAAGGCTAGTCTTATGAGAAGTCAAAGTGTCAGTTCTTTAGTCATATCCGACTCTTTGCAACCCCATGGACCATAGCCCGCCAGGCTCCTCTGTCCATGGAATTCTCCAGGCAAGCATACTGGAGTGGGTTGCCATTCCCTTCTCCAGGAGAGCCTCCTGATTCAGGGATCAAACCCTGGTCTCCTGCATTGCAGGCAGATTCTTTACCATCTGAGCCACCAGAAAAAAAGTGCCTCCTGCTCTTTTAACTGGAGGGTCCTCTCCCCACCCTTGTCGATGTGCACCAAATAGCTTTCAAACCACAAACAGATTTCCAAATAAGACTGTCTATAACAGAGATACTACAAATGTAAGCATTTTTTAAGTGCGTGACAAAAAAAGTTTTCATTATATGAAATTAATACACTATAATTTT
Source organism: Tragelaphus eurycerus (assembly GCA_935064755.1). Taxonomy (NCBI): domain Eukaryota; kingdom Metazoa; phylum Chordata; class Mammalia; order Artiodactyla; family Bovidae; genus Tragelaphus; species Tragelaphus eurycerus. The sequence continues at coordinate 165,859 of CAKXYN010000319.1, forward strand.
GACCTATATATCCATCTCTTTTTAATCAGGTTAATGTGAGTCATCATCCCCATGTCTAGTGATATCAGCCTCAGGATTAATGCTCTAAACATGGAGATCTAAGAACCCGACATCCAACTGTAGGAACCTAACTGTGATCAAGCCCTCCGGAGACCACAGCCTGTCAGCATACTGGTATTATCTTCTTCAAATTCTCAACATGAACTCTAAATTGTTTTTTGTTGTTGTTTTTGGTAAGAAAGAAAGAACATATTCACAAACCAGAGACATGTGAAAAAAGACACAGGAGCAAGTTAAAAGGGCTTCCACTGACCAAACCTAGAAATTCTGAGACTCTAAATAGATAAGAGAGCAATGAATCTTTAAAAAATGAAAAATAATAGAAGAATCCAAAAGTACACATTGATACAACAACAACAAAAAAGGTGGTGGGGGGTGGATGGAGGTAGTCAGGAAGAGAAAATTCCTCTTTACAGTAGGATGCCAAGTAATGGAATATGGAAAAAATACAGAAAAGTTGACAGAATTGGAAAAAATCACCATTTTGTAACCACTAACAGCAATCTGGGCAATAATCACCAGTGAATGCTAAAACTACTGGGTAAACATTGGCTGAAAACAAGATGTTTACAAAAATGTCAAAGTTATATGTCAGATACCACCTTTAACTAAGTGACAAAATTCACAGCCAGGCCCAAATTCACTTTGGAATATATTGTGCAAAAATATTTAATATTAATCTAAACATAAATAGTCAAACAAACGTAATTGAAATTTTACAAAAATAACTAGCTAATACTCTTTTAAAATGTCAGTGTCGTTAAAGACAATGAAAAGTCAAGAAACTACTCTAGAGGAAGAGAGATTAAAGAGGCATAATAACTTAATAAAATACTTATTATTGGATTTCCTCCTGAACAAAAAATAAAAAAACAAACAAAATTCTATAAGACATGATTAAAAATTGGCAAAATGACCTATATTTAAATAATGTATTATATAAAAATTAAATATCCTGAATTGAGTAGTTGGTTTTTTTTTAATTTACTTATTTCCTTTTGGCTGTGCTGAGTCTTTGTTGCTGTATGCACTTTCCTCTAGTTGCAGTGAGAGGGGGCTACTCTCCAGCTGTGGTGTGTGGGCTCCTCACTGGAGTGGCTTCTCCTGCTGTGGAGTGCAGGCTCTAGGGCACACAGGCTTCAGGAGTTGCGGCAGGTGGGCGAGTTGTGCTCTAGAGCCCAGGCTCAAGAGTTGCAGCCCATGGGCTTAGTTGCTCTGTGGCACGTGGGATCTTCCTGGATCAGGGATTGAACCCATGTCTCCTGCATTGGCAGGTGTATTCTTTACCTCTGAGCCACCAAGGAAGCCCAAGTAGTTTTATTCTGGCTATTTGTCAGATATTCTTCGTTCTTAGAAGATGAATGCAAAATGATATGCATAAGAAAGGTCATGGCATCTGTGGCTTGCTTTCAACTATTTCAGACCAAAAAAATTAAGTGAAATCAATATGTTAAAACGTTGATAACTGGTGGATGTGGGTGAACTGTATATGAACATCTATTGCTTTATTCTTGCAACTATTTGCTAGATTTGGTAAATCGTTCAAAACAATATATAGGAAACTATGTACATATTTAGAAAAAAAGAAGAAAGACCCAAATGAAAGGAAGGACATATCATGTAGATAGAGGAAATGTTTGATACAGCAAATACTAAAGTTCTCCCAAAACTGACTTATAAAGAGAATACAATTCTAGTCAATATCCAAACATGTTTCCTCTTTGGTAAAAACTGACAAGCTAATCATAAAATACAAAAAATGCAAGAATGACTAAATCTTGAAAAAGAGCAAAACTAAGGACTTACTCTACTAGAAATGAAAATTTATCAGAAAGTAACATTAATTTATACAGTGTATTGCTGGCACATGTCCAAATAAACAGACCAACAGAGGATCCAGAAACAAACCACACATGTATAGATGCTTGTTTGTGACATAATGGTTCTGTACATCACTGAGGAAAGGACAAACTTTTAAATAAAAGATACAAGGTCAACATAATATCTACATGAAAAAAGAGAAAGAGAGAGAAAAGAATCCTGACCCCTGACTCATACAATTCACAAAAATAAATTTCAGATCAACTATGATTCTAACTGTGAAAGAAAATACAATAAATCTTCAAGAAAATGACAAAGGCAAATAGCTTGAAGACCTTGGATAACAGAAGACTTTATAACAGAATAGAAAAAAATACTAACCATAATTAAATTTAAAAAAAAAAAAAGCAAATTACTAAAAGGGAAAACTATATAAAATTAAGAACAATTATTAATCAAAAGATACCCTCTTGAGGGAAAGCCATAGAATAGAATACTATATTTCTAGAACATGTCAATAAGTGTTTGTACCTAGACCATAGAATGAACTACAGATCAATTTAAAAAAAAGAAAATCTAATAGAAAAAATTGGAAAGAGACTTGAAGATCACAAAAGGACATCCAAGTGGTCAATAAATATGAAAATGTGCTCAACTTCATTAATTAGTAAAATGCAAATTAAAACCATGGTAGGATAGTACTACACATACCCACAAAATTAGTTACAGTTTTAACAGACAAATAATGCCAAGTTTTGGATAACTAAAGAGGCAACTGGAACCCTGATACAATGCTGGTATGTATTATATTAGCACAATAACTTGTAAAACTATTTGGAATACCCCCAAAATTTCACAACTATGTCAGTGTGTTTGAATTCTATATGAGCATAGATATGTATGTATGTATTCATATATATGTATACACATGTTCATATCAAAAAAATGCATGTAAAAGAATTAAAGAATGTTCACAGAAGTATAATTTTTAGCAACTAAACCAAAGACTATCAGCAGTAGAATCAATCAATAAATTATGGTATAATCACCCTACTGCTACTGCTAAGTCACTTCAGTTGTTTCCAACTCTGTGCGACCCCATAGACGGCAGCCCACCAGGCTCCTCCGTCCCTGGGATTCTCCAGGCAAGAACACTGGAGTGGGTTGCCATTTCCTTCTCCAATGCATGAAAGTGAAAAGTGAAAGTGAAGTCACTCAGTCGTGTCCAACTCTTAGTGACCCCATGGACTGCGCAGCCTACCAGGCTCCTCTGCCCATGGGATTTTCCAGGCAAGAGTACTGGAGTGGGGTGCCATTGCCTTCTCCTATGGAATACTATATACCAATGAAAATTATGGCTCCATGCAAAATATGCATGAATCTCACCATACAGCTGAGGGAACAAAGCCAGATAGAAATAAAAAACATACATGGGAAACACGTGTACACCTGTGGCAGATGCATGTTGATGTATGGCAAAACCAATACAATATTGTAAAGTAAAAAACAATAATAATTAAAAAAGGAAAAAAAAACAAAAGCATACTTCATAACTCATTTATTGTCATTCAAAAACAAGCAAAAATAATCCACAGTGTTATTTTACTTCCTCTTTGGAGAGGAAAAAAATGAGTAGAGATTAAAATTAGGATGTGATAGAAGCTGATAGAGAAGTAGGAACCATTCTGGTTCTAGACTTGTGTGGTGGTTACACATGTATGACACTCTGATAATTCACCCAGCTGTATATTTAAAGTTGTGTAGTTTTCTGTATTATTTTGATTGCAATGTTTATAGTAAAGAAAAAATCTTACTGTTCGGTTTTTGTTTCCATTGTGGTTTAGAGACACCACAAGATAATGATTTCATTGTGTTGTTGATATTATTTAGAAAACTACTTTTTTCTTTTAGTAGGAAGTAGATTATATAGAAAAATATTTTCAGTATTAAAACTAAAATACTTCAATCATTCTGTCGTCTGAAAGGAATATGAATACTGTTAATAGATGGCACTAGATTGTGTGTGACATTATGTGGGTCCAGGCACATTAACTCATACCTGTGTCTTAGATAGTGGCTCTTAACTTCTCTAACGACAGTAAATGTATCAGTAACTTCTCCATCTGTGAAGACAAAAACCTGTAGAAAGAAAACATCCATCAAGTCTCTGAAGTATATTTAAAGACACTAGAACTTGCCCTTCAAAAACCCCAATTATTTCATTCCAGAGACTCATGTCACTTCAGACGGGTCAGTTCAGTTCAGTTCATTCGTTCAGTCATGTCAGAGTCTTTGCGACCCCATGAATCGCAGCATGCCAGGCCTCCCTGTCCATCACCAACTCCCGGAGTTCACCCAGACTCATGTCCATTGAGTCGGTGATACCATCCAGCCATCTCATCCTCCGTCGTTCCCTTCTCCTCCTGCCCCTAATCCCTCCCAGCATCAGAGTCTTTTCCAATGAGTCAACACTTCACATGATGAGTCAACACTTCACATGAGGTGGCCAAAGTATTGGAGTTTCAGCTTCAACATCACTCCTTCCAATGAACACCCAGGACTGATCTCCTTTAGAATGGACTGGTTGGATCTTCTTGCTATCCAAGGGACTCTCAAGAGTCTTCTCCAACATCACAGTTCAAAAGCATCAATTCTTCGGCGCTCAGCTTTCTTCACAGTCCAACTCTCACATCCATACATGACTACTGGAAAAACCATAGCCTTGACTAGACAGACCTTTGTTGGCAAAGTAATATCTCTGTTTTTCAATATACTATCTAGGTTGATCATAGCTTTCCTTTCAAGGAGTAAGCGTCTTTTAATTTCATGCCTGCAGTCACCATCTGCAGTGATTTTGAAGCCCAAAAACAAAGTCTGTCACAGTTTCCACTGTTTTCCCCATCTATTTCCCATGAAGTGATAGGACCAGATGCCATGATCTTCATTCTCTGAATGTTGAGCTTTAAGCCAACTTTTTCACTCTCCTCTTTCACTTTCATCAAGAGGCTTTTTAGTTCCTCTTCACTTTCTACCATAAGGGTGGTGTCATCTGCACATCTGCAGTTATTGATATTTCTCCCAACAATCTTGATTTCAACTTGTGCTTCTTCCAGGCCAGCGTTTCTCATGGTGTACACTGCATATAAGTTCAATAAGCAGGGTGACAACATACAGATTTGACATACTCCTTTTCCTATTTGGAACCAGTCTGTTGTTCCATGTTCAGTTCTAACTGTTGCTTCCTGACCTGCATATAGGTTTCTCAAGAGGCAGGTCAGGTGGTCTGGTATTCCCATCTCTTCCAGAATTTCCCACAGTTTATTGTGATACACACAGTCAAAGGCTTTGGCATAGTCAATAAAGCAGAAATAGATGTTTTTCTGGAACTCTCTTGCTTTTTGCATGATCCAGCGGATGTTGGCAATTTGATCTCTGGTTCCTCTGCCTTTTCTAAATCCAGCTTGAACATCTGGAAATTCATGGTTCATGTACTGCTGAAGCCTAGCTTAGAGAATTTTGAGAATTACTATACTAGCATGTGAGATAAGTCCAATTGTGCAGTAGTTTGAGCATTCTTTGGCATTGCCTTTCTTTGGGCTTGGAATGAAAACTGACTTTTTCCAGTCCTGTGGCCACTGCTGAGTTTTCCAGATTTGCTGGCATATTGAGTGCAGCACTTTCACAGCATCATCTTTCAGGATTTGGAATAGCTCAACTGGAATTCCATCACCTCCACTAGCTTTGTTCGTAGTCATGTTTTCTAAGGCCCACTTGACTTCACATTCCAGGATGTCTGGCTCGAGGTCAGTGATCACACCATCGTGATTATCTTGGTCATGAAGATCTTTTTTGTACAGTTCTTCTGTGTATTCTTGCCACCTCTTCTTAATATCTTCTGCTTCTGTTAGGTCCATACAATTTCTGTCCTTTATCGAGCTCATCTTTGCGTGAAATGTTCCCTTGGTATCTCTCATTTTCTTGAAGCGATCTCTAGTCTTTCCCATTCTGTTGTTTTCCTCTATTTCTTTGCATTGATCGCTGAAGAAGGCTTTCTTATCTGTTCTTGCTATTCTTTGGAACTCTGCATTCAGATGTTTATGTATTTCCTTTTCTCCTTTGCTTTTCGCTTCTCTTCTTTTCACAGCTATTTTTAAGGCCTCCCCAGACAGCCATTTTGCTTTTTTGCATTTCTTTTCCATGGGGACGGTCTTGATCCTGTCTCCTGTACAATGTCATGAACCTCTGTCCATAGTTCATCAGGCATTGTCTATCAGATATAGTCCTTTAAATCTATTTGTCACTTGCACTGTATAATCATAAGGGATTTAATTTAGGTCATATCTGAATGGTCTAGTGGTTTTCCCCACTTTCTTCAATTTAAGTCTGAATTTGGCAATAAGCAGTTCATGGTCTGAGCCACAGTCAGCTCCTGGTCTTGTTTTTGCTGACTGTATAGAGCTATTCCATCTTTGGCTGCAAAGAATATAATCAATCTGATTTCAGTGTTGACCATCTGGTGATGTCCATGTATAGAGTCTTCTCTTGTGTTGTTGGAAGAGAGTATTTGTTATGACCAGTGCATTCTCTTAGCAAAACTCTATTAGCCTTTGCCCTGCTTCATTCCATACTCCAAGGCTAAATTTGCCTGTTACTCCAGGTGTTTCTTGACTTCCTACTTTTGCATTCCAGTCCCCTATAATGAAAAGGACATCTTTTTTGGGTGTGAGTTCTAAAAGGTCTTGTAGGTCTTCATAGAACCGTTCAACTTCAGCTTCTTCAGCGTTATTGGTTGGGGCATAGACTTGGATTACTGTGATACTGAATGGTTTGCCTTGGAAACAAACAGAGATCATCCTGTCGTTTTTGAGACTGCATCCAGGTATTGCATTTCAGACTCCTTTGTTGACCATGATGGCTACTCCATTTCTTCTAAGAGATTCCTGGCCACAGTAGTAGATATAATGGTCTTCTGAGTTTAATTCACTCAGTCCAGTCCATTTTAGTTCGCTGATTCCTAGAATGTCGACATTCACTCTTGCCATCTCCTCTTTGCTGCTGCTGCTGCTGCTGAGTCGCTTCAGTCGTGTCCAACTCTGTGCGACCCCATAGACGGCAGCTCACCAGGCTCCCCCGTCCCTGGGATTCTCCAGGCAAGAACACTGGAGTGTTCTTGCCATTTCCTTCTCCAATGCAGGAAAGTGAAAAGTGAAAGTGAAGTCACTCAGTCGTGTCCGACCCTCAGCGATCCCATGGACTGCAGCCTTCCAGGCTCCTCCGTTCATGGGATTTTCCAGGCAAGAGTACTGGAGTGGGGTGCCACTGCCTCTGGACCACTTCCAATTTGCCTTGATTCATGGACCTGACATTCCAGGTTCCTATGCAGTATTGTTCTTTACAGCATTGGGCCTTGCTTCTATCATCAGTCACATCCACAACTGGGTATTGTTTTTGCTTTGGCTCCATCCCTTCATTCTTTCTGGAGCTATTTCTCCTCTTATCTCCAGTAGCATACTGGGCACCTATCGATCTGTGGAGTTCCTTTTTCAGTATCCTATCATTTTACCTTTTCATACTGTTCATGGGGTTCTAAGGGCAAGAATAATGAAGTGATTTGCCATTCCCTTTTCCAGTGGACCACTTTCTGTCAGACCTCTCCACTATGACCCACCCATCTTGGGTGGCCCCACACAGCATGGCTTAGTTTCATTGAGTTAGATATGGTGTGGTCCGTGTGATCAGATTGGCTAGTTTTTCTGTGATTATGGTTTCTGTGATTCAGACAGGTATGAGGTTCCTGATGTTCACATCTCTCACATGGTCTGATCAGAATCCTGAGAATATTCAGCATCTCCTCTGCTAGGTTCATACAAGGCTTCTGTCGCACTTCCCCAAAGAGCTTCCTTCATCCATTGTCCATAGTATAGAGCTAAGGGAGAGGAATTGCATCAAATGCTTCTTGTCTTAGTCTCTTTATTATAGGACATAAAGCTAAATTTGTTGTTGTTTAGTCATTAAGTCATGTCCAACACTTTTTTGACCCCAAAGATTATAGCCAGCCAGGCTCCTTTGTCTACATGATTTCTTAGGCACGGATACTGGAGTGGGTTGCTAATTCCATCTCCAAGGCATCTTCCTGACCCAGAGATTGAACCTGGGCCTCCTGCATTAGCAGGCGGATTCTATACAACTGAGGCTATATCACCAATGATTCTATACCACTTCACCTGGGAAGCCCACAGCTAAATGACTACATATTTTAACAATCCTGTGATGAAGCCCAGAGCTATGGATTCTTGAACAGGGATTCCATTCCATCCCTTTTTTGATCTCTGTTCCAACTCTTACCTGCAGGGGGTGGCCCGGGACAGAAGGCTGCTTGTAAATGTGTTGGAGTGGTGTCAAGATTTCCGTACCCCCGAGGTTAGCACCCATAAGTTTAACTCTCCGCAGTGCCTCCTCCACGGTACTCTGAGCATACTTCACACTATTCCTGAGAAAAACAAACACCCCCCAGTGAAATGAAGGCTACTGGACATAGCCCAGTATTAAGTCCCTGAATTGTAAACAACTTTAACTTGAAATCTCCAAAGCCAAAGTCAATTCTACAGCAACCCCTTTAACAATCTAGTCCTTTCTTTAAAGTAGCCTTTTTAAATTTTTATTTATTTTTTAATTGATGGAAAATTGCATTGATGTTGTGTTGGTTTCTGACATATGACATGAATCAGTCATAGTTTTATATATATATATATCCCATCCCTCTTAACCCTCCCTCCCCTGTTTCCATACCACCCATCACAGAGTGCCAGGTTGGGCTCCCTGTGTTATACAGAAACCTCCCACTATCTATTTTACACATGATGCTGTATATATTGTCAATGCTACTTTCTCAATTCATCCCTCCCCCACCTTCCCTCACTGTGTCCACAAGTCTGTTCCCTACTACGTTCATCAATATCATTTTTCTAGATTCCATATGTGTCGATATATGATACTTGTTTATCTGACTTACTTTGCTCTGTATAAGGGGAGAGAAGACAGAGGAATCACTACAACTGACTCAAATCTGTTCCTTTTCATGACTGAGTAATATTCCATTGTATAAAGTAGCTGTTTGAATTCTCTATCGACTTTCTGAAAACTTACGGAAAGAATGCCTCATAAGTAGATCCAAATTCATAGATGTTGAAGTAACAGCCTAGAGGCAAACTCTTCAGAAGCAAAATCAGTGTTTCCTGAAGGAAGACCATGTGAGAAGACAGTGAGAAAGGATCCTCTCAATCACATGACCCTGCTAATCTAACTCAGGAATGGGTCTTCACCCCTTCATTCCCCCAGACCCTTCTATTCCAAGGCTAACCTCAAAGTAGTCATGTTAACTGTAACTCAGATGGGGAACAGACCTATAGCTCCAATGGACCCTAATTTAATCCCCAAGATTCACTCCCACTTGAGCAAGTGTCCAGGAAAAGAAACTACTTTTACCTTGGCTACATCTATGCGCAGCTGAGATTTACTCTGTTTACGTATGGGGCTCTGCATGCTTCCTGAGCAGTCCATGAGGAAGATAAATTCTCCGCAGGCTATTGATGGCTGAGCTTCTGGGATATTTGGGTAGAAAGTCACCATTGCAGCTGGATCTCCCAACACACCATCTACTCAGAAAGAATAAAGACATGGTTAAAAAAAAAGGGAACTCAAGAATCAATTATAGTGAGTTACCTAAGGAGCTAAGAAAACACAAATCTAAAACAGCTTAATCTTTATATCATATCTGCTGGCAAAGAGCTTGAGGTGAGTTACAAACATATAAAAGATACAGATGTATTACAGATATGAAAGAGAAGAAAGAGGGTAGAATTTACTCTATACAAGCAATATTAAAAATACTATTTCTGGATGTTAATCGCCTAGCAATTGGGAGTGAAATACATCGTTAAAATGTCCCAGCACTTGTCAGAGGAATCAAGCTAATTTATTTGATATCTTCACATCAAATCAAAGGGAAATTTATTTACATGGGGTCCTTAATTCTATTTTTTTCTAAATAACTGTTTTATTTATTTTTGGCTGTGATGAGTCTTGGCTGCGGCACGTGGGCTTTCTCTAGTTGTGGTGCATGGACTTATTGCAGTGGCTTCTCTTGTTGCCCAGCATGGGCTCTAGGTGTGCAGGCCCAGTAGCTACAGTTACCAGGCTCTAAAGCACAAGGTCAGTAGCTGCGGCACATGGGCTTAGTTGCTTTGTGGCTTGTGGGATCTTCCTGGACCAGGGATCAGACTGGTATCTTCTGCATTGTCAGGTCGATTCTTTCACTGAGACACCAGGGAAAAGAAACTGTTAATCGCTGAGTTGTCTCCGACTCTTTGCAACCCCATGGACTGTAACCTGCCAGGCTTCTCTGTCCATGGAATTCTCCAGGCAAGAATACTGGAGTGGGTCGTTATTTCCTTCTCCAGGGGATCTTCCCAACCAGGGACTGATACCAGGTCTCCTGGCATTGCCGGCAGTCTTTACCATCTGAGCCCCCAGGAAAGCCTGTCCTAATTCTTAATTACAGCTTTGAAAAAAAACAATGATGATTGTGTGGATAATTTTTATGCTGACAATTTATAAGAGCTGAGAGTGTAATGAGTGTCATACAGGACAAGGAAATCCATCTGTGCTTCATTTGGGTACAAAGCACTTATGATACGCTCCAGAACAAAGAAAGAGAAGTACTTAAATGTGTGTTGCACTCTAATACTAGCTTCATCCAAATAATGGTATGGAAGAGATCATAGGCGTCTAGCCTATGTTACCAAGTTGCAAAAGCCAGAGCTGTGATTCTATTTTGAGAAACAAGTGAAAACAGATACAGGAGATGAAATAAGAATGGGTGGGTTATACCAACTCTAGCTTTACTATTCAGAGAATATAAAAAGACACAGAATTAAATTCCAGTATCCCATTTTTATAAAGTGATTCTAGGATTACAGTTTTAAATAATCAGTACCCCTGGGATTCAGAATGATAACAAGATCTGGTTCAGTTTAACCTCTTACCTCTGAGACATCTCAATAACCAAAATGGTTTCCAAATAAAATGGGTGTGGCTCAGCAAATATTTGATAGAGCACTGATTCAAAAATAACTTTTTTAAAAAATTTTATTTTTTAACTTTACAATATTGAATTGGTTTTTCCATATATCAACTTTTATACAATCCAGGATCTCTGGATATAAAGGAGTAGTTTTTTGTTTTTGTTTTTTTTTTTAAATGAGCAAGGTAGATTACTTTCCATTCTGAGAGACAACTCTTTACAGCAGGACTGGCACTGTACTAAAAGGTAAGAGAGGTTGCCACAACAGTGAAATGAGTCAATATATAACTTTAGAACAATGCCAGACACATAGGAAATACTACATATGTTTCATTTACCATTATTCTTTTGTCATGGCTCAAATTATTTTCATCTCCAGAGTCTCAACTTCCTCTTTTTTAAAGGAGGCATTTCAAACCCTAGCTCCTCTGCTTGCTATCCTGTTCCCTGTGAAAACTAAGTAGTAATACCTGCCTCAAGATTATTTTAAGAAACAGAAGTAGCATCATGGATGTAGAAAACAAACTTATGTCTACCAGGGGATAAGGTCGGGGGAGATGGGTAAACTGGGAGACTGGGATTGACACATGCACACTACCATATATAAAATAGACAGCTAATACGAACCTGCTGTATAGTGCAGGGAAATGTACTCAATACTCTGTAATGGCCTATATGGGAAAAGAATCCAAAAAAAGAGTGGATATATGTATATGTGTAACTGACTCACTTTGCTGTATACCTGAAACACAACATTGTAAATCAATTATATGCCAATAAAAATTTTTTTAAATATTATTTTAAGAGTTAAGTGAGGGAAGTCTGATATAATACCCTTAAGGAACTCAGTCTATGGTTCAACTTAGATAAAGAATAGCTTTATAAAATTATTTATAAATTGTTTTATGTGATTATTTTTATTAAATGATACATACTATTTTTTTTTAAATATCATGTTCTTAATATGGAAAGTACAGCCTAAGTTTTTGAGAAATAGACTGCGCACTTCTGTCATCTAGTGGTATGCTTCATTTGGTGGAACGACAAACTGTTTTAGTGAGTCAACCAGTCAGTTGTCATTTGCTTCTTTGTATGGATGGAAATAGCACATCATCTTGATCAAATACATGATCTAGAAAGCAAGATGTGAATGGCCCTGCTGGACGGGATTCTCTAGACTTGTAAAGGGTCCCCTGAAGTCCTCCTATGGCTAATAGAGCTTGCAAGAAGAGGGCTTGACATTTCAGTCCTTACCACTTGAGATTCAACAACATAGAACTTTCTCCAGGGGATTAAAATAACTGAGTAAAGATGAGGTCCAGCTTCCCAGGTGGTTCATTGGTAAAGAATCCCTCTGCCAACACAGGAGTCATGGGTGGGTTCAATCCCTGGGTCAGGTAGATAGCTTGGAGAAGGAAATGAATTTCCCAATATGCTTGCCTGGGAAATTCCATGAACAGAGGAGCCTGGTGGGCTACAGTCTCTGGGGTTGAAAAGAGTCAGACACAACTGAGCATATGAGCATACACATACTCACACAAAGACCAACTCACTGTTGCAGGAGAATTTCAGGGGCACTTGAGAGGGAACTCCCCAAAAGGAAAGGACAAAGCCAGGCAACTAATGTACAAAGACAGAGCACGGGGCTTCCTGGAAGAGGAGCTGCTGTAGACCTCTTTGAGGTGCCTGCAATCCAGTGGCCTGGCAGCCCAAGAAGGCCCCACAGAACAAGAGATGGATATGGGTTATACCAGTTATAATTATAAGGAAAAGTACACATATATTAAGAAAAATTTAGAAAATAAGATAAATTGCTATTAATATTTTTTAAAGAATTTTTTTTGATGTGGACCATTTTAAAGTCTTTACTGAATTTGTTACACCATAGATTCTGTTTCATATTTTTGTTTTTGGGGCACAAGGCATGTAGGATCTTAGCTCCCTGACTAGGGGTCAAACCCACACCCCTTACATTGGAAGGCAAAGTCTTAATCACTAGACCACCAAGGAAGTCCCCCAAAGAAGACACATTAAAGAAATTACAATAATAATTTCTATATATTATAATATAATAATAATAAGCTAAGCAGTAAGAAACTAAACATAGTCTCAGAAATTAAGTAACTATGACAAGATTAAAAGTATGTGCAGATGGATGGTGGTGATGGTTGAACAGCAAGGTGAATGTATGCAAGGCAATGGGATTTTATACTTAAAAATAGTTACAAAGGTAAAGTTTATGTATATAAATTTACCACAAAAAAAAAAAAGAATTCCAGTTGAGATTATATGAAGGTATATGAATCAAAACCAACAGAAATTGTTAGATCTAAAAAGTAAACTTACTTTTAAACTAATCACAATTACTTCTTGCATACTTTCTCCGTTTTAAAATGTTTTTTCCCCATGCATAGATTATTTCCTAGTGGTAATCTACTTCTACAACTCATTTTTACTTTAACAATGTTTGGAAACCTTATTCCCATATTATTTCAATCTGTCGATGTATATTATTTTAGTAGTTAAATGGTAACTCATCAAATATACCTAGCATAGTGAATTTAACCACTGTAAGACATTTTGATTGCTTACTGGTCTTTGATATGATTAAATTAAAAGAGAAGAGAACTTTTCAATCCATATTTTTACTTATATTTAGATTTATTTTCATATGTAAGATTCCCAAACCTAGAATTACCAAAACAAACATTTCTTTTGACGCATAAGGCCACATTTCCCCTCAAAAGCTTGATACCAAATTATTTTGGTTGAGGTAATCTCTGAGTATCAAATTCACCACACCTTTTAAAGCATGATTTGGAAATCTCTGATAACTTGAAAAGTGAAAATGTCACATTATTACTTTTATTTTTATTTGCCTTTGTAGAGACTGATCATTGTCACATGTTTGTAAACTAGTGTTTCATCTGGTGAATTAATTGTTCATGTCCTTGGTTCAATTATCTACTGATGCACTTAGATTTGCCTAAAAGATATAACCACAAGATATTCATTGAACTTAACCATTTCTTTCACATCATAATGTAAGCTGTTTCAATGTTTCACCTCCAAAGGCAATAAAACTGAGGATAATTTGAAGATAATTCCAAATCATAAAGTTACTCCTCAGGAGGTAACCGCAGAGGGAGAAAGACAATACCTGACTTTGTGGTAGATTCTCCCATCTCCACGACTACACTAGGGGTGTGCACTGCTCTGTAGTAAATCAGGAACTCCACATCCCTATCAAACTTGTGTCCATCGGCCAAGGAAACCTGAATTGGGAACAAACAAAGATGCCATATTAGAACTATCGCTGCCTCTGCCCAGAGCTGAGGTCAGTGCTGAGGGCTACAGGCTTCTTCCACGAAGGAGAACAACCAAGAGCAGGAGCAAGAACAGAGAGAAGGCTAGGGAGATTAAAGGAGGGTGGTGAGGAGGGAGTGCAGTATGATCCCCTCTGGGTTAATAAGAAAAAATAAGGAGAAGAATTGAGTGAGGACCAAGGTCAGGATCTAAAGGAAAAGGACACCAGCAATGATAATGCTCTCTTGTGAATTACCTGAGCAGAAGTCTTGTTATCTCCAAGGTACTCAACAGGACTCAAGGAGCAGTTGGATTGAATCCTGTCAATGCCATGCTGGGAACTGATGGTCGCCACCATGCTGATGTGTGTAGGGCAGGTCCTCCAAAGAGACTACAGGAGTCTTCATATTAAGGCAACTGTCCTCAGAACATCCTACAAAAAGTTATTTTAGTTCTGTGTTCCCTCCCCACACTTTCTAGCACCCTACAGCCTTGAAGGGGTTTCCCCAATTACATCAACTCCCCAAAGAAGTATTTGGAGGGAGAGAAGACTGACCAGAGAGTTGGTACCGAGGATTCAGGACAGCAGGGAGCACGTAGCGCAGAGCCCCGTCTGCTTCCAGGGGCAGCTCCTGCACGTACTTCAGGGTGACCTCCGCCTGCGACCCGGGGAGGAGGTTCCCCACGTTACAACAGAACACATCCCTGGAGCACATGTCCTCCTCTAACAGAAAGGCTTGGTGGCCACGGATGATGGCATTCTCATAGCTGGTGTGTGCCTGAGGACAGAGAGAGAAAGCCGACACAGTCGGTGGAGGTACATAGGGTACAGAAGACAAAGACTAGCAGGGACAAACCGTGACTGGTATTGCCAAGTTCACACCTGTACTTTGTTTTTAAATTTTATTATTTGCTTTTATTTTTGGTTTCAGTGGGTCTTTGTTGCCTGCTCGGGCTTTCTCTAATTGTGATGAGTAGGGACTACTCTTCACTGTGGTGCTTTGGTTTCTCAGTGTGGTGGCTTCTCTTGTGGTGGAGCACAGGCTCGCATGTGGCCTTCAGCACTTGCAGCTTGTGCGTTTAGTTGCCCCGTGGCGTGTGGAATCTTCCCAGACCAGGGATTGAACCCATGACCGTGCACTGGCAAGCAGACTGTTATCCACTGTGCTGCCAGGGAAATCCCCACAGCTGTACTTTAAGTGACTCTGATTGACTTTCCCTCCAAATGATTTTAGGAAAACAGCAGTTAGAGGGGAATAGAGGAAAGAGCATTCAACATCAGCATTTTTTGTGAAGTTGCATTTGCTAGAGATCCTGAAGAGTATGCATTAGGGAGAGGAGGAAGGAGGTAATGTACTTATTCGCATACCGTCGTCTTGTCCTGTAATATTGCTTTAACTTTCTTTCCATCCACCATGGCCTCGAAGCTATAGACAGCTGAGTCTTCATCCATGGGGAATATAAAGAAAACCTCCAAAGGAACTTCCTCCTCATTCTTGTAGTTTAAGGTTGCAGACACACCAGCCACAAACTCACAGATGGACAAGGTCACAGAGATGCTCTTCAGTGGCACTGGAGAGAGACCAGAGTTCAAGAGTTCAACAAAATGTAACTGAATGCCTCCTGTAAGCCAGGTTAGGTACAAAGGCAAATAAGAGTTATGAGTCAGGCTTACCTGGCTTCTCCTGGGGGGTTACGAGACCTCCTAGGTGCACCATGGTGACACAGGGTTACTGTGGAAAAAACACATGATGAACAGAGTAACATGCAGGGAACTATTCACTCAGAAAATGAAAGTGAAAGTGGCTCAGTCGTTTTTGACTCTTTGTGACCCCATGGACTATATAATCCATGGAATTCTCTAGGCCAGAATACTGGAATGGGTAGCTGTTCTCTTCTCCAGGGGATCTTCCCAATCCAGAGATTGAACCCAGGTCTCCTGCATTGCAGGCTGATTCTTTACCAGATGAGCCACCAGAGAAGCCCAATCATTCAAGTACCAGCATTGTATTTGCTTCTCTCTGGCATAATGGTGGAGGAAGGAACCTAGAAAAAAGACTGGATAAGTGAAAAAGTTGCTAATAGTAAGAAAAGAGTCAGTTGCTCAGTTGTGTCCGACTCTTTGCGACCCCATGGACTGTAGTCTACCTGGCTGCTCTATCTGTGGAACTCTTCAGGCAACCCCTTCTGGAGTGGGTTGCCATTCTCTTCTCCAGGGGATCTTCCTGACCCAGGGATGAAACCCAAGTCTTCTGCATTGCAGGCTGATTATCTACCATCTAAGCCACTGGAGAAAACCCAGTAGTAAGGCTCCTTCTAAATGCCAGACCCAGGTGGGGAACCTGTAAGGTTCAGTAAGTATATACTAAATAGGAAATCTCGGAAAAACCCTGAGGCTTCTTCAAAGGCTGGCTCCAGTTTTTTCAAAAGCATATTTAATACACCACTTGTTAGATATATTGAATCAGTGTAATTAGTTTAACCCTTTTGAATCTCAGTATTCTCTTGCTAAAATGAAAACCATAATACCTGTATATCATATATGCACATATGAATTAGTACATGTGAAGTTCCTAGAAGAGTGCCTGACTTATAGGAAACAGTTAATGTTAATAGACATAAGTATTGTTCCTATTATTCCTTTTACTATTATTAAATAGACCTCTGCTGTTACTTTGATCATGCTATTCAGACAAGTAGGAAGCTGCCAAATTCAAAATGGACCCCCTTACAATTTGGAGCAATTACCTTATAGCTTTTCTTTTGTGGCTCATCATTGAAATTGCTGATGGATTCTCCTGTTGAAGATACATTTATATGTGTGTGTGTGTGGTTTGTACACATGTATGTGCCCAGGTGTGTCCAGCGCTTTGGACTGTAGCCTGCCAGGCTCCTCTGTCCATGGAATTTTCCAAGCAAGAATACTGGAGTGCGTTGCTATTTCCTTCTCCAGGGGATCTTCCCCACCCAAGGATCAAACCCTTGTCTCCTGCATCTCCTGCATTGATAGTGATCCTTTACAACTGAGCCACCTGGGAATCACCTATTTGTAGTATGTGTATGTGTATATATATAGTATATATATATGTATGTATATTATATGCTACATGTGGCATGTCCTCTATTTTAAATCAGGCCATTCTAAACATATCTTCCAAGTTTTACTATAACCTTAGACAACCATTTCATGTGACATGTTAACAAAGAAATCAATGTATTTATATATACTGTGATTTACATTATGATTCCTTTATGCAGAAAGTAACAGGTGGAGCTGGTTCTACCCATTGAAGATGCCCTGGAACTTTTCTGAACCCAAGCATTTGTGAGATTGCCTCTAAGTATTCAAGGCCATCTATGCTCATCCCAATCACCATTTAAAATACATCACACACTATCCACAATCCAGAGCAAAGTCCAGGTTGCTCCTCCAGATGATGGCAATCCTGTTTCTTATCACAGTGCCCCTCCTCAAAAATAAGAGCCAATAAAACAAGCCCTTCCTTCCATGTCTGTTTTTATTTTGAGCAACTGAGTAAAAACTGAGTGTGGTAAAATAGCACACTATCTGATAGAGAAACACAGAGCGCAATAGCAGCTGCGAGGGAGGAGAGGTTTCCATGCAGACTCCTGACTGGGCTAAATTGCCTGGTAGAACAGGCTGGAGCTGGGGGCAGGAAGAATTTCTAACCACACCAGCAGGGAGCTTAAAGCAGGAGAAGGACACAGACACCGGGAACAACAGCTGAAGAAACTGCGTCAAATGTCAGGCCACTCATGCTCCAAAATTAGGTAATACTTACCCAGGGTGGTTTTCAGACGGGGTGAGAGAAGCAGAGGGACGTCTCCTATAAAGAAACAACCCTATTTCTTGATTATGACCCCAGAACAAATCCCTCTTTGCCAGACATTTGATTTCCTGCACCCTCTCCCCTACCCTTCCCTAGACAAATGATGCTGCGTCAGAATTAGTTCTTCCTTCAAGAAGGCACTTCAGAAATGCACCCAGCAACAGGTAGGCAGACTGGCCACAGCGGCTGGCCAAGGTCAAAGCCTTAAATCCCACAGGGAGATTTAAGGGAGAGCAGAGGATGGCTTACTGAGCCGGGGGCGAGGGGCCTCAGTGCTAGGCTGACTCTCAGGAATGCAGGAGCCCTGGCAGAGCGGAGGCGGGAAGGAGCAGCTGGCGGTGGCGCAGTGGGTCACACCCCTGCAGCCTGCTGCAGGGGAGAAATGGAGAACCTGGAATCCGGAGGAGTGGGTGAAAGCGGGACTCCCCTAGAAACGGAGAGTGACTGAGTCCTTATTCAGTCCCAAAATTTCAGCATCCAAATACTAACGGAAGGGATCTGAGTCCGTCCTGAATTTTTATACAGAAAGCTTTAGGGGCTGCAATACGACTGGGGAGGGGATTGGGGGTGGGAGGTGGGGAAACTTGGAGAGAGAGGGCTTGAAGCTCCATTTCCCAGCATAAAATCACATAAAACTGAGAAAGCATCAAGTGTCCACAGGAAACAAAGGACGGAAGAAAGAACGAGAGAAGTTGATCAAAAGTAAAATGAAGTAAAAGAGAAGTGAAGTAGAAAGAGGGGTCTTGGGATTATCCGGAGATGGCTACATCCCCCTTCCACATTCAGCAAGATTCCCCAGAACCACCAAACCCGCAGATACCCTCAAGGCATCGCACTCCAGGACTAAGTTCCCTACCCTGGGCTTGCAGTTAAAACGAGCTCCGAAAGATTTAAAGATGGGGAAAGGGAGTTGGAAGAGGCAGGTCTCAATCCTCAGGAGCAAGGGCGCCATTCATCGCCGGCGCGGGCACCCTAGTCACTTACCTCCAGCTGTTCCCAGCACTCTGCGTCGCTGCAGGCAGAAAACAGCTGCAGAAAGAATTTCCAAGAAGCCACGCCCCCTCCTAGGGACCGGATGTAAGGTAGTGACTACGTGACTAAGGGATCGATGGAAAATTCTTACACAGAATATTGAAAGTTTCACTTCTCTCTGGTTCAAGTCCTCAACCCTGGAACGTTTTTGTTGTTGTTGTTTCCTTTGTCTGGTCTCAGTTAAGGAACAATCAGAGGAGAGGCAAAAGGAAGGGATTTTTTTTTTTTTTTTTTTTTAATGAAAACACTGTAAGAAACTATATTAACATCAAAAATTACATGTTTTTGTAATAGACTGAACTCCAGTGTTCTTGCCTGGAGAATCCCAGGGGCAGGAGAGCCTGGTGGGCTGACGTCTATGGGGTCACGCGGAGTCGGATACGACTGAAGTGACTTAGCAGCAGTAGCAGCAGCAGCATTTCTTCATCCTTACTGTGCTAGGCGCCAAACTATATTGGTTTTATATCATTGATTTATTTTTCATTTGAGTCCTTTGTTCCAAGATTGTATCCCCTCCTACAATATGTGGGGAAAATGAGGATCCAAGGAAAGGCACCCACAGACCAAGTCTTCCAGTCATGAGTCACTTGTGGGTTTTTCATTCTGACTATATAATCAAATGATGGGGGCTAACAGCCCAAATAACTGAGAATATTTGTGCTCATTCAGGCCTTAGGTGCATTTTGGAATTCAAAAGCAGTTTAGCAATTTAAAAGCTACGTTTTTAAACATTTCCATGTACTACACACTACTATTAAAACTATGAGAATTGAAAAGTATTTTTTCAAAAGTGAAGTCTAGATCATGATTGCTCAGTAGAAAGATAATGCAGGGTCTTTCCTGGTGGTCTAGTGGTTAAGACACCACCCTTCCAGTGTAAGATGTGCAGGTGTGAACCCTGGCCGGGGAACTAAGATCCCACATATCACATGGTCAAAAAACTAAAAAGAAGAAAAAAATTTTAGAAAAGGAAAGATAATACAGTCACATGGGTGATTATAATGTCCTAGAAGCCCATTTTTTAAAAGTAAAGAAAAAAAAAAGTAGCTGAAATCAATTTAATGCTGTATTTAATATGGTATATACAAAAACTTATATTTTAACATATAATGATGTAAAACTCCTTATGAAGCATTTTGCATTTTTTGTACAAATTTTTGAAATTAATAATGTATTTATATTTACACTACACCTAAAATCATACTACATTGCAAATGCTCAGTGACCATACATAGCTAGTGGCTATAATATCCGACAGCATGGGTCTAGAAAATAATTTTTTAAAAACCAAAGTTGACTGTCAAATAATTGCCCCCTTTTAAAGAAGGGAACTATTAACACAGAAGTGGCAGAAACAGCACTGAATCATGAGTCAAATACATTTTATTTCAGTACACAGGGTACTATCTGATCCATCAGAGAGGCTCTCTGAGCTCATGTTTAAACCTGTAAAAAATAAATAATAAATACTTCTAAGAATTGCCATACAAATTAAACAAAACCTTTTGTGCATTGTCCATTGTGCATAAAAATATTTCTAGTATTAAATTTTCTATTTTAGAGGCTGATGATGTCACACACTAATTCACACATTAGACACTATGTGACTTAACTAAGCATTAAGTGGACACTACAAGTCTGAGTTTAAGATAGGTGTCCACAGGCTCTTCTCTCCACTCCTGTGGCTCAGTGGCCTGTAAACATCAGAACCTCTAGCTTACGGGAAAATCAGGAGTTAATTTAAAATCTGTTTGTTTTAATTCCTATACAACATGAACATTGTGACTATGAAACTCACCTTCCTCCTCTGAAACTAGCTGAGTATCTTTTCTTTCCCTAATCTCATCATTTTAAGAGGAAAGATGTCAGTTATTCCTTTTCATCTTTACATTAAGAAGAAGCAGGTTTAAATCAATGTGACTTCTGTTCTCAGTTCAAGTATTTTATGCTGAGAAATATAAAAGCAAGTGTCCCTCACGGAATTCCGATTTCTGGGGTTTAGTGGCCTGAATATTTGTAAGAATATATCCTCTAATATTCTTTTTACAAGTGGAAACCTGTGTAATATCATATTTCCAGAACAATGCAATGAATATAGCCTAATATCAGATACATATTTAGAACACAATGATGAGGAAATAGAATGTGTAAAAGAAAGAATGTAATATTCTCTTAAGTGTTTTAAATTATAGTGGTAGATTTCCAGTCGTATTTTTAAGTGAGACATGGATTAAGTTTTAATCTAAAAAATATAAGAATACAATATTGTAAAGTTAAATATAATAAAATGTAAAAAATAAAAAAGAAAAAAAAGAATAATTAAAATATTACACAAATTTATTCCTACCCCAAAATTATATAACTATTCTTTCTCCCTTAAAAATTTTTATTGACATGTAGTTAATTTGCAATGTTGTATCAGTTTCCAGTATACAGTAAAGTTATACAGTTTTATATATATATATATGTCTATATGTATGTATTCTTTTTCACATTGTTTTCCTTTATAAATTATTACAAGATATTGAATATTGAGTATAGTTCCCTGTGTTATATGGTAGGTCCTTGTTGTTTATCTATTTTTAGATGTAGTTCAGTTCAGTTCAGTTCAGTCGCTCAGTCGTGTCCGACTCTTTGTGACCCCATGAATCGCAGCACGCCAGGCCTCCCTGTCCATCACCATCCCCCGGAGTTCACTCAGTCTCACGTCCATTGAGTTGGTGATGCCATCCAGCCATCTCATCCTCTGTCGTCCCCTTCTCCTCCTGCCCCCAATCCCTCCCAGCATCAGAGTCTTCTCCAATGAGTCAACTCTTTGCATGAGGTGGCCAAAGTACTGGAGTTTCAGCTTTAGCATCATTCCTTCCAAGGAAATCCCAGGGCTGATCTCCTTCAGAATGGACTGGTTGGATCTCCTTGCAGTCCAAGGGACTCTCAAGAGTCTTCTCCAACACCACAGTTCAAAAGCATCAATTCTTTGGCTCTCAGCCTTCTTCACAATCCAACTCTCACATATATGTAGTAGTGGGTAGCTATTAATCCCAAACTCCTAATTTATCCCTCACTTTTCAAACCTTTGGTAACCATAAGTTTGTTTTCTATGCCTATTTCTGTTCAGTAAATAAATTCATTTGTATAGTTGTTTTCGATTTCACATATAAGTGATATCATATTTGTCTTTTTCTATTGGACTTACTTCACTTAATATAATAATCTCTAAGACCATCCATGTTGCTGCAAATGGCATTTTTCATTCTTTTTTACTGTATGAGCAATATTGCATTGTATATATTATATATACCACATCTTCTTCATGTAGTCATCTGACAAGGGACATTTAGGTTGCTTCTATGTCTTTTTGTTGTCGTTGTTTAGTCACTAAATCATGTCTGACTCTTTTGTGACCCCATGGACTATAGCCCGCCACGCTCCTCTATCCATGGGATTTCCCAGGCAAGAATTATAGAGCAGGTTGTCGTCTCCTCCTCCAGAGGATCTTCCTGACCCAGGAATCGAACCCACATCTCCTACTTGGCAGTGGAAATCTTTACCACTGAACCACGTCTTGACTATTTTTAATAGTGCTACTATGAGCATGAGGGTGCACATATCTTTTCAAATTAGTTTTTGTCTTCTCTGAATATATGTCCAGGAGTGGAAAAAATTCAGTCATATGATTGTAAGTGACAAATGATGGAATCTTTTAAACTTATTTATTAAGTATTTTAAGGAGTTCTCTCACATTCCAGTGATTAGGACTTGGTGCTTTTACTGCTATCGCTTTGGGTTTCAATCCCCAGTTGAGGAACTAAGATCCCACAAGTCACAGAACATGGGCGAAATAGTATTGAGGATATCTACTACAGATGAGCACACTGAAAGATGATGCAGCATCATTCTCTTCACAACCTTGCAGTCTAGTGAGGAGAGGACTGGCCAGCACATGCCTCATCCTGACCAATTGCTGAATGAATGAATCACTGTATCCAGTACTCTCTTTGACTTAGAACCATCACTCCTAATATATCAAACCCATCCCTGAGGAGACCAACAAGTCATTATAAAAAGTGGTAGGAACTGGTTGAGTTTCAGAGATGAGGCAAACCACTACTGTCTATAGCAATAACAGCAGTCTTTAGGGAAGGGTAGATTTTAAACTATTTTCAGAAGTAGGGAGAATTCACTTAGGCTGAAGGACACTAAGGGATATTCAGATGTAAGATAAAATGATCACCATCAGATACCTAATTCAATCAGAATACTTTGTTTTTCTCCAGCTTAGAGATTCATGGCCTGAAAAAGAGGTAAGATACACTAATTTATACATGAAGTTTTTCATTTCCCAGAAAAATCACAAAATGAGATTGAGTGTATCCCCCAGATTTACTGACATATAACTGACAAATAAATATTGTGTATGCTTAAAGTGTAAGCTTCTCAGGTAACCCAAGTTTAAAAGTATCCACTTGCCAATGCAGGAGATGCAAGAGTGAAAGGTTCAATCTACAGGTTGGGAAGATCCCCTGGAGAAGGAAATGATAACCCACTTCAGTATTCTTGCCTGGAAAATTCCATGGACAGAGGAGCCTGGTGGGTTATGGTCCATGGGATCTCAGAAAGTTGGAGATGACCAGGTAATTGAGTACACATACATACTTAAAGTGTACAAACTAATGATTTGATATATTTTGAGATGATTATCACATTAAAACACCAACCACCTTATATGGTGACTGTTTTATTCCTGGAATCTGATGTACAGCATATGAATCTTATTCATAATACTATTTTGTATACTTGAATTTGGCTAAGAGATCAGCTCTTAATGAAAAGAAATGAGTCCTCAAAGATATGGTTTATGGTACTAGAAGAGTAGATATTTGACACAGCATTCTTGCTTATCCTTAAAATAAAAGATTACAGATAAACATCTGTTCTTCTTATATATGTTCTAGCAAAATTATTGCATAAGGTCTGCTGCTAAGTCGCTTCAGTCGTGTCCGACTCTGTGCGACCCCATAGATGGCAGCCCACCAGGCTCCCCCGTCCCTGGGATTCTCAAGGCAAGAACACTGGAGTGGGTGCATAAGGTCTACCGGAGTCAATATTTTATTTTTTATTTTTATTTAAAAAATTTTTTTGGAGTTAAGTATTTTAAACACAAAGCTTCAAGCATACCCAAGACCTATATGAGCCCTCCACCAGCCCATGAATCATGCATATTGTGAATAATGTTTAGTAAAATAAATCTCAAATCAGACTATTATGTTTCTGTGATTGTGTGTGTATGTGTCACTGTCTCACCATCCAAGTAGTTTGTTTGGAACTAAAAATTATTTGTAATTTGCTGCAAAATTATCTTGAGGGGTGATACCAGATTGCAAAAAACAATAAATGTAATTCAAAGGCAAGGAGAAGTGTTCAAACTATCTCATATTCTTTTTATAATATGGATAAATCAAAGTGAAATGAGCTAAAGCAATGTCTTCACAGTTATGCCAGGCATCCCTCCTAACGTGAAAGGAGATAATTTAGGTGATTCTCTCTGTGTTCTAACTTATGCTTGTTGAATTAAAGGTGAGCTGAGTCCCTATACATAATTGTTAATGCGTTATTTGACTTAGAATAATTATTTTAAATATATCAAATCCTTCTCTGTGGGGCAAAGCAAATCACTGATCTTATTCTCACACAGATAATTACCTAATTTATTTTCCACCACGGTTGGAAATTCTTCTGGAGGAGGGCATGGCAACCCACTCCAGTATCCTTGCCTGGAGAATCTCCATGAACAGAGGAGCCTAGCAGGCTACAGTGCATGGGGTTGCAAAGAGTCAGACATGACTGAGCAACTGAGCACATATTCCACCACTGGCATGGTGCAGTCATCCAAAAAAAAAAAATACTAAGGGGTACATGTACTTCTAGGAGATATTTTTATTTAATCTTTAGACAGAAAATAATATAGGACTTGGGTTATTAGGATTATGTGAAAATCAACCCGTCTGCTGCTCTGGGGATGTCAATATAGAAGATTTTATTGACTTTATACCTGTCACCCTCCTTTGCTTCCTTGGGGAAAGTTTCTGAAGTGGAATAAAACTTAGAGATCAAGAAGTTACACAGAGAGACAAGTACTAAGAGTAAACGCAGAGAATGACTTAGATGCCATCTCTCTTCTTCCTCTTTTCCTTTATCCAAAAGCCATGGTTTAGGTGCTGTCTCAAGGTAGAGGAAAGAAGAACATTTAAAGTCATGTGAGCTAGTGAAAAGCCTGGACACTAGAGAAGTGGTTTTTGTTTTTTCATCATTTTTTTCAACTTCTTAGCTCTTTTTAAGCTATGCCCTTCTGAAGCTTTCTGTTGGGGCATTCAGGTTTGGAAAGAACCACTGCTCCCTTCAAACCCTGCTCTCACTGTCCTAAGTACAAGCCACCAGGGAGAGTGCCCACTCCACCACCACCCACAGTGCCTGGCAGCCCCCACGGGCATCCTGGGCTTGCTGCTGCTCCACTAGACACGGCCGCTTTAGTCTGAAGGGAGCTGTGGTCGGTGGAGTGAAAACACGTTCTTACACTTGGTCTGCACGACTGTTATGCTTTGCTGGTGTTTATCCTACAAATGGTAATGTGCAGCAACATCTCGTAGAGATTTCTGCCAAAATCAAATGTGGGGTTTAGATCCCTCAGATACTGTGAAAATGCAAAAAGGAAATGGTCCAGAGTCCAGTCTCAGTGAGAGCTTCACACTGTCCTTAGGTTTTAACCTGTCGGAGGGGAGATAGAGCTAAAGTGGCTCCCTCTAACCCCAGTTGTCTGATTATGCAAATCTGGGGTTGGAAAATGAAATTTTTAATTTCAGTAGCATTCCAGTTCAGTTCAGTCACTCAGTCACGTCCGACTCTTTGCGACACCATGGACTACAGCATGCCGGGCCTCCCTGTCCATCACCAACTCCCGGAGTTTACCCAAACTCACATCCATTGAGTCGGTGACGCTATCCAACCATCTCAGCATTCCAGAGAGGTACATAATCAAGAAATCCTGGGCTAGAATGTAGCAAAATGCCACCGCCCAGTTCTGCAGATCAGAGTCTGTCCTGAAGGTCAAAGTACACACCTCAGAAAGACATCTGATAAAGAAGGGAATGGGGAAGCCAAGTGACATGAAAAGTATCTGAGTGCAAGTACAGACATAGATCATAGAGATGCTGTATAGAGACTCTCCACCCATAAACACTGTAATCATCACCTTCAGTAAGTTCCAACAGGCAGAAGGGGATCTTCTGCCTATATATGTGTGCCCCAGGGTTCGGGTTGACCCTCTGTGACTTTCTCTTAAAGATGATGACAGGAAGAGCTATTTCAGCTACGGGGATCATGATAAAGAGCTATGTATTCAGTTGCCTAGAATACATATCCCACAGGCAGGAATAAGACCATCCAGGTCTCAGGTAGTGAGGAGCATTAGCGTACGGTCTCTCACTCCCAAGCTGAAGGGTATTCCAAGTAGAGTAGAGGAAGGTAGCTATCATACTCTCATTTAGAAATAAAAGAAAATAAGTATCCATGAGAGAGACCAGAAACAACACAGTCCTAGACTTGTCCACGGTACCCCAACCCAGGTGACAGTCTTAGAGGATACTCTTCTCTTAAAATTGTTTGGCTCACAGAGCTCTGCACCTAATCATGCTGATAAGTTACACAGACACTGCTTTATATGAATAATTATTCCTTTTTTTTTTTTTTTTTTTTTGGCCTCTAGAGTTCCTGGTGTTTAGGAAAAGATTCTGTTTTTTGAGGGGAAGTGGGAGGGGAGCTGGGCTCCAGGGAGGTGGGGGCAAGGGACACAGAGGGCAAAGAAGAGAGGCCCAGGTAGCCTGGGCACTGGTTTTCCTGCCCCACTGAGAACCTGCATTCATTCCTGCCCTCAGGTGTATGAGAGGAGCTGGTTTCTTTTTGAAAATAATTCACTTACTTTATTTATGGCTGTGCTGGGTCTTTATTGCTGAGTGCGGGCTTCTTCTAGTTGCAGCAAGTGGGGGCTACTCTTCACTGCAGTAGACGAGCTTCTCATTGAAATGGCTTCTCTTGTTTCGGAGCAAGGGCTCCGGGTCCACGGGCTTCAGTGGTTGTGCTGCACTGGCTCAGTAGTTGCAGCTCACAGGCCCTCCAGGGCAGCCTCAGGAGTTGTGGTTCAAGACTTAGTTGCTCCTCAGCATGCGGGATCTTCCCAGATCAGGGATCAAACCCATGCCCCCTGCATTGGCTGGTGGATTCTTATTCACTGTACAACCAGCTAAGTCCCAGGAAAAGCTTTAATTGTCCCAGATGGGACTATGTTCAGTTATTTACTAGTGAATCTTGAATCATGAATGCTACAATTGTATAGTTTCTACTTTCCAAGATACGTTCAAGTGGGAAACATTTGTACATGTGAACACAGTCCCAAATAGATTTCAATGGTGAAGTCAAAATTAACATTAAAAACTGTCTAATGTGGAAATATATGAGACATAAGCCAAGAGTGAACCCTCACATAAACCATGGACTTTGGACAATAATAATACGTCATTGTAGGTTTATAAATGTAACAAATGTACCACTTTGGTGGGGATGTTGAGGACAGGAAAGGCTGTCCCTGTGTGGGATATACAGGCAGTATATGAAAAATCTCTGCATCTTCTGCTCAATTTTGCTGTAAAAACATAACTGCTCTTTAAAATATTATTTTCTTAAACTTGTTTAAATAGGAAAAATTATATGAGACATAGCAAACTCTGTGCACAGATAAACATGGGTCACCTTAAATCCTGGCATATTAAAGAAGTTTTAACTATTTTAAGAAATTTGAGGGATAAAAAAGTAATCTGAAAGGGAAATAATGAGGTAAAAACTTAAAGTAGTAAACTCTACTTAAAATAATATTTTCAAATGGATAAATATGTAAAGGGATCTTGAATATTATCAACAAATTGATATCCCTCTAATAAACCAGATTAAGAAAACAAAGAGGGAGAGTAAGTAAATCTATGAGGAAAACTTAATCCTTATATTTTAGTGAAACCAACAAATATTTAAGGATGAAATTCTCTGGGTTTGTTTCAGAATAACTCAGGGATGAGCACTGAAGCAGGGTAAAGGGTACCCAGGAATCATCCCACCAATCTCTCCTTTTTCAAAATTTCATACTTACCTTTTGAAACTAAAATTCTAATTTTCTTTTTCCATTTATTGTTATTTCTTTAATCTAGTTGTCTAAAAAAAATGGAAAACATAAAACCTAACAATCTCCCTTCTACTTTCACTTCTCCATTTTTCTGCAGAGAATGCCAGGCCCAAAACCACCAGTGACATTCTAATCATTAAATCAAGTGACATATGTTCAGCTTCCACCTAATTAGATTTCTCTGCAACATTAGGAATCTAATCTCTCCTCAAAACTCAAGTTTCCTTAGTCAGCAGCATTTGTATTTTTCTAGGTGGCTTTAGTAGGAGAAGGCACCGGCAAGCCACTCCAGTACTCTTGCCTAGAGAATCCCATGGATGGAGCAGCCTAGTAGGCTGCAGTCCATGGGGTCGCTACGAGTCGGACGCGACTGAGCGACTTCACTTTCACTTTTCACTTTCACACAATGGAGAAGGCAATGGCAACACACTCCAGTGTTCTTGCCTGGAGAATCCCAGGGACAGCAGAGCCTGGTGGGCTGCCATCTATGGGGTCACACAGAGTCGGACACGACTGAAGCGACTTAGCAGCAGCAGCAGCAGCAGCAGCAGGTGGCTTTAGTGGTAAAGAACCCACCTGCCAATACAGGAGACATAAAAGACAAGAGTTCGATCCCAGGGTAGGGAAGATCCCCTGGAGGAAGGCAGGGCAACCCACTCCAGTATTTTTGCCTGGAGAACCTCATGGACAGAGGAGCCTGGCGGGCTACAGTCCATAGGGTTGCAATGAGTCGGACACGACTGAAGAGACTTAGCATGCAAGCACACACACACAGCCTTGCTCTGACCTCTCCTTCTTTGCTTTTTCTCATAAATGATGATGTTGAACAGAATTTCCTTCATGCCTCTTGTCACCTTCCGTGTGATATCCTCTCATGGTGATATACACACCTATGTTTCAACTGCCATTCCTAGGTTGATAACTTTTGACCTGCTATTAAGTTTCAAGACTAATTCTATCACATGCCTTCAAGGCACCTTAAACTTAATCAAAACTTGTAGTTACTAAATTCTTTCTCATAAGCAGGCTTGTGCTTGCTCCCATGGTTTACATCTTATTTAATGGCATCTTGACTCCTGTTTTTCCTAACTACATATATCATTTCTTCTCTGACCTGTGTCTCACTAATCCCTCACCTATCTTCAAAACACCCCAAATTATGAGTGGGCATTCTCTTTTGTTATGCTAGCTACCTGACATCTCACATAGTGATCCAATTACCTTCTTCATTTCTATGATCCCTATCTAATGTTCATCAATCCTGGAACATATAATCCTGATGTCTTCCATCATACACGTCTAACTTCTTTCAGGACCTCTAGTTGCTCCTATAGCTGACAGTGTTTTCTGTGTGTGACATCATACCTCCTTCTGTATCTGGTTCCTCTTTCAGGGTCTCTGCTGCTGCTGCTAAGTCGCTTCAGTCATGTCCAACTCTGTACGACCCCATAGACGGCAGCCCACCAGGCTCCATCATCCCTGGGATTCTCCAGGCAAGAACACTGGAGTGGGTTGCCATGTCCTTCTCCGATGCATGAAAGTGAAAAGGGAAAGTGAAGTCACTCAGTCATGTCCGACTCTTAGCGACCCCATGGACTGCAGCCCACCAGACTCATCTATGGGATTTTCCAGGCAAGAGTACGCGAGTGGGGTGCCATTGCCTTCTCCGTCAGGGCCTCTAGGCCCCTTGCTGATTCCACTGTAGTAGGTCTCAGGGTCAAGGGTCAGACCAAGATGATTCCATGGAAGTTGGCAGCCGTGACAACACACTAGCCCAAATGGAGGAGTGGGGAACAGCAGGATTTATCTTCTCTGCTCCATAGGCTACTTCACTTTCTACCACTGTCATTGCATCCTCAATCACTAAAAGATTTTCCCCTATTTCTTGTGACTAATCAGATCTGAGAAGAAGCACGTGAGATATTGGTGACAGTCTCTGCTAGAAAACCCCAATTACAGTGGTGCACATTCTGGTCAGAAAGGTCGGGGCCACCAACATGTTCTTCTCCTCCTGGGTCTTAGCCTTCTTGGTGATAGGACTCATCATAGAAGAATGGGCTGAGCTGAATTTGGGACCCCAAAAACCTATGATGAACCTCAGTCTGTGGATGTGTTATACTTCCCTGTGGCCACCAGGTCAGAGCTATTATATGGAAAGAGATAAGTGGAGAATGAGGGTCCATCCTTCCTTGACTTCCGTTCATCTCACCATTATCCTCTAGTGCAACCACCTATGGTTGCAGCGTGCCTATTTCCATAATCAAGACAGTCAAGGTCTACCCCAAAAGCTCAGCATTTGCACGTTTTGGAAAACAGTTTAGAAGCTCACAGACTTAACTGATGGATCTCTAAGAAGCCCTGACAGTAACAACAGGGTATCTAGCACATCTAGAATGTGAGAATATAAAAGAAAGGTGACTGGCAGCAAAGAAAACATGTTACATTGTCACTAGAGGAAGACAAGAGTGTTTAGCAAGAAATACATTTTGAAAAAAATAGAAGAGAAAGAAGTTTACAAGATACAAAGATAGAGAAGTTTCTTTTGGTTCCGTCTCCCATTTAGCTTAAGACCCCTACCTCTTTCTTGCCCCATCTTTGCTCTTTATTATTTAATCAAATATTTCACCTCATTCATGTTTACCTAGAGATTTGTGTGCCCCAGGTAGAAATAAGCCAGAAGAAATACCTGTCCTTGCCTCAATACAGCTTCTTCTTTTCAACAGATGGCCTGGAAGTGGTCAGGAACATTCTGATTGTGGTGTTCAGCCTTTCCTTCATGCATAACTTGCTCCTGGGTTTTGAATTCACCTATATGATTTTATTTTTCTGGGCTCCAAAATCACTGCAGATGGTGACTGCAGTCATGAAATTAAAAGACGCTTACTCCTTGGAAGGAATGTTATGACCAACCTAGATAGCATATTCAAAAGCAGAGACATCACTTTGCCAACAAAGGTTCGCCTAGTCAAGGCTATGGTCTTTCCTGTGGTCATGTATGGATGTGAGAGCTGGACTGTGAAGAAGGCTGAGCACTGAAGAATTGATGCTTTTGAACTGTGGTGTTGGAGAAGACTCTTGAGAGTCCCTTGGACTGCAAGGAGATCCAACCAGTCCATTCTGAAGGAGATCAGCCCTGGGATTTCTTTGGAAGGAATGATGCTAAAGCTGAAACTCCAGTATTTTGGCCACCTCATGCGAAGCGTTGACTCATTGGAGAAGACTCTGATGCTGGGAGGGATTGGGGGCAGGAGAAGGGGACGACAGAGGATGAGATGGCTGGATGGCATCACTGACTTGATGGATGTGAGTCTGAGTGACCTCCGAGAGCTGGTAATGGATAAGGAGGCCTGGCGTGCTGCAGTTCATGGGGTCGCAAAGAGTCGGACACGACTGAGTGACTGATCTGATCTGATCTGATATGATTCCTCAAACCAAATATACTCTCATTATGACTGCCTGCCTTGCTTTCCTCACAGGTAACTCCCTGTCTTCTTTCACAAGTAACTTCCTATCTTCCCTAACATAGGATTGGAGGCATACTTGGTTTGTAGGTCCAGACTGTGGTCTCTGACTAACTCAGCCCTCCCAGTTTTTTGGCTTAGATATGCAGCTGCCAAATTGGATCCACCACTCAAGTGGCATTGGCCTTTGGACAAGGTGCAGTTGCGTGTGGTAGGGGTTTGGAAGTCAAGCATATCTCAGGTTAAGACTTAAGTATGGGAGCCAGGGTCCATCAGAAGGGACTTTTCTTTCTCCTTTTGTCTGGACATCAGGCATCCTTCTGCTCAGTGCACTCCTACTGTATCACCACATGCTAATTCAAGGTGAATCCGTGTATTATTCAAGCTACAAGGTCTCCTGGATCCTTTTTACTACATACTTAAACGTTTTATTGTTATTTGCCTCTGGTGAGTGTCTTCAGGGCCCTTGATGGGTGCTAACAACCAATCCATCTCTGATAGGCTGGAGAGTGAGAGGATGGGAAAGAAGATAGAGGGAAAGTTACCAACTTTTGCATTTTAAAGGGCTAGTGGGGAGTTAGACTCACTCTGAGGATGGTTCCTACAGGATGTGGGCTGAGTGAGATTTTCAATATGCTTGCCTCCAAGGGAACCCTTCCTTTCCACCTTTTCTTTCATACCTGCCCCATTCAGAGTGGAGATAACCGCTAACTTCAAGACTAAAGAGAATGGCTGGTAGGAATGTTCACTCGTGTGGCGGCAGTAACCCTGGAGGCATAGTGTCCTGGCAGGACAGCCTGAGGTCAGAGAGAATCAGTGTCTGTTGCACAGTGACCACCTACAAACACCAGAGAGTTTTCTAAGAAGTTTTTAAATTTTCCCTTGGAATTACACTTCCTAACTCCGAAGCATGTCCTCTGTTGGAAAGAATTCTCAATTGTGTTGAGTTGAGCACTGCCTGTGTGTGTGTTCAGTCATTCAGACATGTCCAACTCTTCCGAGACCCCAGGGACTGCCATGTTCCTCTGGCCATGAGATTTTCAGGTAAGAATACTGGAGTGGATTGCCATTTCCTCCTCCAGGGGATCTTCCCAACCGAGGGACTGAACCCAAGTCTCCTGCATCTCCTGCATTGCAGGTAGATTCTTTACCTGCTGAGCCCTCAGGGAAGCCCCAATTCTTGTGCATGTGTGCTCAGTCGAGTCTGGCTCTTCGTGACCCCATGAACTGTAGTTTGGCTGTATTTAAACTATTCTGCACATAAAGTGAAAGAAAGAAAGTGAAGTTGCTCAGTCGTATCCGACTCTTTGCGACCCCATGGACTGTAGCCTTACCAGGCTCCACTGTCCATGGGATTTTTCAAGCAAGAGTACTGGAGTGGGTTGCCATTTCCTTCTCCAGGGAATCTTCCCAACGCATGGATGGAACTTGGGTCTCTCACATTGTAGGCAGATGCTTTTACTGTCTTAACCACCAGCACTCTTCTGCTAAAGCATCCCCCTCCTGAATGGCTTGGGGCAGTTCAAAAGGAACCATTAGACTTTAGATCTGGGCCTCATGGCCCATAGGGAGGGAAGTGTTTCTGTGACTTTTCTATTGTTCCTTCATCACCCTCCCCTGGCTTCTCTTTTTTCCAGGATTCCTCTCTCTCTTACAGTACAAACAGTCCATCAATGGTTCTGGCAGCCTGATCACCATCCCCAAACCTGCCAGAGAAAGTCAGGTTATGGAGCAACATGGGGTTTCTATCAAAGTTGTCTCTTAACCAGCAGGTACTGCAATGCCTCATAGTATTGTCTGGATACACTCTGCCCACATGAAAGAAGATTCTCCAAAAAGACCACACATCCAAGCACGTGATGTAACCTGAGCTCTATGATTTGACAATTTATCTTTCTGTATATGTTCATCTTATGGCAACAGCTTGTGCATATGTGGTGTGTGAAGGTCCAACTGTATGGTCTGGTTTGGAATTATGTAAATGACTATAACTGGATTGGGGTCTATAAAAAGATCCAGAAGGCTTTAAAAAAATTTTTTTACCCTGACCAGCTTTTATTTGTTCTCACAATTTAATAGCATCTATTATTAATATAGTAAATAACATCATATAACTGATACTTGCTATATTATTAACTTTATATATCGCAATGATTTGGAATAATGTATATTACCTTTAGTCTCATTGACTTTATTATAAAATATTTCAACCCTTCAGAAAAAATACAAAACAACATGATAAACACCTGTGTATACATCACCCAACTTTCACATTATAGACATAGCTGATACTCCCCTAAGTGTTTTTCTAATCTTAATTCCCTCATTTGTTTCACTGTAAAACACCTTTAATGATGCATTGTTGATAATTTTGCATTCATGTCATCTTTCCTACAACTTTATGCATCTATAAAAATTGTAGAGTGTAGCTATCCAAGCATTTAAAGATTATTAAATATTGTACTGTACAGATCATTTTTAGCAACTTGCTTTTTTCATTTGACTTTATGGTTTTGTAATTCATTGGTAAGTTTTGTTCTACTTCATTCATTCAGACTACTGTTAAGTTTTTCCCTTTAGGGATATAATGTGAAATACTCATTTTCCAGTCGATGAAAAGCTAGCAGTTTTCTTTTGTTTGTTTGGTTTTTGTCACTAAGTTGCATGCAACTCTTTTGTGACCCCATGGATGGTAGCCCACCAGTCTCCTCTGGCCATGGGATGCTCCAGGCAAGAATACTGGGGTAGGTTGCCATTCCCTTTTCTAGGGGATCTTCCTGACCCAGAAATTGAGCCTATGTTTCCTGCACTGGCAGGCAGATTCTTTACCACTGAGCCACCAGGGCTGCCTTGGTTTCTTTATTCTGTTAAAAATAGTGCTGCTATGAATATTCTTATACACAGTTCTGACCATGAGCTGGAGTTTCTCTTGGGTGTTTAGGACTAGACCAGCTGTATCAGAGAGTGTTTTCAATATGATAACTACATGTGTTATTGTTGTTCATTTGCTGTCATGTCTGACTCTTGGCAATCCCATGGACTGCAGCACACCAAGATGCCCTGTACTTCATTATCTCCCACAGCTTGCTCAAACTCACGTCCATTGAGTCAGTGATGCTATCTAACCATCTCATCTTCTGCCGCTCCCTTATCCTTTCGCCTTCAATCTTTCCCAGCATCACAGTCTTTTCCAATGAGTTGATTCTCCACATCAGGTAGCCAAAGTATTGAGCTTCAGCTCCAGCATCAGTTCTTCCAATGAATATTCAGGGTTGAATTCCTTTAGGATTGACTCATTTGATCTTCTTGCAGTCCAAGAGACTCTCAAGAGTCTTCTCCAGCACTACAGCTAGAAAGCATCAATTCTTCCACACTCAGTCTTCTTATTTGTAATGGATACTAAAGTGTTTCTTTTTATATGTGTACTTTTCTTAAACCATAAGCTCCTAGAAGGCATAGGATTGTCCCCTAATAATTCCTCAGCATCTGAAATAATACCTATCAGAAACCCACAAAAGTGTAGGGCCTAAGAACTGAGGTCCCCAGGTATAACTTACTGATGTTTTTCCTGCCCTACACTCAGGTCTACAAAGAAAAACATTGACTTAATTCTATATAAGCTTTTGCCTGTGGGATAATAATTCTATTGTATCATCTAAAATTGGTCCCAAGAAAGATGGGAAAAAGGGATTTTCATTCCTTCAGTGTTTATTAAGCAAATATTTATTCAATACCTACTGTATATGCCTGGTGTTACTCTTAAGTTGCTACAAAAATAGCACTGAACAAAATAGACAAAATCTCTGCCCTTATGGAACTTAGATTCAAATGCACCTGAGCATATCAATGTGTGTGTATGTGTTGTGAGAAAACAAACTAAGTAAACGAATAAGTGACTAGTATTTCATAGAGGGGTAGGTGCTGTGTATTCAGGAAAGGTCACCTGCTTTTCTATTTGAGAATGTGCCCCATTTGGCAACAAACAAAAATGTATGCAAAATGGTTTACTTCTAATACATCACTGTTATAGTGAACTCAGCTTAAATGCAGGGTAGGTAATTTCTCTTTACTACAAATCATGATCTCTGGAGAAGACACAATGAAAACCTAAGACTTCTAAGATTTAATCAGGTCCCTAGCATTTCCCAATTGACAATAACCCCTGGGTCATATTAGCAGGTGGCTCCCTGGGCACCAGCAGATGCTATTTCCACCCCTGGACTGGAGAGGACACTCTGGCAGAGCCACCATCAGAAATCATGACCTGTAACTCATGGCACCTCAGAGCCTGGGGTCCTGAGGTCTGTGCACTGACTCTCTCAGTCCAAAATGCACTCAAAACAGAAACAATAGCAAAGAAGAAGAAGAATCTCTGTTCTGGGCTGTTGATCTCTAAAATTCATCAGAGCCACTTGCTCTTCCTTGAGAATAAGGAAGCAGAGGTAGCAAGTCCCAACACTGAAGTCTCCACACAGAAGGGTGAGTGTTGAATTTTATCTGCCCTGTTACTCATCTTCCAAACCTCATCTGTGGAAGCCAAGGATTCCTTGAAACGACAGCTTTCTCTCTGCTGAGATAACCGGTGATCATTGGGTGGGTCTGGTGAACTGTCAGAAGACAAGTGGAGCAGAGATGCTGCTGTCATGAGTCCACGGGTTACTGAATTTTATCCCTGTAGAACTTGCCCGATAGGGTTTTTGATATACTTCTTTAAAAATTTCCTCAGCCTTTATACAGAGGAGAAAACAAAGGCACACAGAAGGGTGGGTGGGGGTTTCTTCTCGAATTCTGGGTCTGTCTCAACAGACTGGGATTGGATGGAGAGAGTGGGGTACTCATTTTAACGTTACCCTCTGTCCTGTTCCCACAGGTGTGTCCTAGAGAAGAATGGCCCCAGGGAATGAATCTTCAGTGGCTGAATTTATCCTGCTGGGTTTAACACAGCAGCCAGAACTACAGCTGCCTCTCTTTTTCATTTTCTTAGCAATTTATGCGGTCACTGTAGTGGGAAATGTTGGCTTGATTATTCTTATTGGTCTGAACCCTCCCCTGCACACTCCCATGTACTACTTTCTCTTCAACCTTTCCTTCATTGATCTCTGCCACTCCTCTGTCATTACCCCTAAAATGCTGATGAGTTTTGTAAGCCAGAACATCATCTCTTATGCAGAGTGCATGACTCAGCTCTGCTTCTTCTCCTTCTTTGTTATTGATGAGTGCTTTATTTTGACATCAATGGCCTATGACCGATATGTGGCCATCTGTAAGCCCCTGCTCTACAAGGTCTCCATGTCCCATCAGGTCTGCCTCATGCTGACGGTGGGTGTAAATGTGATGGGGCTTGTGGGTGCCATGGTCAATACTGGGTGCATGCTGCGACTCTCCTTCTGTGATGGAAACATCATCAATCACTACATGTGTGACATTCCTCCTCTCCTCCAGCTCTCCTGCACAAGCACCTCCATCAATGAGTTGGAGATTTTCATTGTGGTGGGTGTCAATGTCATAGTCCCCAGTGTCACCATCTCCGTTTCTTACACCTTGATCCTCGTGAACATCCTTCACATCCGTTCTGCAGAGGGCAGGTCCAAAGCCTTCAGTACCTGCAGCTCCCACATAATTGTGGTTTCTCTTTTCTTTGGATCATCTGCATTCATGTATCTTAAGCCTTTTCCTGCTCGATCTCTGGATGAAGATAAAGTGTCCACAATTTTTTACACCATTGTGGGGCCAATGGTGAATCCTTTCATCTACAGTTTGAGGAACAAAGATGTCCAAATTGCATTGAGAAAGACCTTGAAGAAAAGAGTATTCTGAACTAAAATTTTGTTAGTTATTGATGCCACATCTTAGTATGGACACACAATGTATAAAGACATGGAGAACATAGAAATTAAAGTAGAAATGCAAGTGATTTAAATCATAGCATAAATTAAGTTCATTATATAAATCACTTCATAAGAAAAAAACACTGTATGGAAAAGGAGGATCAATCCTTCATCCTTTCATAGCAAATAGGGGAAGTAGTCATTGTGTCATTGTTCAGCTTATTTTCAGAGACTATATGGCTTTAAATTGAGAAAGTTTTATGATAATGTATCAAGGAATGGTAAGATTGTCAGATTTTTCATGGGGAATAGGGAAGGAGAGGGTAGGGAGAATTGAGAGAGTAGCATTGGATATATACACTACCGTGTGTAAAATAGATGGCTAGTGGGGAGCTGCTGCATGGCACGGGGAGCTCAGCTTGATGCTCTGTGATGACCTAAAAGGTGGGAGGGAGGCTCCAGAGGGAGGGGATATATGTATACACATAGGTGATTCATGTTACTGTACAGCAGAGACTAACACAACATTGTAAAGCATTGATACTCCAATTTTTAAAAATAAATAAAATTTTAAAGATTTCAAAAGTTTCTCTTTAGGTATCCCTGGGACATCAGGTACAAATAATATAGTTTATTTAATCGACAAATTGAAACTGAGCACCTATTCTGTATCAGTTTGTGTTTTTAAACAGCAGAGATACCACGGTGAACAAGGCAATGTTTGTGGTCTCATCAGGCTAATTGTCTATGGGAAGGTGGGGGTGGGGTGCAAGCGGGCAGCAGGAGGAGTCAGATTATGAGCAAATAAACAGATACACATGTATAGATGGGAAATGCCATGTAGAGTCTTGAATTGAGATGGTACAAGAAGTAACTATGGTTACTTCAGACTGGGTGTTCAGGAAGGATTTTTCTGAGAAGGAGACATTTTAACTGAGAAGAGGAAAATTGGACACACAGAGAGATAAGAATATTCTTCACAGGGGAAAATCCATATGGGGACACTAGACTGAGTGGCCATCTGCAAGCCAAGGAAAAAACAAACCTGCCAACACCTTGATCCTGGACTTAAAGCTTCTAGAACTGTGACAAATTCCTATTTTTAAGCCACCTAGTATGGTATTTCTTTATAATAGCCCATAGATCACAATAAACTGTGGAAAATTCTGAAAGAGATGGGAATACCAGACCACCTGATCTGCCTCTTGAGAAATTTGTATGCAGGTCAGTAAGCACCAGTTAGAACTGGACATGGACCAATAGACTGGTTCCAAATAGGAAAAGGAGTACGTCAAGGCTGTATATTGTCACCCTGTTTATTTAACTTATATGCAGAGTACATCATGAGAAATGCTGGACTGGAAGAAACACAAGTTGGAATCAAGATTGCTGGGAGAAATATCAATAACCTCAGATATGCAGATGACACCACTCTTATGGCAGAAAGTGAAGAGGAACGAAAAAGCCTCTTGATGAAAGTGAAAGTGGAGAGTGAAAAGGTTGGCTTAAAGCTCAACATTCAGAAAACGAAGATCATGGCATCTGGTCCCATCACTACATGGGAAATAGATGGAGAAACAGTGGAAACAGTGTCAGACTTTCTTTTTCTGGGCTCCAAAATCACTGCAGATGGTGACTGCAGCCATGAAATTAAAAGACGCTTACTCCTTGGAAGGAAAGTTATGACCAACCTAGATAGCATATTGAAAAGCAGAGACATTACTTTGCCAACAAAGGTTCGCCTAGTCAAGGCTATGGTCTTTCCTGTGGTCATGTATGGATGTGAGAGTTGGACTGTGAAGAAGGCTGAGCACCGAAGAATTGATGCTTGTGAACTGTGGTGTTGGAGAACCCTCTTGAGAGTCCCTTGGACTGCAAGGAGATCCAACCAGTCCATTCTGAAGGAGATCAACCCTGGGATTTCTTTGGAAGGAATGATGCTAAAGCTGAAACTCCAGTATTTTGGCCACCTCCTGGGAAGAGTTGACTCATTGCAGAAGCCTCTGATGCTGGGAGGGATTGGGGGCAGGAGGAGAAGGGGACGACAGAGGATGAGATGGCTGGATGGCATCACTGACTTGATGGATGTGAGTCTGAGTGACCTCCGGGAGTTGGTGATGGACAGGGAGGCCTGGCGTGCTGCGATTCATGGGGTCACAAAGAGTCAGACATGACTGAGTGACTGATCTGATCTGATCTGAACAAACTAATGCATGGAGTATTTACTGAACACTATGAAATATTTTTAAAAGAGTTGGAACTCACGATATAAACATCTTTTTTTAATGCTAAATATAGTCATATCAAATTTGATGGTCAAAAAGCCGTACCTAACAAACTTACTTTTACTGAAAGACTACTCTAGTGTTCTTGCCTGGAGAATCCCAGGGACGAGGGAGCCTGGTGAGCTTCTGTCTATGGGGTCGCACAGAGTTGGACACGACTGAAGCGACTTAGCAGCAGCAGTCTGTCTTTACTTGAGTCTTTTTCTTAATTCACTGAATTTCAAGACTGTATTAAAATAATATTCATCAAGATGTCAGGAAGTGAATAGTTTTATGCTTGTGCAGAATTAGTGCTTTTGGAACAAATTTCCCTGGAATTCAGGTCATAAGACAAGTCTTGGCAAGGTCAGAATGGAGGAGGCAGACTCCACTCTGCCCCCCATTTCCTGGGGTGAAGGCACAGGAAGGCCAGTCTCAGAGCCAGCAGGCTGCAGCAACCTCTTTCCTCTTTCTGCTGTTCTTAGCTACCACAAGCATCCAGGCTGTGGGTGAAAGAGAAACTTGTTCATTCTTCCATGTGAGCTTGAGAAAAAATGTACATACGACTGTTGTCGGATGCTATTCCATCTCCCAATTTCAACTGGATCCTTACAGTGCTTCTGCCTGCTTAATTATTATCATTCTGTAATGCCTCTTCTTTATTAAAAATTAAATGTCCCTGGTAAGCTTCCTATGTCCTTAATGTATGTTTTCTGAAATTAATATAGTGACCCCAGCTTTCTTTTGAGTGTTACCATGGTATGTATTTCTCCATCCTTTTACTCTTAACTTAAATCTTTACACTTAAAATGAGTTTCTTCTAGACAGTGCATACTTCGTGTCTTTTTCATTATCCACTATGAAAATTTCTGTCTTTTTATTGGTATATCTATACGACATACATTTAAAGTGATTGCAGAGCTTTCTCAACTCACAATGGGGTTCTGGGGCCATGTCATGACTTAGCCAAGCTTGCCTTCAATGTGTTCAGCATACTTACATTTAGCCTACAGTTGGGCAAAATCATCTGACATAAAGCTGCTGCTTCTGCTGCTACTAAGTCACTTCAGTCGTGTCCGACTCTGTGCCACCCCATAGACGGCAGCCCACCAGGCAAGAACACTGGAGTGGGTTGCCATTTCCTTCTCCAATGCATGAAAGTGAAAAGTGAAAGGGAAGTTGCTCAGTCGTGTCCGACTCTACACGACCCCATGGACTGCAGCCTTCCAGCCTCCTCGGTCCATGGGATTTTCCAGGTGAGAGTACTGGAGTGGGGTGCCATTGCCTTCTCCGACATAAAGCTAGAATGTTGTTTTGCTTAAAATATGCAAAGAAAAAAAGCTATTTATAATAAAGTGTTACATACCTCATGTAATTTGCTGAATACTGTGCTAAAAGTGAAAGGCTTTGCAATTGAAAGAGTATGGGCTTGTTTACCGTCATGGTCAAATGATTGATGGGGAACTGCAGCTTGTGGCTTTTGACCCGTCTTTATTTTAGGCCCATGGTGAAATTAAAAAATCATAAATCAAACCGTCCTAAGTCGGGGACCAGCTATATTAATAAACCTGAGTTAATATGTTTATAAGTGTTTTCTACTTGTGCACATGTTGTGTTCTTTGTTTCTTTATCTTCCCCTTTGTTTTCTTATTCTCCAGATTTAATTGAGCATTTTCTATTATTCCATTTTATCTCCTATCTTAATATATCAATTATCCTTCTTTTAAAATATTTACACGGTTATCCTAAAGTTTACAATACATGTTTTAATTTAATCAAATCCACATTCAAATAACTCTATACGATATCATCTGTAGTACAGGGAGCTTGGACAGTTTCTGCTTATTTCCTTCTGTGCTCCTATGACACTGATGTTATTCATTTCACAGAACCATGCTGTAATTATTAGTGCATTGTTGCTACTATTATTTTAAACACACAGTTATCTATTAGAAAAATTAAGAAGAATAAGACAAACTTTTTACAACTATTTTTTTCCCTCTGATGCTCTTTTTTAAATGTCAGTTCAAGCTTTTGACCTATATTCTTTTTCTTTTGCCTAAAGAACT
Organism: Tragelaphus eurycerus; assembly: GCA_935064755.1. NCBI lineage: Eukaryota > Metazoa > Chordata > Mammalia > Artiodactyla > Bovidae > Tragelaphus > Tragelaphus eurycerus. The sequence goes on from CAKXYN010000319.1 coordinate 207,859, forward strand.
TCTTTTAGTATTTCCTGCAAGGCAGTTCTGTTGACATCAAACTCTCTTAGATTTTGTTTGTCTAAGAATGTCATCATTTCACTTTCAAGTTGAAGGATAATATTATTGGATTTAAAATTACAGATTGGTGATTTCTTCGTTTCAACACTTTAAATATTTCACTCCATTCTCTTTGATTGCATGGTTTGCAATGAGAGTCCCTCTGTAATTCTTATCTTTGTTCCTCATGGGTAAAACACTTCTCACCCTTGGCTTCTTTAAGATTTTTATTGTTGTTGTTGTTTTGTTTTGTTGAAATATACTTGATGTACATATTATGTTATTTTCAGGTGTACAACATAGTGATTCAATATTTAAACACATTATGAAATGATCACCATGATAAGTCTGGTAACCATCTGTCCTCATACAAAATTAGTTTAGTTTTACAGACCATTTTTCTTATGCTGTGTATTCTCATGACATGTATCTTATAACTAGATGTTTGTACCTCTGAATTCCCTTCAGCTGTTTCTCTCATCCCCCACAACGTCTCCTCTGGCAACCGCTCATTTGTTCTCTGTATGTGTGAATCTAATTTTTGTTTTGTGTTTTAGAATTCACATATGAGATCATACATTACTGTCTTTCTCTGACTTATTTCACTTAGATGCATCCATAACATAAATGGGAAGATTTCATTCTTTTTTGTGACTGAGCGACATTGCAGTACTCCATACCAATCTTTACCCATTTGTCTGTCAGTGGACACTTGGTCACCATCTTGTCCTTTTTTCTATTTTAAACTTCTTAATTTTATATTTTACATGAGTACCTGTGATTCATCTTGTGACAATTTTGTTAATGTTGTGAGGTACACATTGAATCTCTTTATATATTTGTTTGCTTTTTGTGTATCTAATTATTCCTGCCTCACTGTATTAAAAGCCTGTCATTCCTCCTTTAGATTGCCTTTGTTTTTTTGTCAAAATTATCATTTCTAATGTATGTGGATCTATTTCTAGACTCTGTACTTCATTCCATGGAACTATGCATTCTTTGGACTATTTGCATTTTTTATTATTGAATGAAAGAGTGGTTTGTGCATTTTGGGTGCTAAAAACATGTGCATGCATGCCAGTTGTGTCCCACTCTTTGCAACCCCATAGACTATAGCCCACCAGGCTCCTCTGTCCATGGGATTCTCCAGGCAAGAATATCTGAAGGGGATGCCATTTTCTCCTTCAGGGGATCTTCCTGACCCAGGGATCGAACCTGTGTCTCCTTAAAAAAAAAAAAAAAAAATGTGCTCTCCAGTCTACACTAGAGGTAAAGAATTTGCCTGCCAAAGTATTTTGGATACCATGGTGGTTTAGTAACTAAGTTGTGTCTGATTCTTGTGACCCCATGGACTGTAGCCCACCAGGCTCCTCGGTCAATAGGATTTTCCAAGCAATAATACTGGAGTGAGTTGCCATTCCCTTCTCCAGGGGATCTTCCTGACCCAGGGATCGAACCCAGGTCTCCTGCACTGCAGGCAGATTCTTTACTGACTAAACTACCAGGGAAGACCATTTGGATACTAGATTCTTATTTCTCTCATTCTATTTGCTGTTTTTTGGTTTTTTTAAACCATCTTGATGATGTGTTTTGGAGGCACTAGTATTTTGAGCAGTGTGAAGAGTTAAAGAGCCTGGTACTTTCAGACTAAGAAAGAAAACTTCTCTATTAAGTTTCTTATTATAGTATCTCACTTGACTTTCTTTACTTATATCCAAAATGTAATCATAGTTTTGATAGTTATATTTTTATTACAGTGTTCCAGTGTGCCTTTATTACAGTGTTTCAATTGCCCATTAGGTAGCTTAAGGTCATGGAACATTTTAAACTAGGAAGGAACAGATCTGTGCTTTCAGAACTTATTCTAACAGCTGTGTACATAGCCAAATAAGAGGCAGTATGTGGGAAAATCTAGAATAACAGCTGGAGTCACCATATTTCAGCATGTAGTTCAATAAAAACCTAAAGTCAGGGTGGCTGTAGACCCTAACGCTGAGCATGTGAGAAATGTGAGATACACTCAGGCTTTCACCAAAGAACAATGCAACTTATAGAGTTATTTATGCAGTGCCTACTGTGTACTCTGCACTATACACAGCACTGTGAGAAAAGTAATAAGACAGGAGACATGTTTGTCCTTATAGAACTTATAGTGTCTAGGGGGACACAGGAATTAAATGGGAAAATGCCTGGTGAGTGTTATGACGGAGGACCTATTGGAAGTTTTGACAACATATATGATGACAGCTGATACTATTTGACTATATACCACTTGACTGGTACAAGTCTAACCAACTTTTGTACAGTTTTTAATTTCATCATTAAGACAATACAATGAAAAAGATGTGATGATTATCCTCACTATTTTAGAAATTATGAACCTGAGGCATGGAGTTTAAACACTGTGCTCAAGTCAGTAAGCATGGCGATAGGACTCCAAGCCACACCCTAAGTCTGTATCCCCCAGTCGTTTCTATGATGAGAAGGAATTGATGACCTCAGTTAATGAAATAACTTAATACATTTAAGGGCTCAGCTAGATCCTCAGAAATTTCCAGTAGGGATTTAAACATAAAAGCTTTAGAAAGGAGAAAGTACTCAAAAATTTTTGAGATAACTCATGAAAGACAGTAACTGAAATTAGTTACTAGAGTCTTTGCAAAATTTATAGTAAAGATATGAAGAAACCTATAAGCACTCTCTGGAAATTTTCCATTTAGGATGTGGAAAGACACAGAGTAGGAATCTGTAAATAGATTCTTTTAAAGTAATGAAGATGATAGGAAAACGGAAGTCTACTTTTGCCTCTGCTTTGGGGGATGTACGGTCTCTGGAGTGATGTGTAAACTGGATTCAATTACTGAGTCCCTAAAGAACTAAACAGAATATGATCCAGAGTATAAAACCAATTCTCTTTTTCTTTGCACACACATAGACTCTATTCCCTGAGGAGAAACTGAGTAAGCTTCTACCCTGTTTATAATCAAGAGGGCTACATCAGTAAGCCACATTCAATCTTCTGTGTTTTATCAAGTGGCAAACCTGATAACAATGCTGTTAATTTTTCCCTGCTTCTTCAGAAGACTCGAAGTCATAATCTGAAATTAATATATGTAGGTCAGAAAGATTTCCAGGGCATGTCTGAAACTCAGTCTGGGCTGCATCCTTTTAGAATTTAAGGAACCTCAAACCTGAAACTGCCTTTCCAGGACTACAAGGGTAAATACCAAGGTTGAGCACCAAAGAGGGTGAGTTTCTGATTTCTGTTGATTTAATATCTGTCCTGTTTGGGGATGGAAGGCCAGGGGTTTCAGATCTGCCACTTTCATTCCTGTTATGTGCAGTCCTGAGATTTAAGTGAAACTGTCAGGAGAGTATATTCATGGGAGATCAAAGAGTGTTCAGAGATTAAGAGGCTCAGAAAATGCAGTATCTCAGTAAGTTCCTTCTCCCTGAGTGAACTCTCACTTTTTTTACATTTGTGGATTTTATTCTGTGAAATAGAGCAGTAACTTAACCTCCTCTGGCCTTTTGTCCCTTAATTTTTGTTTGGAGACAATGTGGTTCCCACTCTACCATGTATTACTCCTCTAATGTATTAGACGTCAGCACCAGGGAGTTAGGGTCTCTGCCTTCTAATTTTACTGGTGAGGGAAGGGCTTAAGTGAATGAAGAAATGATGAGATGTGAGAAGGAAGATACTGTCCTGGCACATCCCTCTCTCTTCTCTTTAGTTTTTTCTGGCATATTTTGCATATGGCAGCACTGCCCTCTCTGTGTAGGCTAATTTTGCGATGTTCTTTGTGTAGTTAACGTCTTAAGCCTCTGATAAGGGAATGTCTATGTCACTCACTATCATGATAATGGTAAAGGCAGATTCTATGGGTCCAGGTTGGCTAGTATCAGACATGCTCGGTATATACACTTTCATGTAGGATGAGATATTGTCAGAAGGGCTGAATTGTTCTCTAATGTTACCCTTTTCTCCTGTGTCCACAGATTCCCTTAGTGAAGAATGGCTCCTGGAAATGGTTCTTTTGTGACTGAATTCATTCTGGTGGGATTAACAGGCCAACCAGATCTTCAACTTCCCTTGTTCTTCTTGTTTCTAGTAATGTATATGGTCACTGTGTTGGGAAATTTTGGCTTGTTAACACTAATTGTGCTGAATTCACACCTACACACCGCCATGTACTTTTTCCTTTTCAACTTGTCCTTCATAGACCTGTGTTATTCTTCTGTATTTACACCCAAAACGCTGGTAGATTTTTTATCAAAGAAGAATATGATCTCTTATATGGGGTGCATGACTCAGCTCTATTTTTTCTGTTTTTTTGTCATTTCTGAATGTTATGTGCTAACATCAATGGCCTATGATCGGTATGTGGCCATCTGTAATCCACTCTTGTATAACATTGCCATGTCCCCTAAAGTGTGTTCCAGCCTTATGCTTGGTTCCTATTTGATGGCATTTTCTGGTGCCATGGCTCACACTGGATGCATGCTGAGACTGACCTTCTGCGATGCAAACACCATCAACCATTATTTGTGTGACATCCTCCCTGTGCTCCAGCTCTCCTGCACAAGTACTTATGTGAATGAGCTGGTAGTTTTCATTGTGGTGGGCATCAATATTATTGTGCCCAGTCTCACGATCTTGGTCTCTTATGGTCTCATCCTCTCCAACATCATCCAAATATGCTCTACAGAGGGCAGGTCCAAAGCCTTTAGCACCTGCAGTTCCCACATAATTGCTGTTTCTCTGTTCTTTGGTTCAGGGGCAATCATGTATCTTAAACCATCATCTGCTGGGTCCATGCATGTGGGGAAAATCTCTTCTGTCTTTTACACCAATGTGGTTCCCATGATGAACCCCTTAACCTACAGCTTGAGGAACAAAGATGTGAAACTTGCTCTGAGAAAAACCCTGGGGAGGGGAAAATTTTGGTTAGAATCAATGTCTCTGTGCAGGTTGTCATAGGACAGGAGATTCCATGTGTTTATTTTTAATAATTTTAGTGGCAACTTTCTCATCCTATTTCTCACCTTGGGGAAGGAAATCTGACTCTTCTCTCAAATTGTTCCTATTTTTAGGTCTTTTCATCTCCATTTTCACAATTTTCTTATGTTTTCTTTATGTTTCTCATTTAAGAAAAGCATTAAGAAACAAGTTATTCTCTTTTATTTTAAAATTATCATTATGGATTTTTTTACTTGGAAGATGAATGGTACTGCTAACAATCAATAAAGTAGCACTAGTGTGAGTTTAAAGTCTTTTTAAAGTCTGATTTTGAATGATCAATAAAGTAACACCTTGTACTTTGGGGGTTTCTTAAATGCTGCTAGTGCCAGCAGAAGCATGAAATCAGATAATCTGTCCTAACTCTTTTCTTTCTCCCTACTGTGGTCAGTACTATGACTCAAATGCCAGTTTCACAATTATAGCAGATCCATAAAAACTATGTAATATACCCCATTTTGTAGCTGTGAACATCATTCATTAAGCTGGTTTCATATTTACCTCAGCGATTTCATATTTACCTTCTACAGTCAAAGAAGCACAATAGATTTCCAATATATATTTAACATATGGATAGAATACTGAAAGAAATATTATTCATTTAAGTAAATAACACAGCTGCTTTATTAAAAAAAAAAAAGTCTAGAATAGACTATAAGCCTCATATTTCAAATCTACCACTCTTTCTATTATACTATTTGTATAACACATATGAGAAAACGTTTGTTTTGAAAGCTGACTTTTTATATAAAAAATTAAATATTTGGGCAATCTTGAATTTAGAGAACACAGCATGGGATGAAATTTTTTCGTGAATGTGTCATTTGTCCATGGTCCAAAGAGACACAGTCAGAAAGTAAGAAGTCCCTCAAGAGAATGGACAATGAGATTTAGAAGCTGTATTTCATTCTAAATCTGTATCTTGAGCTGTAGAATACTGTAATCATCCTCCACTGTCCATAAAGCTTCCATTAAAACTTATAATACACGATGACCACATATTAACAGTGACTTTTAGATTGAAGACCAATTCATGGGGAACCAGGAAGAGAAAGGACGACCTCTTAAAAAGATAACATAGTTACTGTTAATCAAAACTCAAATTAGGAAGAATGAATAGAAAGTAAATGGTAAGGAAAAAACAAACTTTTTCTATGACTCTTTTTTCTGGAAGATTCTCAAAATATTATGAGGGTCATAGGATTTCTCTAGATAGGATGAAAGTTTAAGTTATTTGATATTAAAAAGTTAAACTGAAAGGACTTGTGGGACCCAGGAAAAATAAAACCTTTCCTTGTTTTGTTGGCTTCTTTATGCTACTCTCAATGGCACCCCACCCCAGTACTTTTGCCTGGAAAATCCCATGGACGGAGGAGCCTGGTAGGCTCCAGTCCATGGGGTCGCTAAGAGTCGGACACGACTGAGCGACTTCACTTTCAATTTTCACTTTCATGCATTGGAGAAGGAAATGTCAACCCACTCCAGTGTTCTTGCCTGGAGAATCCCAGGGACAGGGGAGCCTGGTGAGCTTCCGTCTATGGGGTCGCACAGAGTCGGACACGACTGAGGCGACTTAGCAGCAGCAGCAGCAGTTATGCTACTCTCATATGGATTTTTTGAGTACAAAATCCACAAATGGCACCTGGAAGAGCAATGGTAATCTGAAAGAAGTATTTAATGAATAAGCTAATTTTTACAATATCATTTTTTAGAATTAGATGTTGTTGTTGTTGTTTTTTCTTTTGGGAAAACAAGCAAAAAGATGATCAGTCAAAAATCCTTATTATGATGCCAAGAGAGAATTTAAACATGTAAGAAATCAACACTGATTATTCATTGGAAAAGTGGACATAAAGCTGAAGTTCCAATACTTTGGCCACCTGATATGAAGAGCCAACTCATTGGATAAGACCCTAATGCTAGGAAAGATTGAGGACAGGAGGAGAAGGGATAATAGAGAATGAGATGGTTGGATGGCATCTCCAATCCAATGGAGGAGTTTTCACAAACTCCACGTCTTCCTTGGTGGATCAGATGGTAAAGAGTCTGCCTGCAGTGTGGGAAACCCAGGTTCAATCCCTGGGTCAGGAATATCCTCTGGAGAAGGAAATGGCAACCCACTCTAGTATTCTTGCCTGGAAAATCCCATGAACAGAAGAGTCTGGCGAGATACAGTCCACGGGGTTGCAAAGAGTCAGACAGGACTGAACAACTTCACTTGAGCAAATTCTGGAAGATGGTGAAGAACAGGGAAGCATGGCCTGGTGCAGTCCATGGGGGTCACAAAGAGTCAGACACAACTTAGCAACTGAACAACAAGAGAACATAATAACATTTATTACTTTGTTGTTTTTCTAGTCTCCACTCAATATTTAGATATTTTGAAATTTAGCATATCTGGATTGTTGGCTTGCTTGCTTGTTTTTAGATGTTCAGCACTGCTAAATCCTTGACTTTTGGTTCTAAATGACCACTCATATCTCATTCCCTGACTCTAATATTAATATGTGTGATTTTCACTTAACTAGTTCTAGGTATATGAAATAGTTCATCTTGGTTGGATTTTTTTCTTTTTGCTTTTCTTTTAGTAACTGTTCTGAAAAAAATATTTTCCAGATTGAAAGGAAAGTGTATCTCAATAGGTAAACAGTTGTGCTGTTTGAGAACCTTGGTAGATATCACAGAGTATGTTCAATCTGTCGTACATTTCATTAGTATTTGAAGTGACCCAAAGTGTGGGTTTAAGTTGTCATTAATCTTTTATTTGATGAGACTCAAAATACAAATGAAATCTATTTAATCTCAGAAAAAAATTTTTCTTTAAAATTAGGTTTCATTGTAAAGTTAAGCAAAATAAAATTAAAAAAAAAATTAGGTTTCATTCTTTTGGATTATTTTGCATAAAATTAATCAGAAAAACAGTCATGCATACAGATTAAAAACTAAGAGATGGCAAAGTTTCAGCAGAGGCAGTTTGATTTTTTAGTGCATACAAGTACTATATGGCTATTTGGACTTTTTCAAAAGGAAGGGATGTGTCAAGGAAAGAAAGGTCAGTTTTACATGCACAGCATAGAACTATCATTTGTAGAGGATTTTTTTCTCTTTTATAAAATGGGATAAAAGGAGCTATGAGGGAATATATGGTTCTGTCAAAATTGGCACAGCTGAGAATCAAGCAGGTATGCCATAGGATCCCCCTGTCCCTACGTATCAGCCTGGTCAATTTGAAAGCTCTGGTTTTCAAAACATAACAAAGTGTTCCTCCTCGTTAAGGACCAGAAAATTCCCTGAGGATATTCTGAATGTGTTTAATTTTCAGTAGCTCTAAATGAGCTACTGTTGTTGTCAGGATCTGCTTTAGAATGAGTATGACCAGAGTGCACTGTGGCTAAGGGCTGAAGAAAATCAGAAGTAAAAGGCATTCTGAGTCCTATGTCCCTTTAGTTCCTGAACTCCCAACTTTATTGAACCCCATTATACTCTCCTCCGGATAAGGCAATGGCAACCCACTCCAGTACTCTTGCCTGGAAAACCCCATGGACAGAGGGGCCTGGTAGGCTGCAGTCCATGCGGTTGCTAGGAGTCGGACACGACTGAGCGACTTCACTTTCACTTTTCACTTTCATGCATTGGAGAAGGAAATGGCAACCCACTCCAGCGTTCTTGCCTGGAGAATCCCAGGGACAGGGGAGCCTGGTGGGCTGCCGACTATGGGGTTGCACAGAGTCAGATACGACTGAAGTGACTTAGCAGCAGCAGCAGCATACTCTCCTTTTTATTGCCTCCCTGCACACACACACACACACACACACACACACACACACACACTCAGTGCCTTCAAACCTTGCATTTTATTAGATCACTGCCTAACATCAATTGCATGGCACACAACCCACTTTTTCCCTTTTATTAAAATTTATATTTTAATTGAAGAAAAATTGCTTTACAACGTTGTGTTGGTTTCTGCCATACGACAATGCACATCAGTCATATATACCTCCACTCCCTCTTGAGCCTCCCTCCCCCTCCCCATCCCACCACTGTACGTCATCACAGAGCTCTTGATTGGGCTCCCTGTGTAATATGGCAACTTCTCACCAGCTATCTGTTTTACACATGACAGCGTATATATGTCTATACTACAGTCTCCATTCGACCCACTCTCTCCTACCACCATTGTGTCCGCAAGTCTGTTCTCTATGTCTGCGTCTCCATTGCTGCCCTGCAAATAGGTTCATCAGTACCATTTTTCTAGATTCCATATATATGCATTAATGTACCATCTTTGTTTTTCTCTTTCTGACTTACTTCACTCTGTATGGTCTTCTCTGGTGGCTCAGATGGTAGAGTCTGCCTGTAGTGTGGGAGCCTCAGTTTCGATACCTGTGTCAGGAAGATCCCCTGGAGAAGGACCTGGCAACCCACTCCAGTATTCTCTAGGCTCATCCACCTCACGAGAACTGACTCAAATTTTTTTCATTTTTGTGGCTGAGTAATATTCCACTGTATATATGGACCACATTTTCTTTATCCATTCATCTGTTGATGGACATCTAGGTTGCTTCCATATCCTGGCTGTTGTAAATAGTGCTGCTGTGGACACTGGGGCATGTGTCTTTTTCAATTATGGTTTCCTCAGTATATATAACCAGTAATGCAATTGCTGAGCCATGCTGTAGCTTTACTCCTGGTTTTCTAAGGAACCTTCATACTATTCTCCATAGTGTCTGTATTAATTTATATTCCCACAAACAGTGCAAGAAGGTTCCCTTCTCTCCACATCCTCTCTAGCATTTATTTTTTGTAGATGTTTTGATGATGGCCATTCTGACTGGTGTGAGGTGATACCTCATTGTAGTTTTGATTTACATTTCTCTAATAATTAGTGATGCTGAGCTTCTTTTCATATGTTTATTAGCTATCTCTATGTCTTCTTTGAGTTTGAGTTAGTTTCATTGAGTTAGACAAGGCTATGGTTCTTGTGTGATTAGATTGACTAGTTTTCTGTGCGGAAACCCAGGATGGGCGAGTCATGGTGGAGAGATCTGACAGGGTGTGGTCCGCTGGAGAAGGGAATGGCAAACCACTTCAGTATTCTTGCCTTGAGAACCCCATGAACAGTATGAAAAGACAAAATGATAGGATACTGAAAGACAAACTCCCCAGGTCAGTAGGGGCCCAATATGCTACTGAAGATCAGTGGAGAAATAACTCCAGAAAGAATGAAGGGATGGAGCCAAAGCAAAAAGAATACCAGCTGTGGATGTGACTGGTGATTGAAGCAAGGTCCAATGCTGTAAAGAGCAATATTGCATAGGAACCTGGAATGTCAGGTCCATGAATCAAGGCAAATTGGAAGTGGTCAAACAAGAGATGGCCAGAGTGAATGTCGACATTCTAGGAATCAGCGAACTAAAATGGACTGGAATGGGTGAATTTAACTCAGATGACCATTATATCTACCACTGTGGACAAGAATCCCTCAGAAGAAATGGAGTGGCCATCATGGTCAACAAAAGAGTCTGAAATGCAGTACTTGGATGCAATCTCAAAAAGAAAGAATGATCTCTGTTCGTTTCCAAGGCAAACCATTCAATGTCACAGTAATCCAAGTCTATGCCCCAACCAGTAACGCTGAAGAAGCTGAAGTTGAACGGTTCTATGAAGACCTACAAGACCTTTTAGAACTAACGCCAAAAAAGATGTCCTTTTCATGATAGGGGACTGGAATGCAGAAGTAGGAAGTCAAGAAACACCTGGAGTAACAGGCAAATTTGGCCTTGGAATATGGAATAAAGCAGTGCAAAGACTTAATAGAGTTTTGCCAAGAAAATGCACTAGTCATAACAAACACCCTCTTCCAACAACACAAGAGAAGACTCTATACATGGACATCACCAGAAGGTCAACACCGAAATCAGATTGATTACATTCTTTGAAGCCAAAGATGGAGAAGCTCTATACAGTCAGCAAAAACAAGACCAGGAGCTGACTTTGGCTCAGATCATGAACTCCTTATTGCCAAATTCAGACTTAAATTGAAGAAAGTAGGAAAACCACGAGATCATTCAGGTATGACCTAAATCAAATCCCTTATGATTATACAGTGGAAGTGAGAAATAGATTTAAGGGCCTAGATCTGATATATAGAGTGCCTGATGAACTATGGAATGAGGTTCGTGACATTGTACAGGAGACAGAGACCAAGATCATCCCCATGGAAAAGAAATGCAAAAAAGCAAAATGGCTGTCTGGGGAGGGCTTACAAATAGCTGTAAAAAGAAGAGAAGCAAAAAGCAAAGGAGAAAAGGAAAGATATAAACATCTGAATGCAGAGTTCCAAAGAATAGCAAGAAGAGATAAGAAAGGCTTCCTCAGCGACCAATGCAAAGAAATAGAGGAAAACAACAGAATGAGAAAGACTAGGGATCTCTTCAAGAAAATCAGAGATACCAAGGGAACATTTCATGCAAAGATGGGCTCATTAAAGGACAGAAATGGTATGGACCTAACAGAAGCAGAAGATATTAAGAAGAGGTGGCAAGAATACACAGAAGAACTGTACAAAAATGTTCTTCACAACCCAGATAATCACAATGGTGTGACCACTGACCTAAAGCCAGACATCCTGGAATGTGAAGTCAAGTGGGCCTTAGAAAGCATCACTACAAACAAACCTAGTGGAGGTGATGGAATTCCAGTTGAGCTATTCCAAATCCTGAAAGATGATGCTGTGAAAGTGCTGCACTCAATATGCCAGCAAATTTGGAAAATTGAGCAGTGGCCACAGGACTGGAAAAGGTCAGTTTTCATTCCAATCCCAAAGAAAGGCAATGCCAAAGAATGCTCCAACTACCACACAATTGCACTCATCTCACATGCTAGTAAAGTAATGTTCAAAATTCTCAAAGGCAGGCTTCAGCAATATGTGAACTGTGAACTTCCTGATGTTCAAGCTGGTTTTAGAAAAGACAGAGGAACCAGAGACCAATTTGCCAACATCTGCTGGATCATGGAAAAAACAAGAGAGTTCCAGAAAAACATCTATTTCTGCTTTATTGACTATGCCAAAGCCTTTGACTGTGTGGATCACGATAAACTGTGGAAAATTCTGAAAGAGATGGGAATACCAGACCACTTGATCTGCCTCTTGAGAAATTTGTATGCAGGTTAGGAAGTAACAGTTAGAACTGGTAATGGAACAACAGACTGGTTCCAAATAGGAAAAGGATTATGTCAAGTCTGTATATTGTCACCCTGCTTATTTAACTTCTATGCAGAGTACATCATAAGAAGTGCTGGACTGGAAGAAACACAAGCTGGAATCAAAATTGCCAGGAGAAATATCAATAACCTCAGATATGCAGATGACCCCACCCTTATGGCAGAAAGTGAAGAAGAACTAGAGGCTTTTTCATCAAGAAAAAGCCTCTTGATGAAAGTGAAAGTGGAGAGTGAAAAAGTTGGCTTAAAGCTCAACATTCAGAAAACGAAGATCATGGCATCTGGTCCCATCACTTCATGGGAAATAGATGGGGAAACAGTGGAAACAGTGTCAGACTTTAGTTTTCTGGGCTCCAAAATCACTACAGATGGTGACTGCAGCCATGAAATTAAAAGACGCTTGCTCCTTGGAAGGAAGTTTATGACCAACCTAGAGAGCATATTCAAAAGCAGAGACATCACTTTGCCAACAAAGGTTCGTCTAGTCAAGGCTATGGTCTTTCCTGTGGTCATGTATGGATGTGAGAGTTGGACTGTGAAGAAGGCTTAACACTGAAGAATTGATGCTTTCGAACCGTGGTGTTGGAGAAGACTCTCAGAGTCCCTTGGACTGCAAGGAGATCCAACCAGTTCATTCTGAAGATCAGCCCTGGAATTTCTTTGGAAGGAATGACGCTAAAGCTGAAACTCCAGTACTTTGGCCACCTCATGCAAAGAGTTGACTCATTGGAGAAGACTCTGATGCTGGGAGGGATTGAGGGCAGGAGGAGAAGGGGACGACAGAGGATGAGATGGCTGGATGGCATCACTGATTCGATGAATGTAAGTCTCAGTGAGCTTCGGGAGTTGGTGATGGACAGGGAGGCCTGGCGTGCTGCGATTCATGAGGTTGCAAAGAGTCGGACATGACGGAGTGACTGATCTGATCTGATGTCTTCTTTGGAGAAATGTCTGTTTAGGTCTTGTGCCTATTTTTTTATTGTTTTTTTTTTGTTTGTTTTTGTTTTTGTTTTTTCCTGGTATTGAGCTGTATGAGCTGCTGTTATATTTTGGAGGAAAATCCTTTATCAGTTGTTTCATTTACAATTATTTTCTCCCATTTCAAGGGTTATCTTTTAATTTTATTTATTATTTCCTTTGCTATGCAAAAGTTTTTAGGTTTCATGGTCCCATTTGTTTATCTTTGTTTTTATTTTCATTACTCTAGGAGGTGGGCCAAAGAGGATCTTGCTGTGATTTATGTCAAAGAGGACACACAACCCACTTTTAATCTTTGCAAGCACATTCAATTACATGGTTCTTGATTTCAGCACCTGACGGGCAAGACCAAGCAGGAAATATTCACTGAATCCAATGATAAGAAATAGCTATTGAGTCAATCATCCATTTAATTGTGTAGTAGCTACAACAAATGAAACATCCATTTTGTATGCATTGTTGGTGATTTGTGCACTGGGCTGAATGTCACAGCTGAGAGAAAGCCATCAAGGTGTTTTTTTTTCTCATTACAGCATAGTGGAGTTGCATGCAACCCATAAATAGAATCTAACGTCAATCATATTTACTCAAAAGTATTACTATATTCTGAAAATTTTTACTGAAATTTGACTCTGGTGAACTGATGTCCACGTTGAGGACAGACACAGTGTTTCCCCAAATCTGCCACAATTCACTTTTCTCTCAAGCAGTGGGACATTTACCTGCATCATCAGCCTGGCACCAGATGAAGTTGCTGCTTTATATGCTGGTTTTGGTATACGAAATCAGTTCAGTTCAATTCAGTGACTCAGTCATGTCCAACTCTTTGTGACCCCATGGACTGCAGCACGCCAGGCTTCCCTGTCCATCACCAACCCCCAGAGCTTGCTCAAACTCCTGTCCATCGAAAAGGCACATTTAAATATTAAAAGCTCACTCAATGGAGAAGTTTTACATTCTAAGGCAGAGACTGCCTCTTCCTCAATAAGTGGGAGACTGGTGGAATCGCCTGGGCTGTTTGAAGTCCCCCTGTGGCATGAGGTTTAGTAGACCCACCTCACACATTAATAGAGAGAACGCATAGGGTGTCACGATTGCCCTTAGAGGTTGTGTTGCAGTTTCCTCTACACTGTTGAATCTGTCAGGCTGTGTGCTCCTCAAGGAAGAATAGTGAGGGAATTAGGGAAGGGGACCCCAGTTCCCATCTCATGGATGATGAACTGAGGCTCAGAGATGTTCATGCTTGTTCCAAATTATGATTTACAAGTGGTAGAGCTGAGACTTGAGTATTTTGATTCTAAATGTATAAAGTAAAAACATATATACAAACTTTACCGTGTTTTCAAAATTCAGTGAAACATGAACAGCAGTCTTAGTGAATGAAATGACTCAACACAAAGGCAACGTTCTAAACTAAGAAAAATATAGGTGCTCCCTTGCTGGTTCAGTGGTTGGGAGTCCAAGAGAGGATGAAATCAATGACACCAACCAAAGAAACCAATGACAGCATTGGCAACACAGTTTTGAAAGGCAGGGCTGACTTCATGACAACAGGGCTTTAGGGGATTTGTGTTTGTGGCGATGATGGCCCTCTGTGGGGCTGAGCTCCATGGAGACAGCAGTGGACCCTCATCAGATATTCATTAGATGTGATTTTGGAATAATTCTACCTGATTCCTATTCCTTTTACAAGTTTGGTCTTTGGCTTTTCTGGATTGTTTTGTTATGTCGGGGCATGTGTATGAAAGTATGTTTTAAGTGAAATATGAGATTTTGTTTAGTTTACTTTCTTCACTTAAATTCTGTCTTATGGACCTTCCTCCAAGTCGGTAAATCAATATACAATGCTTATATTTTCTGATTTCTTTATGCATACAACAATGCACATTATTTAAAAGTAATTATATCATTAATGTTATATTATTATTTTTGTATGTTTAAACTTTTTTTAATCACTCACACACCACAACCCCAGATTAGTTTAATAAGCTCATTTATATCCTTCTGCTCTTGACATACAGAACGAACATATGGATACCAAGGGGAGATGGGAGGGTGCAGTGGATTGGGAGATTGGGATTGACATATATACACTACCAATACTGTGTATAAAACAGATAACTAGTAAGAACTGACTGTATAGCATAGGGCACTCTACTCAACATTCTGTGACCTAAATGGGAAGAAAATCCAAGGAAGAGGGGACATATGTATACTTATAGCTGATTCACTTTGCTTAACAGAAGAAACTAAAACGACATTGTAAAGAAACTATATGCCAATAAAACAAATAATATATCTTTATGCTTCTTTCTCTGTGCTTCGATGACACACAAATTGTCTTTATTGCTTTACAAAAATGGCACAATGCTAACTACACTTCTGTATATCACATACCATTCCCCTCAAAAATACAGTGGTACCTCCTGAAAACCACTCAAAGTTAACTTCTGTTGTTATATTTCAGTATTTTAAATAACTGCTTTATATTTCACGATGTAGCAGTACCATATCTTATTTACCCATTTCTCTTTGGGAATATTCACTAGATTTTCAGTTGTCTTGCCATCATAAATCATGTGTTAACACAGGAGTTTGAATATATCTACTTATGTACTACTGCTTTTGTTTTCATGAGATAGATTTCTGGTGTGGAATTACTGGATTTGAGAGTGTATATAAATATATTTAAATTTGGAAACTATCATCATTTTTTTCCAAAGAATAACCTACACATGTCAGAGGAAACACTTCTTTCATCTAAGTCAGTAAGATGTTGATATTTATAACTTGAATTAATACTTTTAATTTGAAAGTGTTCAGATGAATCAATAAAATGATTATAATTCTAAAAGAAAGTTCATGAAAAGCTAATTTGCAAAATAAGATACCCTTAAAGAATATCATCGAAGAAGGCAATGGCACCCCACTCCAGTACTCTTGCTTGGAAAATCCCATGGACAGAGGAGCCTGGTGCTGCAGTCCCTGGGGTCACTGCCAGTCGGACACGACTGAGTGGCTTCGCTTTCTCTTTTCACTATCATGCATTGGAGAAGGAAATGGCAACCCACTCCAGTGTTCTTGCCTGGAGAATCCCAGGGACAGGGGAGCGGTGGACTGCCGTCTATGGGTTCGCACAGAGTTGGACACGACTGAAGCGACTTAGCAGCAGCAGCAAAGAATATCGTTTTAGTCATGCTTGTAAAAGCAGTGAAATGACAGCAATAGAATCTGATTATTAATTGTAAACTTGGAAATAATTATGCTTCTTTAGTTTTCTTAGGAAAAGCCACACTAAAATTCTATATATTAAAAAAAGAATTTTGAAAGATGTTTTAAAACACCTGAAGAAGATGGTGGAAGAGAGTGACAGTGAGAAGGAGAGTGCCAGCTGGGGATGAATATTATGGATGCTGGGCCATTTTCAGCTGAGAAGAATCTGTCATGAGTCTATTTGCATCACCTTTCTTCTTAGATACAAATATTAGTTCCAGAATGACATGAACTCTTCTCAAGAGGTTCAAATAACAAACACATAATAAATATAAGTATGATTATTAAAAACCTTCTGTTAATCTCTTTCTTTTGTTTTTCTGCTCATCAAGGGAATCTGAAGACCCAAGAGTGATTCTATCCCCTGAGACACTAAATCAAGTTAATCTCCTACCCATCTAGTTGTGTTAGTTTCCATTCTCTGCACATAAACTAGTTGGGGCCTTGAACAGAGAGTAATCATTCTTTCTCACCAAGCAAATAGAATAGTACCTGTTCTTCTGTTAGTAACCTGCAAACAAATACCTCAACATAGCATATAGAAAGCTTAAAATTTTGGTTGAAAAAGAACTAAAAAGGGAGATGAGTTTTGTGTTGAAAGACATCACATACTGGAAGGTAATTTCTTAGAAAGGTAGATTTCTCTTGCTTCCCCTTATTTTCCTTCTTAAGCTTTCATTCAGAGATAAGTTACTTGGGGATTGTTAGACTTCCACCTAAGTATAGCTATCAAGTCTCTGTCTCTCTTAGGTATATATACAGTTGACCTTTCAGTAACATGGATTTGAACACTGTGATCTACTTACATGAAAACTTTTCCAATAAATATATAGGAAATATTTTGGAGCTTTTCAAATTTGAAAAAGATCACAAGTAGTATAGTCTAGAAATATTGAAAAATATAAGAATGATATGTAGATATTCATATATAGGCATAAGGCTTCCCTGGTAGCTCAAAGGTAAAGAATCTGCCTGCAATGTGGGAGACTCCGGTTCAATTCCTGGGTCAGGAAGATCCCCTGGAGAAGGGAATGGCAACCCACTCCAGTAATGTAGCCTAGAGAATACCATGGACAGAGGAGGCTGGTTGACTATAGTCTGAGGAGTCGCAAAGAGTCAGACACGACTGAGCAATGAACACTTTCACTTTAATATAGGCATAAGGTGAGAGATATTTAATATAAAGCTAACATTGTGGAAACCTGTTCGTTTTTGAACCATATCATAACTTTGCTTTCAAAGACTCACCATACAGAATGCCTCTTTCCATCATCATGGAAGAAATTGTATTGGCCTATTATCACAGATAATAAGTGGTTGTTTTTTTGTTTTTTTTTTGTTTTTTTTTTTTTTAAAGTAATAATGTTTTTAATACTATGGAAGGGATAGAACTGTAACACTGTATGACATAAGAATTTTCTAAGAATTCATTCATTAATATATGGGCCAGGCTACCTTGAAGCAACCATATAGCTGCTTCTTTCTTATTAATGCATGAATTGTTACTGTTTTGTTTGTTGTTTTAGTCACTAAGTTGACTCTTACTCTTTTATGACCCCATGGATCATAGCCTGCCAGGCTCCTCTGTAATGGGATTTTCCAGACAATAATACTGGAGTGGGTTGCCATTGCCTCCTTCAGTGGATCTTCCCGACTTAGGGATTGAACTTGTGTCTCCTGCATTGGCAGGTGGATTCCTTACTGCAGACCCACCAGGGAAGTCATGAGTTGTTATAGCTGTAAATATTAATCTTTTCACTTTATCTTTTTGTTTTTGAGATCTAGTGTTAATAATATGTATAACATCTATAGTGTCTTTTATTCTATAAGACAATATTGATGTATGTGGTGACACAGATGATTCTCTTTGTAAACAGTTGACATACACTTATAGTATCCATAAACACAGTACAGTAAATGTATTTTCTCATCCTTATGATTTTCTTTATAACATTTTCTTTTGTTTAGCTTACTCTATTATAAGAATACAGTATATAATACATATAACACACAAAATATGTGTTAATTGACTGCTATGTTATCTATTATGCTCTGATCAACAGTAGGCTATTAGTAGGGAAGTTTCTGGGAGTAAAAAGTCACATATGGATTTTTGACTGTGAAGGAGCTGAGTGAGAAGTTGATGCCACTAAGCCATGCATTGTTCGAAAGTCAACTGTATATACAACATAGTGTTGGTCACCCAGTCATGCCTGACTCTTTGCAACCCCATGGACTGCAGCCCACCAGGCTCCTCTGTCCAGGAGAATTTACAGGCAAGGATACTGGAGTGGGTTGCCATTTCCTTCTCCAGAGGATCTTCCCAACCCAGGGATCGAACCCGGGTCACCTGCACTGCAGGTAAATTCTTTACTGAGTGAGCTACAAGGGAAGCCCCTATACATAACATAAATACATACATACATACACACACACACACACACACACATATATATATATACACTGTCTGTGATAAAGACCTATGAAGAGGGACTAAGTTGCTATTATATGAACAGACAAGTCAAACATTGATACCTTTCATTGATACTCCTGTCTCAGGTTACCTTGCAATTCACCTGATGAAAATTTTCATACTTTATCTAATCTAAACGTGATGTATTCTGATGGTTGAATCCCACTGGTACAGTAAAAATTTCCATTTTTTGAGTTCTGATATCCATATAGGTGATTAGGATAAGTCTATGTTATTTATTCTCTTATTTGAAAAATATAGCTTTATTGTAGCTCAAGCCACATTGTATGGAGATATGATCATTTTTATGGGCTTTGCTAAGGGCAGAGAACCTTGTTTCTCTCATGTTGGTGAGTCATTGCTCAAAAAACAATAACAATCTTGATCTCAACAATATTTTGCATTAAATTACAAACATCATCTCTTCCTCATTTCCCACTGTAAACAATTCCTACTTTTCTTGACTTCCAGATGGCATAGGCCCTTTATCCTTTCATTGGTTCTGTCTTTCTTGTCACAGGTAGTAGGTTTTAAATGTGTATCAGATATTTGATGGAATTGTCTCCTGTTGTGAGGGCATCACCTGGATTTAGGAGTATGAGGAGTGAAAGATGGGGGGAGGGATATCATCTCTAACAATACTTTCATATTAAAGCGGAAATACATATGTTAGAAACCAGCCCCTACCCAGTGGATTGTAGCTGGGAGAACACATATGAGCTCTGTTCTTAGAGCCTCATAAAGCGTAGTCTCACATAAGACAAACATCATACCAGCAATCTTATGAGGGTTGGTATTTTATTGATTGTATTGAAGATTGTAGAATTCTGTACTGGAGTTTAGATTCTTAACCTGCTCTAAGAGTATTTCCTATATAAGGAGGAAGTGGTATTAATGAGACACCAGTACCAATATCAGTGATGAAATTTTCCTTGAAGTTGTAGCTTTTGAAATTGAGAAGTCTCTATAGCACAATGAGAATTTATTTATTTTTTTCTCTCTATGTATATACATATATGATATATATTATACATGTATAATATATACTATGCATATATATATCATATATTATATATGGCAATTTTGTAATAAAAGACACAGTGTTGTGTGGTTCACTGTAATTTACTGAGCAGTCCCAAAGTTTCAGGGAACTGAATAAGAACAACCTCAATAAGTTTGTAAGTGGATCGTGAGCCTCAGACAAGATTTCAGACTCAGCTGATACATTGATTTCAATGCGGTGAATCCTTGAGCAGGAAAACCCAGCTGACTTGACTCAAAAAACCTTTTAAGATAGTAAATTTGAATTGTTTTATGCTACTGAGTTTGTAGTAATTTATGATACACCAGTAGATGAATGCATATAATTTCTCCACTTCCTTTTGCACATCTGTGTGTGTGTGTGAGAGAGAGACAGAGGATGATTATGAAATCATTCCAGTACTTTTTTCAAAGAAGCTTCATAATAAACAAAGTTGAGTATGACTCTAGAATTATCGACATTGAATGATGCAGCTTCTATCTAGAGAATGGATTCTCAGTTCACCCTTAATGCTGGGTGCTTTTGATATTTCCACAGAGAGAGATCAAAAGCCTGGAGAAATGACAAACATGAGCCTAGTGACAACGTTCATCCTCTTGGGCCTTCCCCATGCACCAGAGCTGGACACATTCCTCTTTGGAATCTTCCTGGTGGTCCATGTCCTCACTGTGGTGGGGAACCTTCTCATCCTGCTGGTGATTATAGTGAATCCTCACCTGCACACCCCCATGTACTAAACTTCCTGACCCACCTGTCCTTCATTGATATGTCATTCTCCACAGTCACTGTGCCCAAAATGCTGATGACCCTGGTGTCCCCAGAAGGCAGTCCTATCTCCTTTCCCAGCTGTGTGGCCCAGCTTTATTCCTTCCACTTCCTGGGCAGCACCGAGTGCTTCCTCTACACCGTCATGTTCTATGACTGCTTCCTGGCCATCAGTTACCCGCTCAGGTATGCCAGCGTGATGGGTGGGAGGAAGTGTGCTCTCTTGATCACAACCACGTGGCTCAGTGGCTCTGTGCACTCTGCTGTCCAGACCACACTGACATTCTGTTTGCCTTTCTTCCTAATCCAGCATTACTTCTGTGATGCACCATCTGTCCCCAAACTGGCCTGTGCAGACACTTCCACCGTGGAGATGGTGATCTTTGTCAGCATTGGGGTGGTGGCCTCAGGCTGCTTTCTTCAGATAATGCTGTCCTGCGTGTCCATCGTCCATTCATTCCTGAAGATCCGCACCTCAGAGGGGAGATGGAGAGCCTTCCAGACCTGTGCCTCCCACTGCACTGTGGTCCTTTGCATCTTTGGTCCTTGTGTTTTCATTTACCTGAGACCAGGCTCCAAGGAGGCAATGGACAGGATTGTGGCTGTTTTCTACACTGTGATGATGCCCCTTCTGAACCCTGTGGTGTACACCCTGAGGAACAAGGAAGTCAAGAAAGCTCTGTTGAAGCTTAAAGACAAAGTAGCATATTCACAGATCAAATAATCTCTGCACTGTACATATGCTTATTTGAAAATAGTAATAAATAGTATAATATATTAATATAATTTCATCAACATGAAATGTACTATGTATATAGTTCTCAGTGTTAAACTTTATTCAAACTACTTAGAAATATCTGTTTCACAGATTTCTTTAAGAATTTTTTAAAACTACAAATATTTTATTTACAGTAAACATGCTTAAATTTTGATCTATGAACTCATCTCTCTGCAGTGCATTTACGTTACATTTTTTCCCACTCTTATTGACATATAGTTGACATATAACATCGTTTCTGCCTTTTTAAGGGCTTCCCTCATAGCTCAGATGGTAAAGAATTTGCCTGCAGTGCAGGAAACCTGGTTTGATCCCTAGGTCGGGAAGTTCTCCTAGAGAAGTAAATGGCAACCCACTCCAGTATTCTTACCTGGAAAATCCCATGGACAGAGGAGCTACAGTCCACGGGGTTGCAAAGAGTCAAACACAACTGAGAAACTTCACTTTCTACCTTTTTAAAAAGTAAATATTCAGCCTGGATCTTGGATGCAGAGGAGTGTCTTATTTACATATTCTTAAGTTGATAGTATGCTTTTTTGTTTATGTCTTATGCACACAAACATGGGGATTTAGAATCTGGGGACACTGTTATCACTGTTCAAGGACAGCAGCAATTATCAGAGGTCATTGACTTATGGATGCAGCTGTGCACCTGCCTCCTCAGTTCTTTTTGTGGCTGCGGGGGTGTGTGTGTGTGTGTGTGTGTGTGTGTATCTGTGTCTGTGTCTACATGTGTGTCTGTTTGCATGAAGGTCCTGTTCAGGACATCTTGACCCTGGACAGTGCTGCCACACTGAAAGAGTCCCAGACTTCTGAGCAACTTGTCACTCTAGATAGGTCTGCCAGGATGAGCTGTGGCTCTGAGAGACTCCTTTCAGAGACTGGTAACCATCACCACCTTCAGAGAGCCCTGCGGTTTCTCAGGTTTGGTCACTGTGATCAGGAGGAAGCTACCATCAAATACCTTCAGTCTCCATCACACAATCTGACTTTAAATTCTTGTATTACTGGACCAGATGCCCATATTCAGCACAATCATTCTATGCTGGGTTATTTCACTGTTGGTGGTGATGACAGTCATGCTGCCCAGAGAGCTCCTTAGATTCACCAAACCTCACCCTCCTCTGAAACAGGGACACCACACATTGCAGGCTGGAGCCAAGGGTGCTTCCTATTTAGAAAGTAGAATAATTAAAGTGTAATTAAGTCACTTGGTATCATGGGATTTCAGCATATTTCTTTTACAAGTTAGAAAAATAAGGCCTAGTAAAGACAAAACACCCTAAAAAAAAGTGCATAGCTACACAGCCCATACTAGTGGACTTCCACGTGTAATCATGAAGATGTGACTGTATCTCAATTTCTCATCTGTTAAAGACCTTCTCTAGCAATACTGTTCAGAGGATTAATGATTTAGTGGAAGTAAATGTACTTGAGCAATATCAAGTCACAATAAATTCTTATAGTTTTAAAATTAAAACATGTGACCACCAGCCAGATAGCCTGATTCTCAGAATCTTTTCTTCTACAATTTATTTCAGTGACTCTCTAGCCACTGACATAATATTTGGTAGATGCATGAATGTAGCTTTCTTTAAATCACTGGTAATAAATTATATCATGGTTATCACCATTATTCACAATGTAATTATTTTGATTAGCTATTTTGATAAATTTTATATGGTCATATTTACTAGTTTTCAAGGAACTTAATAATTGTGAAATCAATTAAAATTACATTGTACCAAATTAAATTATTCTAGAACAATTCAGAGGCAAAAATATAAATATTAATGAGTTTAGAATATACTAGACACTTTATAATTTGATCATTACAAGAACCCTATGAGATCTGTACTGTTGATATATAAGGTGAGAAAACTAAAGATTATTAGGTTACTTGCTCAAATATGCAGGTTTAGTAAGAAATATGGTCAAGGCTTAACCCCAGATATCCTGCACAAAGCCCATGATGTTAAACTTTACCATATATTGCTATTACTAAATATGAGGAAACTTTTAAGTGTTTGGGGAGGACAATATCAATGAACATCAATAATCATTGAAATAACAAAGCATATAGTTTTGTACAGTTGTATTTTATATATCAAATGCAATTTCTTATAAACTACTTTTCTCCCCATATACTATGAAAAGCACCCTAGCTACCTTACCTTTGCCTGATTTAGATTTTAGATGCTTCATCATACTGTTTATTTACATGCTCCACATTAAGTTGTGGACTTCTCAAAGAAAAATATTATCTTATCCTGTAGTAATCCATCTTTATAAATGTTTGGCTCCTTTCTTTAGGATGCTTTCTCTGCTATAGGCCATTTCTATTTCCCAATATAATTATTTACTTTCTTACGGACCCAATTTCTGATGCACACTCATAATATTAGGTATTCCTCCTAAACAGGGGCCTTCTCTTTCTCTCCATACTGTTTCTGATTTCCTTGTTCAAATCATTAATAACTTTAGTTTGTCAGATATTTCAATTAGGAGATAAAGCTATTGCATCAAATTTTACATGTCTAAACATTTCCCCTTTTTCTTTGACATTTGTCTCTTATGTGATATGATTATTCCAGTATAAAGCTACTCTGAAACTCAGTGTCTGCCCATAACACTTCCTTCTACAATTCTTCTTCATCCAATTGAAAAGGGATAAGAGAAGAGATAAATAGAAAAAACTGAGAGAGTTCAAATGGCATGAAAAATCTCTGGAAAATAAAGAAGCATAGTGGATAATTTTAATACTTCCATAATGAATTCTTCATATCTTCAAATATTAATTGGGAAAACTTTATTTTATAAATACTTCCTTATGTCATTACTATGCCCTAAAAAGTTATCAGGCCTGTTTTCAAAAGGGAAAGTATTTTTTTTAATTAATAAAATAATTCAGAGTTGATTTTCCATTCCAGTTGGGGAATGATGAAAACTGAGAAAAACTTTCTCAGTGTCTCATCCTGTGTCATATATCCATGTATGCTCTTGGGTCTTTCCTTGCAGTAACAGCTATAGAGTATTGAACTTGTCCTTGGAGACTCATTATTATGCTATTATTCCCCCTGTTAACTCAAAATTTTATAAGGTTGTTTGTAATAGCATGGTGTGTCTAATTGATTCCTTGAAGTTATAGTTTCTGAGTTAACTAGTAGCCAAAAGGGATCTTAAATTATAGAAGTACATAGTTAAATTATGAGATGTAAGATGCTAGCATAGAAAGAAGCTGGCTAAATCCAGAAGGAATAGGATGACTTTTATAATAATCTTAATGCTGATACTGTTCATCCATTCAATCCTGCATTCTCAATTAAGTAATCAATGCAATAATTCCTTTAAAAATTTTAATTAAATGACTATTAAAAGCCCTGTGTGCTTCAGTTCATGGGGTCGCAAAGAGTCAGACATGACTGGGCATCTGAACAACAGCAACAAAATATTTATGGCACAGGAAATACAGAACATCAAGACAGTAATCGTGTTCTAAAGGTCCAACATCCATACCTGAAACACATAAGTAAACAAATGAGTTTTAGAATGTCACAAAGTATACATCCGGTGAAATGGTAAACCATATGGCATCTAACAGAGGTTAGGCAGTTGAGTGAGTCACAAGCTGAAAATAAATAAAACTACATACACAGATAATAAGGATTGCTCCAAATATATAATTCATATTAATAACATGTGAGAATAAATAATATGGACTTCTCTGGTGACTCAGTGGTAAAGAAACTACTTGCCAAAGCAGGAGACACAGGTCCAGTCCCTGGGTAGAGAAGATCCCTTGGAGGATAAAATGGCAACCCACTCCAGTATTCTTGCCTGGGAAATCACATGGACAGAGAAGCCTGGCGGGCTATAGTACATAGGGTCTCAAAGAGTTGGATATAACTGAGTACACATGAATAATATAGAGATTATTTCAGTTCACGTGTTTTGGAGTCTGCCCCAAATTCTCAGAGATTCTGCTTTTCAGCCCAGGTCACAATGCATTTTGAGTCTTTTAGTTCTAACGAGAAGAAATTCTGGACACAAGAGACTAAATTCAAAACTTTTCACCTCTGTTTTTATTCTATGATCATCTCAATGCCCAGACCATGCATATATATTGGCCAGGACCTACTTGGATAGACCAAGACCTTCTTGTGATTGGACCTCCTTCCAATCACAAGAAGGCCAGAATATGCATTACTTTTGTGTCTCTGTGGTGGTGATGTGGAAATATTAGGCAGCCTATAGTAAGATATTAAAAGGAATAAGATAGTAAAAGAAGGAGATGGCAGAGTATGAGATGGTTAGAATAACAGACTCAATAGATGTGAATTTGAACAAACTCCAGGAGATAGTGGAGAACAAAGGAGCCTGGCATGTTGTAGTCCATGGAATCGCAAAGAGTCGGACACAACTTAGTGAGTGGACAACAAAACAAAAGATTCAGTACCATTCTATGCATCTATTTCACCCACAGTCAGAAGGGGAAGCAGAAAGCCATAAAAATAATTTTGAAAATACGTTTGAAATTTGTGCAGAATCAAGTCTGAAGTGGCCAGATGCCCTAATGATAGCACTTGAGATCATTAGCTATAAAGAGAAGACAAGGACTCTCCTGGAGTGATAAATGGACAAGACATATAAGACTTTCCATCACTCCTCTAAAGGATGTCCACTGGATGTATAGTCACATGTTTCATGTGTGATATTAGGGTGTTTTGAAATTATTAATGAAGCGTGGCAAGCCATTCACAGGTGTGCACAACTCCAAACAACTCAGAAGAACAATGTCATAACAGACAATCTGCCGTATATTAACTAAATATCACTGTTAGATGCCATGCTAAACTCTAAACAATCCAAGACCTTTACAGTCATTTAAGTACATGTTATCAGCTTTCTATATTTTTTATATTGTTGTCCTCTATTGTATTTCCACTTGTGTTGTAAACTTGCCCATGGGATTCTCCAGGCAAGAATACTGAAGCTGGTTGACACTCCCTTCTCCAGGGGATCTTCCCAACACAGGAGTCGAACCTAGGTCTCCTGCATTGAAGGCAGATTCTTTACTGTCTAAACCACCAGGGAAGCCCACTTTAATGATCAGCAGTGTTAATAGAGGCTACTTCATCATGGCTGTGTAGAAATGGTTTTCCTCTTTTGTTTTTAATTTGTAATTTGTATTTTCTGTTTGCCTGATTTTAAAAATCAACTTTATAGAGGTATAATGTGCATACACTAAAATGCAACCATTCTGGGCACACAGTTTGAAATATTATGACAAATGTTAACTTCCACCATAATCAGGATTAAAAAACCTCTCCATCACTGTATGGAATACTTTGTGTCCTTCTTGTTCATCTCCCACCTCCTGAGACCCAGACTCAATTGCTTTCTCTCACTGTAGATTAGATTTAACCTAGACTTCCCTATATATGAGATCATATGTTACATATACTTTTGTGTCTCATTTATTTTTTATGGAAATATAGTTCATTTATGGTATCATATTAGTTTCTGGTATACAGTATTTACTATATATATATATACACACTTACAGTGTGTATATATATATATTCACAGTATATATATTTACAGTATATATATATTTTTAGAGTATATATATATTTATATATATTTATGTGTGTATATGTATTTACAGTATATATACAGTATATATGAATGCAGAGTTCCAAAGAATAGCAAGAAGAGATAAGAAAGGCTTCCTTAGCCACCAATGCAAAGAAATAGAGAAAAACAACAGACTGGGAAAGACTAGAGATCTCTTCAAGAAAAAACATTTCATGCAAAGATGGACTTGATAAAGGACAGAAATGGTATGGATCTAACAGAAGCAGAAGATATTAAGAAGAGGTGGCAATAATACACAGCAGAATTGTACAAAAAAAATCTTCATGACCAAGATAATCACGATGGTGTGACCACTGACCTGTAGCCAGACATTCTGGAATGTGAAGTCAAGAGGGCCTTAGAAAGCATCACTACGAATAAAGCTAGTGGAGGTGATGGAATTCCAGTTGAGCTATTCCAAATCATGAAAGATGATGCTGTGAAAGTGCTGCACTCAATATGCCAGCAAATTTGGAAAACTCAGCAGTGGCCACAGGACTGGAAAAGGTCCATTTTCATTTCAATCCCAAAGAAAGACAATGCCAAAGAATGCTCAAACTACTGCACAATTGCACTCATCTCACATGCTAGTAAAGTAATGCTCAAAATTCTCCAAGCCAGGCTTCAGCAATATGTGAACCGTGAACTTCCTGATGTTCAAGCTAGTTTTAGAAAAGGCAGAGGAACCAGAGATCAAATTTCCAACATCCTCTGGATCATGGAAAAAGCAAGAGAGTTCCAGAAAAACATCTATTTCTGCTTTATTGACTATGCCAAAGCCTTTGACTGTGTAGATCACAATCAACTGTGGAAAATTCTGAAAGAGATGGGAATACCAGACCACCTGATCTGCCTCTTGAGAAATCTGTATGCAGGTCAGGAAGCAACAGTTAGAACTGGTCATGGAACAACAGACTGGTTCCAAATAGGAAAAGGATTATGTCAAGGCTGTATACTACCACCCTGCTTATTTAACTTCTATGCAGAGTACATCATGAGAAATGCTAGACTGGAAGAAACACAAGCTGGAATCAAGATTGCCGGGAGAAATATCAATATCTTCAGATATGCAGATGACACCACCCTTATGGCAGAAAGTGAAGAGGAACTAAAAAGCCTGTTGATGACAGTGAAAGAGGAGAGTGAAAAGGTTGGCTTAAAGCTCAACATTCAGAAAACAAAGATCATGGCATCCGGTGCCAACACTTCATGGGAAATAGATGGGGAAACAGTGGAAACAGTGTCAGACTTTATTTTTCTGGGCTCCAAAATCACTGCAGATGGTGACTGCAGCCATGAAATTAAAAGACGCTTACTCCTTGGAAGGAAAGTTATGACCAACCTAGATAGCTTATTCAAAGGTAGAGACATTACTTTGCCAACAAAGGTTCGCCTAGTCAAGGCTATGGTTGTTCCTGTGATCATGTATGCATGTGAGAGTTGGACTGTGAAGAAAGCTGAGCACTGAAGAATTGATGCTTTTGAACTGTGGTGTTGGAGAAGACTCTTGAGAGCCCCTTGGACTGCAAGGAGATCCAACCAGTCCATTCTGAAGGAGATCAGCCCTGGGATTTCTTTGGATGGAATGATGCTGAAGGTGAAGCTCCAGTACTTTGGTCACTTCATGCGAAGATTTGACTCATTGGAAAAGACTCTGATGCTGGGAGGGATTGGGGGCAGGAGGAGAAGGGGATGACAGAGGATGAGATGGCTGGATGGCATCACTGACTCAATGGACGTAGGTCTGAGTGATCTCCCGGAGTTGGTGATGGACAGGGAGGCCTGGTGTGCTGTGATTCATGGGGTCGTGAGGAGTTGGACACAACTGAGCGACTGAACTGAATTGAACTGAAAGAAACAAAAGACTTATATATAGAAAACTATAAAACACTGATGAAAGAAATCAAAGATGACACAAATACATGGAGAAATTTACCATGTTCATGGATCATAAGAATCAATATAGTGAAAATAAGTATAGTACCCAAAGCTATCTATAGATTCAATGCAATCCCTATCAAGCTACCAATGGTATTTTTCACAGAGCTAGATCAAATAATTTCACAATTTGTATGGAAATTAAAAAACCTCAAATAGCCAAAGCAATCTTGAGAAAGAAGAATGGAACTGGAGGAATCAACCTGCCTAACTTCAGGCTCTACTACAAAGCTACAGTCATCAAGACAGTATGGTACTGGCACAAAGACAGAAATATAGATCAATGGAACAAAATAGAAAGCCCAGAGATAAATCCATACACCAATGGACACCTCATCTTTGACAAAGGAGGCAAGAATATACAATGGAGAAAAGACATTCTCTTTAACAAGTGGTGCTGGGAAAACTGGTCAACCACTTGTAAAAGAATGAAATTAGAACACTTTCTAACACCACACACAAAAATAAACTCAAAATGGATTAAAGATCTAAATGTAAGACCAAAAACTATAAAACTCCTAGAGGAAAACATAGGCAAAACACTCTCCGACATAAATCACAGCAGGATCCTCTATGACTCACCTCCCAGAGTAATGGAAATAAAAGCAAAAATAAACAAATGGGACCTAACTAAACTCAAAAGCTTTTGCACAACAAAGGAAACTATAAGCAAGGTGCAAAGACAGCATTGAGAATGGGAGAAAATAATAGCAAATGCAACTGACAAAGAATTCATCTCAAAAATATACAAGGAGCTCATGCAGCTCAATTCCAGAAAAATAAACCACTCAATCAAAAAATGGGCCAAAGAACTAAATAGACATTTCCCAAAAAAAGACATACAGATGGCTAACAAATACAAGAAAATATGCTCAACGTCACTCATTATCAGAGAACTGCAAATCAAAACCACAATGAGGTACCATCCATCTCACGCAAGTCAGAATGGCTGTTATCAAAAAGTCTATAAACAATAAATGCTGGAGAGGGTGCAGAGAAAAGGGCACCCTCTTACAGCGTTGGTGGGAATGCACACTAGTACAGCCATTATGGAGAACAGTGTGGAGATTCCTTAAAAACTGGAAACAGAGCTGCCATACGACCCAGCAATCCCACGGCTGGGCATACACATCGAGGAAACCAGAATTGAAAGAGACACGTGTACCCCAATGTTCACCACAGCACTGTTTACAATAGCCAGGATGTGGAGGCAACCTAGATGTCTATCAGCAGACAAATGGATAAAGAAATCTGTGATACATATACACAATGCAGTATTACTCAGCTATTAAAAAAAATGCATTTGAATCAGTTCTAATGAGGTGGATGAAACTGGAGCCTGTTATACAGAGTGAAGTAAGTCAGAAAGGAAAACATTACTTTGTCTTTAAGCTTGAGCAGAGCTTTCTTCACTTCCTTGTTCTGCAGAGTGTAGACCACAGGGTTCAGAAAGGGCGTCATCACAGTGTAGAAAACAGCCACAATCCTGTCCACAACCTCCTTGGAGCCTGGTCTCAGGTAAATGAAAGCAAGGGGAACATAGAAGCAAAGGACCATAGTGCAGTGGGAGGCACAGGTCTGGAAGGCTCTCCATCTCCCCTCTGAGGTGCGGATCTTCAGGGTGGAATGGATGATGGACACGTAGGACAGCACTATCTGAAGAAAGCAGCCCAAGGCCACCACCCCAATGCTGACAAAGATCACCATCTCCACTGTGGACGTGTCTGCACAGGCCAGTTTGAGGACAGATGGTGCATCGCAGATGTGATGCTGGATCTGGTTGGGTCCACAGAAAGGCAAACGGAGTGTCGGTGTGGTCTGGGCAGCAGAGTGCAGAGAGCCACTGAGCCATGTGGTTGTGGCCAGGATGGCACATGTCCTCCCACTCATCATGCTGGCATACCTGAGCGGGTAACTGATGGCCAGGAAGCGGTCATAGGACATGACAGTGTAGAGGAAGCACTCGGTGCTGCCCAGGAAGTCAAAGGAGTAGAACTGAGTCACACAGCTATGAAAAGAGATAGGACTGCCTTCAGGTGATACCAGGGTCATCAGCATTTTGGGCACAGTGACCGTGGAGTACCACATGTCAATGAAGGACAGGTTGCTCAGGAAGTAGTACATGGGGGTGTGCAGGCGGGGATTCACTATAATCACTAGCATGATGAGATTTCCCACCACAGTGAGGACATAGATCCTCATTCACCAATATAGTATATTAATGCATATATATGGAATTTAGAAAGATGGTAATGATGACCCTGTAAGTAAGACAGCATAAAGGACACAGATATAAAGAACAGACTTTTGGACTCTGTGGGAGAAGGCAAGGGTGGGATGACTTGAGAGAAGAGCATTGAAACATGTTTATTACCATATGTGAAATAGTTTGCCAGTCCAGGTTCGATGCATGAGACAGGGCACTTAGGGCCAGTGCACTGGGATGACCCTGAGGGATGGGATGGGGAGGGAGGTGGGAGAGGGTTTCAGGATGGGGGACACAGGTATACCCATGGCTGATCGACGTGAATGCATGGCAAAAACTGCTACAATATTGTAAAGTAATTAGCCTCCAATTAAAATAAATAAATTAATTTACAAAAAATAAAATAATTTTTTTATAAAGAGTAATGTAACACTCAAAGTTTGGTTTTTACTGATGGATAGTCAGCTCTTTCTGCTTTATTTGTTAAAAGCACTATACTTTACCCTTTGAAATACTCTGGCATTTTGATTAAACATTGTCTGTGTGACATGTACGGGTGTGGATCCACATTCTGCTCCATTGACCTACTTGTCAGTACTTCATGCCAGCTGTGCAAACTCTTGATTACTATGATTTACAGTGCTATCACAGTTTTTAAACATGTGGGTTTTATGTTTACATGCCGACTATATGCACCTTCACCCCCAAATCCTCCAGCTGCCCCTTTGTTATTCAAATGAATGTTTTTATTTCTCGTTTCCTTTTAATCACCTACAAATATTCCATGGATGATGTTTATGCCATCTTTTCAGTGGAATAGTTCAGTGGCGTGAGGAAACTAGAAGAGCAACAGCTTTGGTCCTTGAATCCTCTGCTCCCAGGACCATGTCACTGAGAAGTAGCAGCTTTCATATGCACCTTCTCTGAGACTCCTTAAATTTACAGTCTCTGTAAAGGTCTTTTCATGTTATTGTGAGAAACGATTCTGTAAGGTTCAATAGCAGATTTGTGTAAATCTTCTTGGACTTACTTTGGAAACATAGGAAGGACAGTGTTTTCCCTTTACTGATCTGGCCCCTTTATTCTGCTCAATAGAAGCTTTCTTGTCCATGTTTAGGAAATGGATGTTTAAAAAGCCACCAGAAACCAAAGAAAGTTGTGGCTAGTCTCCTTGCTTACTGAGTCTGTAGGCTTTTCCTGCCTTGTTTCCAAGGCTACGCTATCAACCAGATTTTACCTGAAACTTTCACAGGTATTTTATCCAAGTAATTCTGAAGCTAGATGTTTCATTCTGTCCTAAGAACTTGCCCTTATCACATATCTGTGTGTTCAGTTTTCTCAAAATTACCAAAGCATATTAACCTTCTCTAGCAGTTTTACCTTCTCATGAAGTTGGTCCTTCACCGTTCATTGCACCATCTTGATTCTTACTACTACTGCCTGAAGATAAAGAATCCACCTGCAATGTGGTAGATGTGGGTTTGATCCCTGGATTGGGAAGATCCCCAGTAGAAGGGAAAGGCGACCCACTCCAGTATTCTGGCCTGAAGGATTTCATGGACTATATAGTCCATGGGATCGCAAGGAGTTGGACACG
Source organism: Tragelaphus eurycerus (assembly GCA_935064755.1). NCBI lineage: Eukaryota > Metazoa > Chordata > Mammalia > Artiodactyla > Bovidae > Tragelaphus > Tragelaphus eurycerus. The sequence continues at coordinate 240,832 of CAKXYN010000319.1, forward strand.
ACTGAGTGACTTTCACTTTCACTGCCTGAACCTGGATTTTCGTGTGTTTTTTTTTTTCTTTTCCTAATATGCAGTTGAAAAAGCTCTTTAGTTGATCTTTCTGCCTTAAGGCTAACCTTCCTCCCATCTGTCTTCACACACTAATTACATCTCTAAATATAAATGTGGCCATATGACATTTACATTGGCTATATTTCAATTACTCTTCCAATTTTGAAAGATAAGAATCCTTCATCCTAGTATTATATATATGTTCCTTCATAATTAGTCTGATTTTATGACAGTTTATTAAACACCTTATTCTTCTTATATAGTTATAAAGACTACAAGCTCCTTAAGGTCTATGTCTGTTTAGTCTTTGTACTCACAGTTCATATCAAATAATAGCCACTAAATAAGGCAATCGCACCCCACTCCAGTACTCTTGCCTGGAAAATCCCATGGATGGAGGAGCCTGGTGGGCTGTAGTCCATGGGGTCGCTAAGAGTCAGACACGACTGAGCGACTTCACTTTCACTTTTCCGCTTTCATGCATTGGAGAAGGAAATAGCAACCCACTCCAGTTTTCTTGCCTGGAGAATCCCAGGGGCAGGAGAGCCTGGTGGGCTGACGTCTATGGGGTCACGCGGAGTCGGACACAACTGAAGTGACTTAGCAGCAGCAGCAGCAAGTACATATTTATATATTAAATATTGATTCACTCAGAAAAGCAGAAAAAAAAAAACACAAAAAACTGTAAACAAAAAACCCTTCAAAGTTGTTTTATATAATTCTTTAACAAAATAATAATATTTGATAGCTTTATTCAGTGGTCAACATTCATATCAGCTAAAACATCATAATATAAGAGATCCTTATGGTCTTGGAACTGTTCAATATGTTGACTGTGATGGTGGATACACAAACTTACAGGAGTCAAAACTGTGTACAACTTAACATACAAACACATAAATAAATCTGGGAAAATCTGAATAATCTGTGGCTTATATCAATGTCCAAATCCTAGTTGTGATATTATGGTGCAGTCTGCTAATCATTACCACTGGGGGAATCTGGGCAAAGGTTCTCTCTGTATACAAGAGATCTCTCTCTGTATTATTTCTTACAACTTTTTATGACAGTTATACCAATAAAAATTTCAATTAAAAAATTGACTTTTATTTACACTGACTTTTATTTACCTTTTGTGTCTTCATTTAAAATCTAAATAACTTTCAACGTGGTTTTGTTTCATACATATTATTACAGTATTTAGAGTCTTCCAGTGAATTTTTAAGTTAAAACAATTAATGAGTCTCTTCCTGGGCACCCACGACACCTATCTCAATGTACCTTGTTTGATACTGCATTTGTTTTTCTCCCTTACCCAATGATGACCTTTGGGAATGTAGAGATTTTGGTCTTTCTGTGTTTGTATTGTTTATAATGTGTTTTGTGCTATATATGTGTGCTCTGTGCTAAGCTGCTTCAGTTGTGTTGAACTCTTTGCGACCCTATGAATTGTAGCCTGTCCATGGGATTTTCCAGGCAAGAATACTGGAGTGGGTTGCCATTTCCTTCTCCAGGGATCTTCCCTTAAATTATTACCATTAAAAGTCTGCTTAGCTGGAACTCTGCACAGGTAGAAACAGTAAAAAATTATTGTTTTCATTAAAGAATTAATAGAAATGTCCCTTAAAAGTGTAAATTCTTCTTTTTTTTTAGTTTAAATTCTTGTTGGTGTTTAACTTAATTATAAATAAAAGTTAGCCATATCTGGTCTGTGTTGATTATTTACTTTGAATAAATACTGACTTTTTCAGTTTCAACAGAGCTTTCTTGACTTCCTTGTTCCTCAGAGTGTACACCACAGGGTTCAGAAGGGGCGTCAGCGCAGTGTAGAAAACAGCCACAATCCTGTCCACAACCTCCTTGGAGCCTGGTCTCAGGTAAATGAAAGCAAGGGGAACATAGAAACAAAGGACCACAGTGCAGTGGGAGGCACAGGTCTGGAAGGCTCTCCATCTCCCCTCTGAGGTGCGGATCTTCAGGATGGAATGGATGATGGACACGTAGGACAGCACTATCAGAAGAAAGCAGCCCAAGGCCACCAACCCAATGTTGACAAAGATCACCATCTCCACGGTGGACGTGTCTGCACAGGCCAGTTTGAGGACAGATGGTGCATCGCAGATGTAATGCTGGATCTGGTTGGGTCCACAGAAGGGCAAACGGAATGTCGGCATGGTCTGGGCAGCAGAGTGCAGAGAGCCACTGAGCCATGTGGTTGTGGCCAGGATGGCACACGTCCTCCCACTCATCATGCTGGCGTACCTGAGCGGGTAACTGATGGCCAGGAAGCGGTCATAGGACATGACGGTGTAGAGGAAGCACTCGGTGCTGCCCAGGAAGTCAAAGGAGTAGAACTGAGTCACACAGCTATGAAAAGAGATAGGACTGCCTTCAGGTGATACCAGGGTCATCAGCATTTTGGGCACAGTGACCGTGGAGTACCACATGTCAATGAAGGACAGGTTGCTCAGGAAGTAGTACATGGGGGTGTGCAGGCGGGGATTCACTATAATCACTAACATGATGAGAAGATTTCCCACCACAGTGAGGACATAGATCACCAGGAAGATTCCAAAGAGGAGCGTGTCCAGCTCTGGTGCATGGGGTAGTCCTGTGAGGATGAAAGTTGTCACTAGGCTGGCATTTGTCATTTCTCCTCTGTATGGTACTCTGTTCCTACAGGAAGGACTACAGCAAATCCAACACTGACATATTTCATATGAGAACATATTTCAATATGAAATACACCAACTACATCTTAGCTTATAGAGAAAACAATGGATAAATTTTTATCTTTTACAAAGATAGCAGATAGCACTTATGTTTCATCATGGGGCTCTGAGGAGGAAGGCTTGTTTCTCTATTGTAAAGCCTAAATCGCCCAATAGCAAAGAATCAGCCAAATTAAAAAGAAGATTAAATTCATATAAAATCAGCTAAATAGATAAGAGGAGTAAATTTTATACTCTATTTTCTGTGGAATTAGGAAAGATATACCCAAACTAGCTACTTTTCCAGAAAAGGCAATGGCACCCCACTCCAGTACTCTTGCCTGGAGAATCCCACGGACAGAGGAGCCTGGTAGGCTGCAGTCCATGGGGTCGCTAAGAGTCGGACACAAGTGAGCGACTTCACTTTCACTTTTCTTTTCTTTTTTTTTTTTAAAAGCCAAATTAAGTATTTTATTAAGATAACTTTTCTACTGAAATATTTCTGTTCTTGTTTAACGTTTGTGTCTACTCAGATAGATGATCATGTTTGTACTAAGGGATGCTGATTGAACTTCCAAACTTGAAATTTTCTGTGCTGCTGCATACAGAATACCAGTGTCATCCTCTATATATATGGTGGCTCCGTGGTAAAGAATCCACCTGCAATGCAAGAGATGTTGGTTCAATCCCTGGGTTGGGAAGATCCCTGGAGAAGGAAATGACAACCCACCCCAAGATTCTTGCCTGGGAAATCCCATGGGCAGAGGAGCCTGGTGGCCTACAGTCCATGGAGTCACAAAAGAGCCCGACAGAACTAAGTGACTCAACAAGAACAGCAAATATAGAGTATGCCTAAGACCTCAAAAGCTGAGGCAGGGGTGTAGGTACCTGTGAGACACTGGAGGAATGTCCTCTGAGCAAAACATGTAAGAGAGAGCTGGCTAGGGAGGGTGATGGAAGGCAGGGAGCAGAGACATGGTCTCAGGTAAAGTCTAGCCTATATCGCATTCTAGAGGGTGATGTCTGGAGCATAATTGCACCTCAGAGCTATTCCCACCTCAGGCAAGGAGGCTGACCTTTTTTTAAAATCTCTTCATCGGTTATTCATTGATCTGCCCCTCAAGTGGTGCTGGTAATGGCAGGGTATATGGAGCAAAACCTCCCGGTCAACTTTCCAGAGAAGGGGGCAGCTGGAGTTGGTAAGCAACCAATGCTCACAGCATCTGGGGGCAGAAAAAAGAATCCGTGTGAGGTACCAACAGCATCCTCTACAGAAGACAAGTGATTGTGCTAGAGCAAGATGCTTGGGCACTGTGTCCAGCTGACCTGGATCATAACCAGCAGTGTCACTAGACTATCTTTTTATCGGGTAGGAATATGGGAGATATTTTTTCCTTTTTTCTGCTTTCCTTTGTTGTCAAATGATCTACAGTGAATCAAATTATTATCATAATTATTACTATATCTTTTTCATTGGAGTATACTTGCTTTACAATGTTATATTAGTCTCTGCTGTACAACGAAGTGAATCAGCCATATGTATGCACATATCCTCTCCCTCATGGATCCCCCTCCCATCCGTCTCCCCACCCCACCTCCAGAGCATGCATTGGAGAAGGAAATGGCAACCCACTCCAGTGTTCTTGCCTGGAGAATCCCAGGGACGGGGAAGCCTGGTGGGCTGCCGTCTATGGGGTCACACAGAGTTGGACACGACTGAAGTGACTTAGCATAGCATAGCATAGCATAGCATAGCAAGAGTTGGTAGCTACTCTAAGAATAAAGCCTCTCTCTCTCTTCCTCTTTTTTTTCCCTCTTTCTATTTTTCTCTAACACACATGCCTATATAGACACCATAGAGACAGACAGAAATATACCCCACATACACACATACTTTCAAACATACAGATTTTGTCTCTTGATCATCAGAGTGTTTCCACGATAAATACAAGATCCTAAAGATTTCCCCGGTGGCACAGTCAGTAAAGAATCTGCCTGAAATGCAGGAGATGTGGGGCTTGATCTCTAGGTCAGGAAGATCCCCTGGAGGAGGACATGGCATCCCACTTCATTATACTTGCCTGGAGAATCCCATGGACAGAAAAGCCTGACGGGCTACAGTCCATGGATTCGCAAAGAGTCGGACATGACTGAAGCGACTGAGCACACAAAGAAACCTTCATCCTTGATTGTGGAGAGAAAACGGCCTTCCTAAAGCTCCCTGGTCAGCCGTAGATGTGTCAAGGCAGGAGCCCAATACTGGTCCAGCATTAGTTGCAGCCAGATTCCTCCGTCCCACCCTAGACCATGCTCTCCTGTTTCTAAATGAAATCTGGCACCAAACTTATGCACTGGTGGTCAGAATATCACTACTTTCCTCAACTCCTCTTATACAATGTTCATTTGTATTTATAAATTTTTATTTTATCTCTTTTCCCTCCAGGATTTTAAGCAATCAATCATCCTCCTTAAAAAGTGTGATCAAATCATCTCACAATGTATTTAGAGATGGCCGTGAAAGGTTCAATCTACTTGAATAGTAATGAATGGAAGTAAACTATATCTATGGGAATTGAGTTCTTAAGACTGAATATTTATATTTGCTATAAAACAAACACAAATGTGCTTTTAAAAGTAAAGGATAATAGGTAGTCTGAAATCCAGAGAAGGTGATGGCACCCCACTCCTGTACTCTTGCCTGGAAAATCCCATGAATGGAAGAGCCTGGTAGGCTGCAGTCCATGGGGTCGCTAGGAGTCGGACATGACTAAGTGACTTCACTTTCACTTTCATCCATTGGAGACGGAAATGGCAACCCACTCCAGTGTTCTCGCCTGGGGAATCCCAGGGATGGCGGAGCCTGGTCTATGGGGTCACATATAGTCAGATATGACTGAAGCGACTTAGCAGCAGCAGCAGTCTGAAATCATTTTTATTTTTTCTAGGATTTCTATTATTCCAGGACTCATACTGTAAGTATTTTTATTTTGTTTTGTTTGAGTGATCTGAGTGAACAACTACATATTCAAAGAGAAAAGGAATAAAATGAAGAAATGAAGAGAAATTTGGTTGGACACCTGGACCCCTCTAATAGAAGAGAACCATTTCTCCGTGAATTTCGAAGATGCTAATGCCACAAAGAGTCATAGCAGCATCACACTTCTATTCTGGAGCATGTGATAAAATCAGAGTTTTTCTTTTGTCAAAAATGTAGAGTTGTAAGGCTATGGTGTATAGAGAAAGCACTTTATTGACTTGTAGTTTTATGGAATTTTGTATTTTTTTTTAATAAAATGACACAAAGTTAGTTCCATAAGCCATGACAAAAGCAGTATCTGCTTACGCTGAAGATGTAAAACAAAACTATGACCATAAATACATTGTAATCACCCCAAAATTTCCAAACAATGAAAAACACTAAGATTTTGCCAATTTTTGCTACTTACCAATCTTTCAACTAGGATTTGGATCATTAAGTAAAATTCAAAATTTAAAGAAACTGACCATCTTTGATGAGTAGAGAGCTTCTTTTTCCCTTCATATACAAAACCACAAGAGGAAAAGCTAGAGAAACATTGATTTTAAATAATATAACTTTAGGTTGATTTGATATCTCAAGAGATATTGTTTTGGCCCTTGAATCCTTGGATGAGAATGTTCCACATTATGATAAATAATTAGTTTTTTTTTTTTTCCCAAATGCCTTTCTTTGCATTTGATGGGCCATCAGTCCATAAGACTTTTTACTTAGCCCAAAATTAAATTCCAAGTTAAATAACTATGACACTCTTGGTTAAAAAATTTCTTGAACTGAGAATGATTTAGTTGTCCTGTATTGGGTTTTGTTTTCTTTGATTTCTTCTTTAAATTCAAGGTGAAAAATGTGGGCTTTAAACCCCAAAAGGGTAATTCTCTGGTGGTTCATCATCTCTTTGATGACTCTTGCACTGTCTGGTGATTAGGGCCATCACAAAGAGAAGTTCTGGGGCTTCTTTGCTCTGGGAATGATTTGAGACTTAACTTCTAGATAAACAGCTTGCTAATTAAGCTTCTTCCCTTTGGGACCTAGCAGACTGCAGGCTCCTAGTCAAGAATGGATGGTCTCTCACCTGGTCTGATTCAGAGACTTTCTTTCTTTTCAGAGATTTCTGCCTTTGTGTCTTTTATCCTTTTGTTGTTGTTGTTCAGTTGCTCAGTGGTGTCGGACTCTTTGTGACCCCATTCCCGTAGCATGTCAGGTTTCCCTGTTCTTCACCATTTCCTGAAGCTTGCTCAAACTCATGTCCACTGAGTTGGTGATGCCATCCAACCATTTCGTCCTCTGTCATCCCCTCCTCTTGCCTTCAGTCTTTTCCAGCATCAGGGTCTTTTCCAGTGAGTCAGCTCTTCACATCAGGTGGCCAAAGAATTGGAGCTTCAGCTGCAGCATCAGGCTTTCAAATGAATATGCAGGGTTGATTTCCTTTAGGAATGACTGGTTGGATCTCCTTGAAGTCCAAAGGACTCTCAAGAGTCTTCCCCAATACCGTAGGTCAAAAGCATCAATTCTTCAGCGTTCAGCCTTCTTTCTGGTCCAACTCTCACATCCATACATGACTACCAGAAAAACCATAGCTTTGAATAAACGGACCTTTGTCAGCAAAGTAATGTCTTTGCTTTTCAATATATAGACAACTTACCCTTTCAAATTATAATGTAGTTTTATATTTATTTACATGAAAAAAGAAACATGAATGAAATAATTGGGATAGAGAGCAACCATATACACAATTTAAATATATATTCTCATTAAAGTTGAAGATATATGAAAGTTGAATCTGAATGAACTCCAGCAATATTTCTCAGCTCCTAAATCTGTGTTACAATGACTGGTATTGGAAAAAAAAATTAAAGCAGTTTAAATCTTTGCTCTATTTAAAACTTTAGTATAGCACATAACATAAAATTTTACTTAAAACACATGTGCACACACCCACATGCACACACCAATTCTTAAAATCTTACTCCATAAACAACAAAAACAAGAAATAACTTGATTAAAAAGAGGGTAAAGGGCTCATATGGACATTCTACAAAGAAAACACAACAAGCATATAAAAAGATGGTCAATATCACTAATCATTAGGGAAATTCAAATCAAATTCACCATGAGATATCACTGCACAACCAAAGGAAAAAAGAAAAGAAATGTGGAGAAACTGGAACCATTGTGCATTGTTGGTGGGAATTCTAAAATGATATAGCCACAATGGAACAAGCAGTACAGAATTCTTCAAAAATTTTAAAAATAAAATTACTGCATGATTCAGCAATTCTACTTCTGAGTATACACCTCAAATGCTCCTGAATATTCATATTTATAGAATGTTAACAGCAGCATTATTCAAAATAGCTAGCAGGTGGAAGCTATTCAAATGTTCATTGATGATGAATGGATAGTCAAAATGTGATGTATACATACATGGAACATTACTCACACTTTAAAAGGGAAAGGAATCGACATAGATGGATGCTTCTAGGTGGGTGAAACTTGAGATTGTGTTAAGTGATTTAAGAAGCCACAAAAGACAAATAGTGTAGGAATCAAATTATATGAAGTTTTTAGAGTAGTGAAAGCATAGAAAAAGAAGGTAGAATTGTGGTTGCCAGGGGCTGGGGAAGGGGAAAATAGGTAGCTGTTTAAGGATATAGAGTTTCGTTTTGCTATATGAAAAAGTTGCAAAGTTTGGTTGCACAATTTCATGAATATACTTAACGCTATTGAATTGTATACTTAAAATGGTTAAGATGGTAAATTTAAGCTTTGTATTGCTTTTCCACTATTTAAAATGAGGCTCATTTATTATGGACATGTACACACTGCTCTATTTAAAATGGATAATCTACTCTATAGCACAGGGAACTCTGCTCAAAGTTATGTGGTAGCCTGTATGGGAGGGAAATTTGGGGGAGAATGGATACATGTATATGTATGACTGAGTCCCTTTCCTGTTCACCGGAAACTATCACAACATTGTTAATCAGCTATAATCCAATATAAAATAAATAAATACACCTGTGTCTCTTTTGCTGTCTCACATACAGGGTTATTGTTACCATCTCTCTAAATTCCATATATATGCATTAGTATACTGTATTGGTGTTTTTCTTTCTGGCTTACTTCACTCTGTATAATAGGCTCCAGTTTCATCCACCTCATGAGAACTGATTCAAATGTATTCTTTTTAATGGCTGAGCAATACTCCATTGCATATATGTACCACAGCTTTCTTATCCATTCATCTGTAGATGGACATCTAGGTTGCTTCCATGTCCTGGCTATTGTAAACAGTGCTGCGATGAACATTGGGGTACACGTGTCTCTTTCAATTCTGGTTTCCATCTTTTGGACTCTGTGGGAGAAGGAGAGGGTGGGACGATTTGGGGAAATGGCACTGAAACATGTATAATATCATATAAGAAACGAATCACCAGTCCAGGTTCGATACAGGATGCTTGGCACTGGTGCACTGGGATGACCCAAAGGGATGGTATGGAGGGAGGTGGGAGGGGGGTTCAGGATGGGGAACACGTGTATGCCTGTGGTGGATTCATGTTGATGTGTGCCAGAACCAATACAATATTGTAAAGTAATTAGCCTCCAATTAAAATAAATAAATTTAAATTTTAAGAAAAATTAACCCCTCCCCCCAAAAAAAACAGAAGTAAATAAATAAAAAGAAGCCTCCTTATCTGGCTCTCACATATCCTGGAATTTTTGAGTTTGCTAGTCCTCTTCTTTTTCTTATAACTTCATCTAATCTTGAACCCACTCAAATTGCTGTTAAATTATTGAATACCTGAGTTTGCTGTGGGCAGAGAAGAGTCTGAGAAATGCAGCCTTAGGTAGGCTTCAGGGGGTCTGCCTGGAGTTATCATTTGTATCCTTACTCCTTACCAGACAGTGTGTAATTCAATTGCTTTACATGTTATATCTCGTTTATCTACAAAAAAAATGCTGAGATCACTTTACAGAAGGTGAAACAAGGCTTAGGGATATTGAGTATATTTCTATAAATTACAGTTTGTGTATAGAATTAGGATTCCATCTCAAATCTTCATGCAGCTCTACTCAATATAGCTGCTGCTGCTGCTGCTAAGTCGCTTCAGTCGTGTCCGACTCTGTGCGACCCCATAGACGGCAACCCACCAGGCTCTGCCATCTCTGGGATTCTACAGGCAAGAACACTGGAGTGGGTTGCCATTGCCTTCTCCATTGTGTGAAAGTGAAAAGTGAAAGTGAAGTCACTCAGTCTCAAGCAGTTTTGCCAAAATTTTGAAAATAAACATATGACCTTCTACATACACACACCAAAACATCTTACCTCAGCTTTTTTTCCTTTCAATATCTCTGACATATGAGTGTTAGTCACACAGCCTTTTCTGACTCTTCGATCCCATGGACTGTATCCTTCTAGTCTCCTCTGTCCGTGGAATTCTCCAGGCAAGAATACTGGAGTGGGTTGCCATTCTATTCTCCAGATGTATGAGAGTATTCCCATATTATTTCTTATTCCTATCTTCAAACCCTGCAAACACCCCTCCTGTTTTTATTCCTTCTTTTTCTTCTACAAGTAAACTTACAAGTAAACAATTAAACTTCTATAAGTTACTCCATGTCTTTTTTACTTTTTATTTATTTATTCTTCCTAACCCTAACTCTGAACACACTTTAATAGACCAAGGTCAATTCAGTGGTGTTTATTTCCTGATCAAAGGCATGTTTATCATCTTTTTTTATTTATACAGCCTGTACAGGTTTTTCAAGTAGGTCATCATGCTTCAAAGTATTAAAGATAATCAAATATAAATAGGATGGTAGAATTATTAACATTTTTTACAACACTTTTAAATAATTTGGGGTATTTATAGATTGAAGGCAGGAAGAGAAGGGGACAAGAGAGGATGAGAGGTTTGGATAGCATCACCAACTGACATGAGTTTGGGTAAACTCCAGGAGTTGGTGATGGACATGGAGGCCTGCTGCTGCTGCTAAGTCACTTCAGTCATGTCTGACTCTGTGTGACCCCATAGACAGCAGCCCACCAGGCTCTCCCATCCCTGGGATTCTCCAGGCAAGAACACTGGAGTCAGTTGCCATTTCCTTCTCCAATGCATAAAAGTGAAAAGTGAAAGTGAAGTTGCTCAGTCGTGTCCAACTCCTGCCATGATACAATTCATGGGATCACAAAGAGTCGGACACAACTGAGCAACTGATAGATTTATTTGGCTGTGCTGGGTCTTCATGGCTGTTCCAGCTTTTCTCTAATCAGGGCTAGCAGGGGCAACTTTCTAATTGCAGTGGTCAGGCTTCTCAAGATGGTAGCTTCTCTTGTTGCAGAGCATGAGCTCTAGGGAATGTGGGCTTGAGTAGCTGTGGTGCACAGGCTCAGTGGTTGTGACTCCCGGCCTCAAGAGCACTGACTCAGTAGCTGTGTGCACAGGCTTGGTTGCCTCACACCATGTGGAATTACTGGACCAGGGATCCAACCTTGTGTCTCCTGCCATTGGCAGGCAGATTCTTTACCACTGAGCTACCAGGGAAGCCTTAGAATTATCAACTTTTACATCTTTTTTAGGAGATTCCCTGGTGGCTTATAGGGTAAAGCATCTGTCTGCAATGCGGGAGACCTGGGTTCGATCCTTGGGTCGGAAGGATCCCCTGGAGAAGGAAATGGCAACCCACTCCAGTATTCTTGCCTGGAGAATCCCATGGATGGAGGGGCCTGGTAGGATACAGTCCACAGGGTTGCAAAGAGTCGGACATGACTGAGCAATTTCACTTCACTTCACCAGGGAAGCCCTAGAATTATCAACTTTTATATCTTTTTAGCATTAGTTATATGTGCAACAAAAATAATGTTTACTTTTTAAATAGAAATTCTAGATGTACATGGAATAATGTAACTACCTCAGTACTCTTTAAACCCTGAAATCTGATGATCAGAAACTTTAGGGCCAAAAGTTCTAAAGACAACAAATTCCAGTTCCTTTGGAGTAAACTCCATGATTTTGGGCAAATAAAGTTCTTAGGCCCTAACTTTCCTTATCTGTAGAAGACTTCATGAGTTTTAAAAGGTTTAAATAAGACTGTCAAGTACTCTTTTCCTTTCAGATAAACTCTAAGTGTTTTGAACAGAAGGGCTAAAATTAACCACTCTGCCCTCCTTAAACTTTCTGACTCTTGGAAAATAATTAATGCCCTGCCTGATATGATTGGGACTCAGTATTTGTGCAAATAAATGGATCCATGTATACATAAATAAGCAAGTTAATGAATGTGTTCAATAACGACTTTGAAATCTATCCCCCCAAATATTTATTGAGTATTCTGGGCATTTAGACATTTGAACAGATATCAAGTACTAAAAGACACACACTTCAAGTTATAGCTAAAAGTTCTTTTGACTTATCAGCATGTTTCATACCACTTCTCTGCTAACCGGCCTTTATCTCCCCTACACTTTTTGGAGAACTTTCAATCTCTATCCCAATGCACCCTGTACCCTGGCCACAGAGAAGGGCAAGTGATTCAGCCAAGGAAATCAGATTTGAATCTGGAACTGAGGCTCCCAGAAGCAATGGGCAGCTGAGGCTGAATCACCTGATGGCAGGGCCCTAAGGATGTACCACAAGTTCTTACTGCTGAGAAGCTGCCCTAGTTCCTAGCCTTCCATGAGCCTAGTTTTTCATCAATTTCATTAATTTTCTGAGCTGACCCAGTTACTAGTCCTTGCAATAAATCAATCTTATTGCTGCTGCTGCTAAGTCGCTTCAGTTGTGTCCGACTCTGTGCGACCCCATAGACAGCAGCCCACCAGGCTCCTCTGTCCATGGGATTCTCCAGGCAAGAACACTGGAGTAGGTTGCCATTTCCTCCTCCAATACATGAAAGTGAAAAGTCAAAGTGAAGTCGCTCAGTCATTATTGACACAAATAGTAAAACAATTATTTGATTAAAACAACACATACACATGAAAAAACAGTAAATATATAAATGTATCTATAAATATGTAATATATGTGCCAAATAGGGTCCCAAAGAGTTGGACATGACTGAGTGACTGAACTGAACTGAACTGAATATCATTGCACTGAAGTATATTTTACAAAAATTATCATAAAAGATTTCCTGTTTAATAAGTTTCCTCCTCCCTCTTTCTCTTTCTGTCCATTGCTAAAGGCTAATTATATTAATTGTTCCCTTGTTTAATAAGGTCCCTGACTTGTGGGATTAGTACCCAAAGGAAGACTAAGGTTAGTAAAGCTTGTTTGGGAATCATTGCACTTCCTAGAGTCAGAGAAGAAATTACTATAAGAGAGAAAATACACTGAGATTTTTTGACATTAGATTTGAAAGTAATCAGAAAAGAGCACTCTGGAGGTCTACCAGCAGACTGCAAAAGCTGATGGGAATTCAGCAGGACAGGACTGCTTCCTTCTCCTGCAGAAAGAGAGAAAAGCAACATTCAGCTCAATAGCACCAGCCAGTTATGGTGCCTCGTAAGTGCCCAAATTTTATCCTTCATTTAAAAAAACAATAATTTGACTCTCCTTCTCAGTGTAATCACCAACATAAAAGTAAAGTAAAAATAAAAATGGAGCTAGAGCTAGATAGGGTCTTAGAATTGATGGGTTAATCTATGATTTGAAGACCTCACTGTGTAGGAAAAGTTAAACCAAAGTTGAAAAAGATATGAGAAATATTTAAAAGATTAAAATTGGAAAGGAGCCTCTACTATGCCTACCTCTGTGTAGTCTGCTGCCATAAAGTTTTTGCTTAGCTCCTCTGTCATGTCTGACTCTTTATGACCCCTTGGACTGTAGCCCTCTAGCCTCCTCTGTCCATGGGATTCCCAGGCAAGAATACAAGAATGGGTTGCCATTTCCTTCTTCAGGGGATCTTCTCAATCCAGAGATCGAACTCACTTCTCCTGCATTGCAGACAGATTCTACACCACTGAGTCACTGAGGAAGCACTTACTAGACCCTCAATATTCTTGGCAGAATTTCTTATTCTTATTTTCAACATCATCTTTATATTTAAACAGAGATGGTGGTTGTTGTTCAGTTGCCAAGTCCTGTCAGACTCTTTTGCCATCCCATGGGCTGCAGCATTCTTGGCTCCTCTGTCTTCCACTAACTCCCAGAGTTTGCTCAAATCCAAGCCTATTGAGTTGGTCATGCTATCTAACCATCTCATACTTTCCCACCCCCTTATGCTTTTGCCTTCAATCTTTCCCAGCATCAGGGTCTTTTCCATGGAGTCAGCTCTTCATTCAGGTGCCAAAGAATTGGATCTTCAAATTAGCAACAGTCCTTCCAATGAATATTCAGGATTGATTTCCTTTAGAAGTGAACGGTGATGAATGTATCAGCATTGCGTCTGTCACAGTCAGCCTCCACATTCATGCTTTCTGATCTTTTGTCTCCCCTAGACCTTCCTCCCAGGAACATGAGGAACCACACAGAGCTGAATGAGTTCATTCTACTGGGAATACCTCAGACACAGGGACTGGAGACTGTACTCCTTGTCATCTTCTTGTTCATTTACCCCTTGACCCTGCTAGGCAATTTGCTCATCCTTTTAGCAATTGTCTCCTCCTCAACTCTTCACACTCCCATGTACTTCTTCTTGGGACTCCTCTCGATTTTGGACATGCTGTTCCCCTCTGTCACCTGTCCCAAGATGCTATTCTATCTCTCTGGCCAGAGCCGAGCCATATCTTATAAGGGATGTGCTGTTCAGCTCTTCTTTTATCATTTCCTGGGTTCTACAGAAGGCTGCCTCTATTCTGTGATGGCTTATGATCGTTTTGTTGCCATCTGTCACCCACTGAGATATATGCTTATCATGAGACCTGGAGTCTGTGTTGGTTTGGTCTTGGCAGCCTGGTTGCTAAGTTATCTTCATGCCACCGTCTTGATAGCCTTTGTCTTTCAGCTACCCTACTGTGGCCCCAATAGAGTGGACCACTTCTTCTGTGACATTCCTGCTGTCTTACCCCTGGCTTGTGCTGATAGCTCCCTGGCCCGGAGAGTGAGTTCCACTAATGTTGGCTTTCTGGTTTTAATGTTTTGGTTGTGTGTTTGTGTCTCCTACACACGCATTGGGATTGCCATTTTGAGGATCCATTCGGCAGAGGGCAGACAGAAAGCTTTCTCTACCTGCAGTGCCCACCTCACTGCCATTCTTTGTGCCTTTGGACCTGTAATCATTGTCTATCTGCGGCCCACACCCAACCCCTTGCTAGGTGCCACAGTGCAAATATTAAATAATACTGTCTCACCCATGCTGAACTCTTTAATTTATTCCTTAAGGAACAAGGAAGTGAAAAGATCCCTACAAATGGTTTTCTACAATGTAGTATTTACTGCTCTGAAATAAATTATGAATTTTGTAAAGGATTTTAGAAACTTCTTATCTTTTAACATCATTCCCTATTTCTTTTTCTTTTTAAAACAATTTTTATTGGAATATAGTTGCTTTACAATGTGTTTGTTTCTTCTGCACCATAAAGTGAATCAGTCATACCCAACCATATATCCTTTCTTTTTATTTCCTTTCCGTTTATGTCACCACAGAGCATTGAGTAGAGTTCCCTGTGCTATCCAAGAGATTATCATTAGTTATCTATTGATAGATATAGATATAGACATATATCATTATCATTAGTTATCTATCATATAGATATAGACTATATGATATATGTCAGTCCTAATCTCCTAATTCATATCCCCACTTTCAGGCTCAATATCCATACTTCTATTCTCTACTCAATAGCCATACTTCTATTCTCTTCTATTCTCTGTGTCTCTATTTCTGTTTTGCAAATAAGATTGTCTATTTCTTCTTTTTTGTTTTTATTTGTTTAATTTTGTATTACTAACTGGAGCATTAGTTCAGATCAGATCAGTCGCTCAGTCATGTCCGACTCTTTGCAACCCCATGAATTGCAGCACGCCAGGCCTCCCGGTCCATCACCAACTCCCGGAGTTCACTCAAACTCACGTCCATTGAGTCGGTGATGCCATCCAGCCAATAGCCAGTTAGAAATGGGGAAGTTTCAGGTGAACAACGAAGGGACTCAGCCATGCATATACATGTATCATTCTCTTCTAAACTTCCCTTCCTTTTAAATGAATAAATAGATAATAGAAAATGCTTCCTCTAAAGCATTAAATTTTGTTTACCTAATAAGACTTTCTATCATTCTGTGTAAACCGTACAGCCCCAATGGTAACTCTATAACTAATACTATCTTCAGTACCTTAATCCTAGGATAGAAGTCCAAGAGGCATACCAAGGAGCTGGAGACAGATTTCTTGTCCAGTGGGCAGCCAGTGTTGCCTGGCTGCTCATAGTGAGAAACTGTGACAATCCAAGAAGGATCTTTAACAGTCATCTCTGTGCAAAACCACTCTTCATTACATTTTTTTCTCTATTTAGGATGTAATTTTTCCCCTTTTCTGTCTATAAACATTTCACTTCCTCCATGTTGCTAATAGTTTTTATTACCATTGACAGAACATGATCCATTTTCCAGGCTCTGTGATAAATGATGCACAGATATGATCTCATGTATTCTTCATATCATGATCACCCCCATAAAGTAGTTTTCATTTTGTAAACAGAACTTTGAAGATTAGAGACTTCAGATGAACCCAAGGTTGCACATTAAGTGGAAAACCAGGCCTGAAGCTTGGATCTTATTAATTACATAGCTCTTATCCCATGACTGCCCTAAAGGACCTACTTGGCAATTTACTCATCCTCATTACCTCTCTCCAGAGTTCATGATACTCAGAGAGTGTTCAATAAATAACTGGTAAAGCATGCACTGGCACAGGTCATGCTTACATATTGACTTTATTATTATCTCCACTAATTCTGTGCCACAACCCATTGTACCCCCTTTGTACATGGTGGCACTGAGTTATAACAATAAGTATCTTGCCGTTCATAACACATGCTTAGTAGACCTGGTAAAGCCAGGTCTAGTCCCAGACCTCAGTTCCTACCGTCCCTGTTTCCTACTCTATCATACTGACAACATCCCAGCTTACTCTCTAATGTAAAAGGATTAGGAAAGCCCTCCTGTCCAGGTTTGTTTGAAGAGAGGATGTCCTGATTACTGAGTTCAATTACCATGCTTATCTGGTTCTCCCAACAAGTTACAGCTTCCAACTTAGTCTCCAACAATATTTCAGTTGATAATTATTTCTCAGTTTTCTCTAGAATCCATGGACAAAGAGTGGGTAATATTTACTGGAGATCCCAGAGACACATCAGCTCTTAGTTTTTATGACATTTTAGTGATTTGTAGTTTCGGTATTCCACTTTTACTCTCAAGAGCTTCCAAGCTATTTGAAACCATGAAAACAAAAAAAGTGAAAATTTCAAATAAAATAAATTGCTGCCATTACAAAAGCCCTGAGACAAAAGAACAAAAGGAAGTTCACCTAAGCATAAATAAATATGATAGTTCTATGGCCCTCTTAACCTGACTTGCAAAATTTAAGATCATCTAGAATTTTATTCCTGTGCTATGGGAGTGTAACCTAGACAATACGCTGGATTTAAGTAGTATTAGTTCTCTGTCCACTTAATACTGGACACAGCTGGAAGAAGCCATATGCTGTGAGATCTGGTAAAGTCTGGAGACTGATTATGGACAGATACTTATCACACTAATACTTAAACTTGTTCAGTAGATGTCTTTACAATGGAAAATTCCATAACATTTGTCTTATTCACTGTTATGCCCACAGGACAAGGCCCAGTGACCTAATAAGTATTGAGTGAGTTTGTTGAATGAATGAATGAATTGATACCACCTCGCCTTTCAAATTATGATGCAACTGTTTATTTATTTACATGAAAACAGAATATATGCATATATGCATATGTGCTCAGTCCTATCTGACTCTGCAACCTTGTGGACTGTAGATCACCAGACCGCTCAATCCATAGGATTTCTCAGGCAAGAGTACTGGAGTGAATTGCCATTTCCTTTGCAAAGGGTCTTCCAGACTCAGGGATCAAGTCCTCATCTCCTGTATCTCTGGCATTGCAGAGGGATTCTTTACTGCTTGAGCCATCAGGGTCAAGTGAAATCAGAAACATGAGTGAAGTAATTGGGATACAAAACGGCTACATTAATTTTAAAAATATATTCTCTTTAAAGTTGAAGATGTAAGAAAATCAATTCTGAATGAACTCCATCCACTTTTCTTGACTCTTAAATCAGTGTTGTGATGACTGCAATTGCAAAAATAAAATAAAATAAATAAACCAGTTTAAATATTTTATGTATCTAAAACTTTAGTATAGCACAAAACATAAAATTTTGCTTATATGTGCACACACACACATGCAAACACCAATTATTAAAATCTGACTCCATCATCAAAAACAACTTGATTAAAAGGAGGGTAAAGATCTGAAATAGACATTCTGCAAAGCAGACAATAAGCAGATGAAAAGATGCTTAATATAGCAACCATTAGAGAAATGCAAGTCAAGTTGCCAAGGAAATGTCACCTATCATCCACTATTTACCATTCAGTAAAACGGCATTCACTGAAACAAAAGGAAAAAGGAAAAAATATATGGTGAAATTGGAACCATTGTACACTGTTTGTGGGAACTGTAAAATGGGACATTCACTATGGAAAATAGTATGGAGATTCCTCAATTAATTTAAAATTAACATTACCCTATGATTCAGCAATTCTACTTCTAATATACATCCAAAAGCGTCCTGAGTATTCATGTTTATAGCATGTTCATAACAGCATTATTCACAATACGTAGTAGGTAAAAACTATTTTTGTCCATTAATAATAGGAGGATAGTCAAAATGTGGTATATACATACATAGAATACTACTCCCACTTTGAAAAGGAAGGAAATTGACATAGTTGAAATCTACCTGATGGATGAACCTTGAGAAGATTAAGTTAATTGAAATAAGCCACCACAAAAAGACAAATACTGCAGGATTCCAGCTATCTGAGGTTTTTGGAGTAGTTAAATAATAGAAAAAGAAGCTGGGAAGGTGGTTTCAGGGACTGGGGAGGGGCAGATAGGTAGTTTAATGAATAGAGAGCTTCCTTTTAGAAGATGAAAAAGTTCTGAAGTTTAGTTGCAAACAGTGTGAATATACTTAATACTACTGCACTATATACTTCAAATGGTGAAGATAGTAAATTTTATGCTTTGTAATCTTTGTGTGTTTGTGTGTGTGTTGTGTGTGTGTGTGTGTGTGTGTGTGTGTGTGTGTGTGTGTGCGCGCGCACGCGCATGCATGTGTTCAGTCCTGATCAACACTTTGCGATCCCATGGACTGGGGCCCTCCAGGCTCCTGGGTCTGTCGAATTTCCCAGGCAAATATATTGGAGTGGGTTGCCATTTCCTACTCCAAGGGATCTTCCCAATCCAGGGATTGAACCTGTGTCTCCTGCATTGGCAGGCAGATGCTTTACCACTGCACCACATGGGAAGCCCTTTCGTATGCTTTATCCCTATTTTTTTTTAATTTTTTTCTTTACTTTACAATATTATATTGGTTCTGCCACACATCAACATGAATCCACCACAGGCATTTTATCCCTATTTAAAAATAAGACTCCATATCTAGTTCTAGCATATCCTGTGATTTGTGAGTTTGCTAACTTCTCTCTTTTTTTTTAATAATTCCATCTACTGTTGAACCTCTCCAATCATGTTTAGTTGTTAAATACCTCAGTTTCTAATACCTTAGATTCAAGGGATTAGATCTGATAGACAGAGTGCCTGAAGAATTATGGACAGAGGTACATAACATTGTATTTGAGTCAGTGATCAAAACCATTCCCAAGAAAAAGAAATGCAAGTAGCAAAAGGGTTGTCTGAGTAGGCCTTACAAATAGCTGAGAAAAGGAGAGAAATGAAAGGCAAAGGAGAAAGGGGAATGTACACCCTTTTGAATCCAGAGTTCCAGAGAATAACAAGGAGAGATAATATGTCATTCTTCAATGAGCAATGCAAGGAAGTAGAGGGAAACAATAGAAAGGGGAAGGCTAGAGATCTACTGAAACTAATTGGGGATACCAGTTGCAAATTAGTATGTGTTATGTTGTTTATGGGATGAGTTAAGTTGAGTTATGTTGTTATGCATCATGTTGCATCAACATGCATCATGTTGTTATGCTGACTATAAAGACAGCAGAGCACCAAAGAATTGATGCTTTTGAACTTTGGTGTTCGAGAAGACTCTTGAGAGTCCCTTGAACTTCAAGATCAAACCAGTCAATCCTAAAGGAAACCAGCCCTGAATGTTCATAGGTAGGACTGATGCTGAAGCTGAAACTCCAATACTTTGGTCACCTGATGGGAACAACTGACTCATTGGAAAAGACCCTGATGCTGGGAAAGATTGAAGCCATGAAAAGAAGGGGAAGAGAGAGGATGAGATGGTTGGATGGCATTACCAACTTGATGGACATGAGTATGAGCAAGCTCTGGGAGTTGGTGAAGGACAGGGAGGACTGGCGTACTGCAGCCCATGGGGTCGCCAAGAGTCAGACACAACTGAGCAACTGAACTGAACTGGTGTTGTTTATAAATCATGCCAAAACTAATTCTCAATGTTCTAATCTCAAAACCTGAGGTTCTATTATTCTTATCCTCATATTGTTACTCTCCTTTGTTGGTTCCAATCTGCTGGGTGTTCCCAGGAGAAACTCGTGTGGGAGCTTTACCTGATTATGGATCCTTGGTGGCTCAGATGGCAAAGAATCTGCCTGCAGGGCGGGAGACCCAGGTTCAATCCTTGGGTCAGGAGGATCCGCTGGAGAAGGGAATGGCAACCCACTCCAGTATTCTTGCCTGGAGAATTCCATGGACAGAGAAGCCTGGCAGGCTACAGTCCATGGGGTTGCAAAGAGTCGAATATGACTGAGTGACTAACACTTTCACTTTCACTTCACTTTACCTGACTATTAGAATCTAAGTTCAGTTCTCAATGTACATTCAGGTACAGAACCTTAAATGCAAAAATGAAGTTCTGTCCTGATGTTATCAGATTAGGCTAAAGCAGGACATTAATCCGCATACATTCCCAATAGTATTTCTCTGACCTTGTTACTATCTTTTCTCCCTTTTTCCTGACAGATGATCTCAAAGGTCTATAGTTCAAGCATCTTCCTTATTTGGCTCCTTTAATGTATTCTAGCTCCTCCAGCCACTCTCCCCATGATAGTCAGAATTGTCTCTTCATATGTCCTCTCTCCCCTAAATACTCAAGCACATTGCTACTGAAAACCCTCTTAACTTTTCTTAGACCTCTTAATATGGAGATCAAAATCTTGACAGTGACCAGATGGGCCTTAGTAATCACGTGTTTTAGGGCCTCCCCAGTTTTATCTCACAGTTTTTTTCCTCTCTTTCTCAAGTTTATCAACTGTGCTGTGCTCTCTTTCAGATCCTGGGCACTTGCTGTTGCCTCTGCCTAGAATGCTTTCTCCCTTCCCTTCCCTACACTCTTAATCTCTCTTTGGATCTCAACTCAGATAACAGTTTCTCAGAGAAGTTCCCCTGGACCTTCAAGGAACACTACCTAGTTCTTCAAATAACAATAATAATAGATATTAATGTGGATACTTCTCATTGGAAAAGACCCTGATGCTAGGAAAGATTGAGAGCAGGAGGAGAAGGTAGGGGACAGAGATGAGATGGTTAGATGGTATAATCGACTCAATGAACATGAGTTTGAGCAAAGTCCAGGAGATAGTGAAGGACAGGGAAGCCTGGAATGATGCAGTCCATGGGGTCACAAAGAGTCAGACACTACTGAGCAACTGAACAACAAATATTTATACACATGAAAGAGAAACACAATTTCTTTTAATACAAACACTCTCCCATTATAACTTTTGATACATTGAACTCTTCTTTCTAGCATTTACTGCATTAAATAATTATAACTTGCATGTATGATTATTTGATTAATGTCTTTCTGGGTCTAGACTGCAATCTCTATGAGAGCTGCTGCTGCTGCTGCTAAGTCGCTTCAGTCGTGTCTGACTCTGTGTGATCCCATAGACGGCAGCCCATCAGGCTCCACCGACCCTGGGATTTTCCCGGCAAAAGTACTGGAGTGGATTGCCATTTCCTTCTCCAAGGCATGAAAGTGAAAAGTGAAAGTGAAGTCGCTCAGTCGTGTCTGACTCTCAGGGACCCCATGGACCGCAGCCTACCAGGCTCCTCCATCCATGGGATTTTCCAGGCAAGAGTACTGGAGTGGGTTGCCATTGCCTTCTCCGCTATGACAGTTGAGACCACAACTATTTTCTCATCAGAGCATAATAGTTTTGTACATCACAGCAGCTGTGAATAAATTTGGGAGAAATGAATAAATGACCTCACTCAAACTGCTAATTTGTTCACTTTCTCCTCTGTCAGCCTTTTCTTGTCTTTATTTAGCTTCCTATCTAGTTTAGATTCTTTTGACCATTATTATAATTAGTTTTAAATCACTCAAATCCTTCTCTCCATCATGTCTTCCTGCCAAGTCTTTGGTGCACCCACTGCCTACTCCATTCCTCCACCTGTTCTGTTAAGCTTTCCTGGAGAAAAACCACCAGTCAAGCAGCAATAAATTCATCATCACCTACCTCAAGTGCTGCACTCTTAGGACTTTTATTTATTAGGATTGTGCTCATGGTCTATTGGAATGAGTATTGATATGGAATTGGTGCCTGGACTTCTACTCAACTCCTGGGGTCTAAATCATAAGGAACAAAAGCAGGATTCACCAGCAAACTGAGGACTAAAAGATCAGTAAGATCTCAGTATGTCCCACCACAGGACTCCTTGGTAAGTCAGGTGGAAAACTGAGCCTGGGGAGACTCTTCCTCTTTACTGGCTGATTTGGTGATGGTCAGGCTTCCCAGGCAGTGCTAGTGGTAAAGAATCCATTTGCCAATGCAGGAGACTTAAGAGCCACAACCTCAATCCCTGGGTCGGGAAGATCCCCTGGAGGAGGACATGGCAACCCACTCCAGTATTTGTGCCTGGAGAATCTCATGGACAGAGAAGCCTGGATGGCTCCAGTCCACAGGGTCGCATATCAGACACAACTGAAGTGACTTAGCACACATGCAAGATAGTCCAGGATCTGCCCGAATTATCGTCTCCTCACCCCCACCCCCATCACAGGAGGGAAAGCTGAAATAACTAGCGCAAGGGAGAATGGCTTCCTTCTCCTACTAATGTTTCTTATTCCTCAGACTCTCTCTGTCCCATACTGAGAATCCAGGTCAAGTATATCATTCTACCATTTAGTTTTCTGCATGACCTTTCCTATCAAACACAGTGATGCATGCCTTGTAAGCCATTTTGAACAAATGTTAGTCTTTAATAAATTAAATTTCCTAAAGGCTGAGATGCTTCTTTGTATAATTGCTTTTTGATGTGCTTCTCATCAATTAAAGAAAATTAAAATCCTGAGTATTTGGCTTTGCTGGGTAAAATGTAAATAAAAAACTAATACTAACAGTTCTATTTTATTAAATGTAAATATTTAATATATTCAAGACATGCACAGAATCTACATTTAACACCAATAACTTGGGTATAAGGTTTTGTTTACTCAAAATGAAGAAATTCTATAGAGATGATGGGCAGCATGTCAACTATAGTTAATCATACTGTATTGAATAGTTGAAGTTTCCTAAGACAGTGTCTTAAGTGTTTTCACCAGACACACAAAACAAGAGAACAAAAAGGAAAGGAAAGAAATGTGGAAAAGGAAAGAAAATGGTTACTCTGTGAGGTGATGGAAATGTTAATTATCTGATTGAAGTGATCATTTTACAACACATACATATATGACATCAAGCCATACACCTAACATAGGAACAATTTTTAACTGTCAAATATATTTTAAGAAGCTGCTTAAAAAAGGATGACTGGACCCTGGGAGGGCACGGTCCAGGCTGTTCTGCTCCAGGTGGCCCTTGTGGGGCAGTCCAGAAATTAAAAAAAAAAAAAAAAGGATGACTGAAAGCTGCCTTTACAGGTTCAGCTTCAAGGCCAAGAATTAATGTATTAGTGACCTATTGATTCATGAAATACAATTAGAAAGCTTAGTGACTTTAAAGTAACAATTTATTAGTATAAAAAGCAAATTGAAACTTTGATGAAAAATGCAGGTAAACTACAACTTACCATTCATCCTTTGTTGCTTGTGATAATTCTGGAAGATTTTTGTACTTTCTGGAGAAAATTTTTAAAAGAAAACTTATTTATTGAACTCTGCCCTCTTGAGATCTGATAACTATTTATTCTGCAAAAAGTATCATCTCTGAATGTAGAATATTTGTGTTTTCAGTTTGACTGTGATGTTGATTTAGCACACGCAAACTTGATTCTAAAACATCTGGGTTGGTATCTAAGATGACTTATATCTCCTCTGAAAACACTCTTATAGACCAAGGTCAACGTCATGGTGTTTACTTCCTAGTCAAAAGCATATTATCATTTTTTAAATTTATACAGCCTCTACAGTTTTTTTCAAGTCATTAATCACTCTCTAAAACTTTTAAAGTAATTAAGGATAAATAAGATGGCAGAATTATTAACTTGGACATTCTTTTATTAGTAGTCAGATATGAACAAAAATATTAAGCTTACTTTTTATATTGAAATCCAGATATACTTGATATAATCTAACTACCTAGATGCTCCTTAAATATTGAAACTTTGTGATCGGAAACTAGGGGCAAAAGTCCTAAAGAAGAGACCAAATCCTAGTTCCTTTCAGAGTAAACTCCATGATTTTGGAGTAAACTCCCTGATAAATTAAGTTCTTGGACCCCAACTTTCCTCATCTGTAGAAGATGTCATCAGAAAATTATAAGGTTTAAATAAGATTGTCTATATACTCTTTTCCTTTCAGATAGACTCTAACTTTCTTGAACATAGGGACTATGTTTAACCACACAGCCTCAACAACATTTCTGGCTCTCCTGGAAAATGATTAATGTCCTGCCTGATACAATTGGTATCCAGTATTTGTGAGATAAATTTATCAGTGTATGTATAAATAAGCAAGTTAATGAATGTGTTCAATTAGGAATTTGAAATCTGTCACCCCAAATATTTATTGAGTATCCCAGGCATTTATTTATCCAAGAAACTTGAACAGATGCTGAATACTGTAAGACACATATTTCAAGTTACAGCTAAACGTTCTTTTTGACCTCAGTTTGTTTCTTACCCCTTTAGTGAAAGTCATTCAGTTGTGTCTGACTCTTTGAGACCCCATGGACTATACAATCCATGGAACTCTCCAGGCCAGAATACTGGCGTGAGTAGCCTTTCCTTTCTCTGGGGAATCTCCCACCCCAGGGATCAAATCCAGGTCTCCAGCATTGAAGGTGGATTCTTTACCAGCTGAGCCACAAGGGAAGCCCAAGAACACTGGAGTGGGTACCCTATCCCTTCTCCAGCAGATCTTCGTGACCCAGGAATTGATCTGGGGTCTCCTGCACTGCAGGTGGATTCTTTACCAACTGAGCTATCAAGAAAGCCCTTACTCCTGCAATAGGCCTTTATTTCCCCTACTCTTTGGAGCACTGCCCATCTCTAATCCACTGTACCATGTACCATGGCCACAGAGGTGGGCATGAAATTCAGCAGATTTGAATCTGGATCTGAGGCTCTCAGAAGCAATGGGCAGCTGAGGTTGAATCACCTGCTGGCAGGGCCCTGAGGATGCACCACAAGTTCTTACTGCTGAGGAGCTGCCCTAGTTTCTAGGCTTCCATGAGTTTAGTTTTTCATCAATTGCATTAATTTTCTGAGCTAACCCAGTTACTATTTCTTGAATAGATCAATATTTTTGCCTCAAATAATAAAATAATTCATTAATTAAAGCAACATGTGAGCATCCCTGGTGGCTCAGTTGGTAAAGCATCTGCCTGCAGTGCAGGAGACCCGGGTTCAATTCCTGGGTCGGGAAGATCCCCTGGAGAAGAAAATGGCAATTCACTCCAGCACTCTTGCCTGGAAAATCCCATGGGTGGAGGAGCCTGATAGGCTACAGTCCATGGGGTTGCAAAGAGTCAGACACGACTGAGCGACTTCACTCACTCAAAGCAACAGGTACACATGAAAAAGCAGTAAATACATAAATGTACCTGTAAATACATGATATATATGCCAAATGAATTTTTAAATTATTATGTTATTCCACTGAAGGATATTTTACACAGGAAATCATAAAAGATTTCATCTTTAATCAGTTTCCTTCACTCTCTTTCTGTCTAGTTACTAAGATATAATTATAACAAGTAGTTAATTGCTTCCTTGCTTAATAGGATCTCTGACTAGGGGGATTAATACACAAAGGAAGACCAAAGTCACTTAAAGCTTGTTTGGGAATTATTACAGTTTCTAGAGACAAAGAGGGAATTATTGCAAGAGAGAAAAGCACACTGAGATTTTTGGCATTCTATTTAATACCTGTCGGAAAAGAGAATTTTGGCCATCTACCAGCAAACTGCAAGCTGATGGGAGTTTAGCAGGACAGGGCTGCTTCTTTCTCCTGCAGAAAAAGAGAAAAGATATTTTCAATTCAATAGCACCAGCCAGTTATGTTCCCTCTTTGCCTTCAGATCAGATCAGATCAGTCGCTCAGTCGTGTCCGACTCTTTGCGACCCCATGAATCGCAGCACGCCAGGCCTCCCTGTCCATCACCAACTCCCGGAGGTCACCCAAACTCACATCCATTGATTCAGTGATGCCATCCAGCCATCTCATCCTCTGTCATCCCCTTCTCCTCCTGACCCCAATCCCTCCTAGCATCAGAGTCTTCTCCAATGAGTCAACTCTTCGCATGAGGTGGCCAAAGTACTGCAGTTTCAGCTTTAGCATCATTCCTTCCAAAGAAATCCCAGGGCTGATCTCCTTCAGAATGGACTGGTTGGATCTCCTTGCAGTCCAAGGCACTCTCAAGAGTCTTCTCCAACACCACAGTTCAAAAGCATCAATTCTTCGGCGCTCAGCCTTCTTCACAGTCCAGCTCTCACATCCATACATGACCACAGGAAAGACCATAGCCTTGATTAGGCGAACCTTTGTTGGCAAAGTAATGTCTCTGCTTTTGAATATGCTATCTAGGTTGGTCATAACTTTCCTTCCAAGGAGTAAGCGTCTTTTAATTTCATGGCTGCAGTCACCATCTGCAGTGATTTTGGAGCCCAGAAAAAGAAAGTCTGACATTGTTTCCCCATCTATTTCCCATGAAGTGATGGGACCAGATGCCATGATCTTTGTTTTCTGAATGTTGAGTTTTAAGCCAACCTTTTCACTCTCCACTTTCACCTTCATCAAGAGGCTTCTTAGTTCCTCTTCACTTTCTGCCATAAGAGTGGTGTCATCTGCATATCTGAAGTTATTGATATTTCTCCCAGCAATCTTGACTCCAACTTGTGTTTCTTCCAGTCCAGCATTTCTCATGATGTACTCTGCATAGAAGTTAAATAAACATGGTGACAATATGCAGCCTTGACGTACTCCTTTTCCTATTTGGAACCAGTCTGTTGTTCCATGACCAGTTCTAACTGTTGCTTCCTGACCTGCATACAGATTTCTCAAGAGGCAGATCAGGTGGTCTGGTATTCCCATCTCTTTCAGAATTTTCCACAGTTGATTGTGATCTACATGGTCAAAGGCTTTGGCATAGTCAATAAAGCAGAAATAGATGTTTTTCTGGAACTCTCTTGCTTTTTGCATGATCCAGCGGATGTTGGCAATTTGATCTCTGGTTCCTCTGCCTTTTCTAAAACCAGCTTGAACATCAGGAAGTTCACAGTTCAAATATTGCTGAAGCCTGGCTTGGAGAATTTTGAGCATTACTTTACTAGTGTGTGAGATGAGTGCAATTGTGCGGTAGTTTGAGCACTCGTTGGCATTGCCTTTCTTTGGGATTGGGATGAAAATCGACCTTTTCCAATCCTGTGGCCACTGCTGAGTTTTCCAAATTTGCTGGCATATTGAGTGTAGCACTTTCACAGCATCATCTTTCAGGATTTGGAATAGCTCCACTGGAATTCTATCACCTCCACTAGCTTTGTTTGTAGTGATGCTTTCTAAGGCCCACTTGACTTCACATTCTAGGATGTCTGGGTCTAGGTCAGTGATCACACCATCATGATTATCTGGGTCGTGAAGCTCTTTTTTGTACAGTTTTCTGTGTATTCTTGCCACCTCTTCTTAATATCTTCTGCTTCTCTTAGGTCCATACCATTTTTGTCCTTTATTGAGCCCATCTTTGCATGAAATGTTCTTTTGTTATCTCTGATTTTCTTGAATAGATCCCTAGTCTTTCCCATTCTGTTGTTTTCCTCTATTTCTTTGCATTGATCGCTGAAGAAGGCTTTCTTATCTCTTCTTGCTATTCTTTGGAACTCTGCATTCAGATGTTTATATCTTTCCTTTTCTCCTTTGCTTTTTGCTTCTCTTCTTTTCACAGCTATTTGTAAGGCCTCCCCAGACAGCCATTTTGCTTTTTTGCATTTCTTTTCCATGGGGATGGTCTTGATCCCTGTCTCCTGTACAATGTCACGAACCTCATTCCATAGTTCATCAGGCACTCTATCTATCAGATCTAGGGTGGGGCAACCCAGGATGGGCGGGTCGTGGTGGAGAGATCTGACAGGGTGTTGTCCGCTGGAGAAGGGAATGGTAAACCACTTCAGTATTCTTGCCTTGAGAACCCCATGAACAGTAAGAAAAGGCAAAATGATAGGATACCGAAAGAGAAACTCCCCAGGTCAGTAGGGGCCCAATATGCTACTGGAGATCAGTGGAGAAATAACTCCAGATAGAATGAAGGGATGGAGCCAAAGCAAAAAGAATACCCAGCTGTGGATGTGTCTGGTGATAGAAGCAAAGTCCGATGCTGTAAAGAGCAATATTGCATAGGAACCTGGAATGTCAGGTCCATGAATCAAGGCAAATTGGAAGTGGTCAAACAAGAGATGGCAATAGTGAATGTCGACATTCTAGGAATTAGTGAACT
This sequence comes from Tragelaphus eurycerus, assembly GCA_935064755.1. Taxonomy (NCBI): domain Eukaryota; kingdom Metazoa; phylum Chordata; class Mammalia; order Artiodactyla; family Bovidae; genus Tragelaphus; species Tragelaphus eurycerus. The sequence goes on from CAKXYN010000319.1 coordinate 269,705, forward strand.
AAAATGGAGTGGTATGGGTGAATTTAACTCAGAGGACCATTATGTCTACTACTGTGGACAGGAATCCCTCAGAAGAAATGGAGTGGCCATTATGGTCAACAAAAGAGTCCGAAATCCAGTACTTGGATGCAATCTCAAAAACGACAGAATGATCTCTGTTCCTTTCCAAGGCAAACCATTCAATGTCACAGTAATCCAAGTCTATGCCCCAATCAGTAACGCTGAAGAAGCTGAAGTTGAACGGTTCTATGAAGACCTACAAGACCTTTTAGAACTAACACCCAAAAAAGATGTCCTTTTCATTATAGGGGACTGGAATGCAAAAGTAGGAAGTCAAGAAACACCTGGAGTAACAGGCAAATTTGGCCTTGGAATATGGAACGAAGCAGGGCAAAGACTAACAGAGTTTTGCCAAGAAAATGCACTGGTCATAGCAAATACCCTCTTCCAACAACACAAGAGAAGACTCTATACATGGACATCACCATATGGTCAACACCGAAATCAGATCGATTACATTCTTTGCAGCCAAAGATGGAGAAGCTCTATACAATCAACAAAAACAAGACCAGGAGCTGACTGTGGCTCAGACCATGAACTCCTTATTGCCAAATTCAGACTGAAATTGAAGAAAGTAGGGAAAACCACTAGACCATTCAGGGATTCTATACCTACGGCTAATTCAAGTTGATGTATGACGGGAACCAATACAACATTTAATTATCTTTCAATTAAAAACAAATACATTTTAAAAAACAAACAATTTGATTACAAAGGGGGTAAAGGACTTAAAGACATTCTGCAAAGAAAACAAGAAACATACAAAAAGATGCATAATATCACTGCTATTCAGTCAGTTCAGTCACTCAGTAATGTCCAACACTGCGACCCCAAAGACTACAGCACTCCAGGCTTCTCTGTTCATCACCAGCTCCCACAGATTGCTCAAAGTCATGTCCATCAAGTCATTGATGCCATCCAACCATCTCATTCTCTGTCGTCCTCTTCTCCTCCTGCCTTCAATCTTTCCTAGCACCAGGGTCTTTTCCAGTGAAAAATGAAAAATCAGGTGGCCAAAGTATTGGAGTGTCAGCCCTTCCAGTGACTATTCAGGACTGATTTCCTTTAGGATTGACTGGTTTGATCTCCTTGCAGTCCAAGGGACTCTCAAGAGTCTTTTCCAACACCACAGGTCAAAAACATCAATTCTTTGGCACTCAGCTTTCTTTACGGTCCAAGTCTCACATCCAGACATGACTTGGAAAAACCATAGCTTTGACTGGATGGACCTTTGTCAGTAAAGTAATGTATCTACTTTTTCTTTTTTTTTTTTGCACTCACAGAAATTTATTTATTTTATTATTATTATTTTACTTTACAATATTGTATTGGTTTTTCTATACATCAACATGCATCTTCCACAGTTATACATGTGTTCCCCATCCTGAACCCCCTCCCACCTCTCTCCTCATACCATCCCTCTGGATCATCCCAGTGCAACCAGCCTTTTTAATGCACTGTCTAGATTTGTCATAGTTTTTCTTCCAAAGAGAAAGTGTCTTTTAATTTCATGGCTGCAGTCAACATCTGCAGTGATTTTGGAGCCCCAAAATATAAAGTCTGTCACTGTTTCTATTGTTTCCCATGTTTTCTTATTTGCTATGAAGTTATGAAATTATGGGACCAGATGCCATAATTTTAGTTTTTTGAATGTTGAATTTTAAGCCAGCTTTTTCACTCTCCTCTTTCACCTTCATCAAGAAAGAGGCTCTTTAGTTCTTGATGTTATCTGCATATCTGAGGTTATTGATATTTCTCCCAGCAATCTTGATTCCAGCTTGTGCTTCATCCAGTCTGGCATCTGTCTTGATGTACTCTGCATATAAGTTAAATAAGCAAGGTGACAATATACAGCCTTGACGTACGCCTTTCCCAATTTGGAACCAGTCCACTGTTCCATGTCTGGATCTAACTGTTGCTTCTTGACCTGCATACAGGTTTCTTAGAAGGCAGGTAAGATGGTCTGGTCCCATCTCTTTAAGAATTTTCCACAGTTTTTTGTGATCCACACAGTCAAAGGCTTTAGCGTAGTGAATGAAGCAGAAATAGATATTTTTCTGGAATTCTCTTGCTTTTTCTATGTTCCAATGGGTGTTTGCAATTTGATTTCCGGTTTCTCTGCTTTTCCCAAAACCAGATTGAACATCTGGAATTTCTCATGTACTGTTCAAATACTGTTCATGTACTGTTGAAGCCTAGCTTGGAGAATTTTGAGCATTACTTTGCTAGTGTCTGAGATGAGTGCAAGTGTGTGGTAGTTTGAACATTCTTTGGCATTGAAAACTCAGAAGTGGCCACAGGACTGGAAAAGGTCAGTTTTAATTCCAATCACTGCCATTAGGGAAATGCATATCAAATTCTCAAGGAGATGTCACCTAACACCCATTAGAATGGCTTTTGGTGGGGGGAGTGGAAAGAAGGAAAAGAAATGCAGAGAAATTTTGGAACCATTGTGCACTATTGGTGGAAACTATAAAATGGTGCAGCCACTATGGAAAACAGTAAAGAAATTTCTCAATAAATTTAAAAATAACATTACCCAATGATTTGGCAATTATCCTTCTAAGTACACATTCAAGGTTCCTGAATACTCATAGCATGTTCAAAGCAGCATTATTCACAACAGGCAGGAAGTGGAAGTTATTTGTGTCCATTAACTTTAAATGGATAGTCAAAATATGGTATATACATACATGGAATATTATTCCCAGTTTAAAAAGAAGGAAATTGCTGAGAACAAGATGGCGGGGGAGTAGGTGGACATGGAGTACATCTGTCTCCACAGATACATCAAGAATATACCTTCAGACACAGAAGTGCATGCAGAACACCAGCTGAGAGCAGACAGGAGTACCTGAACAGTGGAAAAGAAGATATAGAACCATGTAAAAATCGGTAGGACAAAGGAACTTGGGGGAAAAACAGGAGTGTTAGTAGGACTGGACCTCCCTCGCTGGGTGGGAGAAATGAATCAGGAGTCCAATTCTGCAACGTGGAAGCAGCAGCCATGGAAGCAAGGCAATACTGCTGAGTCACACGTAGGGGGATGGAGCCATCACCATAGCCACTCTCTCTACACGCCAGAATCAGCAGCTGAACATTAGAGAGGCTAGCTCATCCAGTGCCTGACGCACTGAACTACAGAGTAGGACCCCACCCAGGGTGCTCCTTTAAGTGCCTGTTGTACCCATCTACAGAGTAGGACCCCAGTCGGGGTTGGGGGTGGGGTCCTCTTTGTGCCTAACGCACAGAACAGCAGAGAAGGATCCCAGGTAAGGGAACCCTCTAAGTGCCTGAAAGAGTGGAGCTACAGAGAAAGACTGGCCAAAGAGGCCTTCTGATCACCAGCTACAAGAGGCTTAAAGAAAGCCTCTGATAGGGCCGTAATTCCTGCTGCAGAGGCAGTCTGTGTCCCTGCACACTTGGAGCCGCCAGGGTCCCCGAAAGCCAAGCAGCTGCACCACCTTCATGCTCAACTCTCACTGGCGCAGAGCTTCCACAGGCCAGAAAAAAAAGTCTTGTGTTTATGCACGCAGGATCGCTTCGGTCATGTTCAACTCTTTGCCACCCTGTAGACTGTGGCCTGCCGGGTTTCTCTGTCAGAGAGGGGGTTTTCCAGGCAAGAATACTGGAGTATATCAGCCAATACTGGTTGCCATATCCTTCTACAGCAGCATTTTTCCTACTACCCTAGCCGCCAACCCCTCTGAGGACCTGATGCTGTGAGAAACCCTGCATCCAAGCATATGCACCACCTTCACACCTGGCCCTTATAGAGGCAAAGCCAAGCCCTTCAGAGCAGCCTCAGGAGCTAAACCCCAGTGGACAACCCACATGCAAAGGTGGAAATAAAACCACAGTTGAAACCCAGAGGTAGTGTGACTAAGGAAGAAGACCCAAAACCTTCCAACCAGCTGTACAAGTGGCAGATTAAATCCACACGATCAACTAATCAGATTCTGTGTCTATGGAATATACACAAAGTTGTTGAGAGCTCCGACAAAAGAAAAATGCACTAGCTCTGATAGCTGTGGACATTGGAGGCAAAAACACAGAGGAGTAGGACCAGATTAGAATCTGAGCAGCCCCCACAGCAGGTACAGAGATCAGTACAGTGTTGGAGGGGATCCTAGAGAGGTGAGGTGGACTGTGATTCCCAGCGCAGGAAAGGACTCTGACAGCTGTGACTCAAGAAAAGCATGTATTATTCTTATTTTTTGACTTGTTCTGTAGATTCTTTTGGATTTTTTCTTTTTTTCTCCCCCCATCCCCATTGTAGTTGTTGATTTTATTAGCACTAAAAAATCCAATTAAGCTTTTGAACTTTTTTTTTCCTTTTTCCTCAGTCACATTTTTTATTGTTGTCATAAACCGCTGCCTCCATATTGGGCTTTTGCAGTTTTGTGGACTTTTCCTCTTTTTTTTTCCTTTTCTCTTTTTTTAATTTTAATTTTTAAGCCTATTATTATTTTTCTACATTTATTCATTTGTTTGCTTTTCCTACTATTCTTTACCCCTTGCAGTTAATCTTAAACGTACATAAATCTTCTTTATCTACCTCTGTTTAACTTTGCATATCTATTCTTTCTTTTCTTTCTCTCCTTTCTTCTCAATATATTTGTTAGTTTTATCTTCATTGCTTTATTTCCCAATTGGCACCTTGCTTTAGTTATGTTTTTCAATTTGTACTTTAATTAGTTTTGTTCTGGTAGATAAAATTTTTTGTTTCCTTTGTTCACTGGGTCAATCTATTGTACTTAATTTTTGTTGGGCTGTTTTTACTTTGTTTATGGGTGTATAGGGCACCCCACTCCAGTACTCTTGCCTGGAAAATCCATGGACAGAGGAGCCTGGTAGGCTGCAGTCCATGGGGTCGCTAAGAGTCGGGAATGACTGAGCGACTTCACTTTCACTTTTCACTTTCATGCATTGGAGAAGGAAATGGCAACCCACTCCAGTGTTCTTGCCTGGGGAATCCCAGGGACGGGGGAGCCTGGTGGGCTGCTGTCTCTGGGGTCACACAGAGTCGGACACGACTGAAGCGACTTAGCAGCAGCAGCAGCATGTATATGTGCATATTCAGTCACACTTTCTATTGTTGTTATAAAACTTTACCTCTACATTGGGCTTTTGCAGTTGTGTGAAGTTTTCCTTTTTTTCCTTTCTTTCTTTCTTCTTCTGTTTTTTTCTCTTTTCTATAATTTTAATTCTTTAAAACCTAATATAATTTTTCTACATTTATTCCTTGGTTTGCCTTTCCTACTGTTCTTTTCTCCTGGCAGTTAATCTTTAATGTATATAAACCTTCTTCATCTACCTCTATTTAACTTTGCATATCTTTTCTTTCTTTCTTTTCTTTCTTTCTTTTCCTCTCAACAAGTTTGTTAGTTTTTTTTTTTTTCATTACTTTATTCCCCATCTGGCATCTTTCTTTAGTTTTGTTTCCCAGCTTCTGCTTGTTAGTTTTGTTCTTAGCTGGTAAATATATATATATTTTTTTAATTTTCTTTGTTCAATAGATCAATCTACTTACTTTATTTTTGTTGGACTGTTGTCACTTTGTTCATGGGTGTATATGTAATGTGTATATTCCATTATTTTAATTATTATTTGCCTGATTTTGTAACTATCATTAGTCCTGGGTTCATCTTTGGTTTCTCATTTTTGGATATTTGTTTTACTCTCCCTTAATGCCATAACAAACCACTTGTGGAATCTTCATTCCGAACCAGAGATCAAATCCTGAGACTTTGGAGTGGGAGCACTGACTCTAAGACCCTACACCACCAGAGAACTAGCCCTAGGAAGTATCAAATAGTGAGAACTCACACAAAGGAAACTACTTGAATACAAGACCTGGCATCACCCAACCACCAGTAGTACCCCATGCAGGACACCTAATCTAAACAACAAACAAAACAAAAATACAAACCCATTCATCAGCAAACAGAAGCACCACCTCATTCAGCCTTGCCCATCAAAGGAAAAACAAACAAACAAACAAAAACTCAGCACAAATATCACCCTATATGAAGCTCACACAAACCACTGGACCAACCTTTAGGAGGGCAGAAACCAAAAGGAAGAAAAAAATTCAACCTTCTTCAAGGAAAGAATTCAACTTTCCTCAAAGCCTGGGAAAAGGAGACCTCAAACACAATAACATTTTTTTTTTTAATGAAAAGGCAGAGAAATACTGCACAAATGAAAGAACAAACTAGAAACACAGAAGTCCAAATAAATGAAGAGGAAATAGGAAAATTACCTGGAAAAGAATTCAGAATAATGATAGAAAAGATGATCAAAAACCTTGAAAACAAAATGGAGAAAATGCAAGAATCAATTAACAAAGATCTAGAAGAATTAAAGAATAAGTATACAGAGACAAACAACACAATTACTGAAACTAAAAATACTCTAAAAAGAATCAATAGCAGAATATCTGAAGCAGAAGAACGAATCAGTGAGCTGTAAGATAAAATGGTGGAAATAAATTCTGAAGAGCAAAATAAAGTAAAAAAAAAAAAAAATGAAAAGAGCTCAGGACAGTCTCAGAAACTTCTGGGACCATGTGAAACACACCAACATTTGAATTATAAGGGTCCTAGAATAAGAACAGAAAAAGAAAGGGTATGAGAAAAATTTTGAAGAGATTAGAGTTGAAATTTTCCCCAACATGGAGAAGAAAATAGCCAGTCAAGTCCAAGAGGCACAAAGAGTCCCATACAGGATAAACCCAAGGAGAAACATGCCAAGACACATACTAATCAAACTAACAAAGACTAAACACAAAGAAAGAATATTAAAAGCAGCAAGAGAGAAGCAACAAGTAACATACAAGTGAAACCAATACACTTAACTGCTGATCTTTCAACAGAAACTCTGCAGGCCAGAAGGGAATGGCAGGATATATTTAAAGCACTGAAAAGGAAAAATCTACAACCAAGATTTCTGTACCCAGCAAGGACTCATTCAAAATTAATGGGGAAATAAAAAATTTTTCAGACAAGCAAAAGTTAAGAGAATTCAGTACTTCCAAACCAGCTTTACAACAAATGTTAAATGAACTTCTATGCCATGATCTTCGTTTTCTGAATGTTGAGCTTTAAGCCAACCTTTTCACTCTCCACTTTCACTTTCATCAAGAGGCTTTTTAGCCCCTCTTCACTTTCTGCCATAAGAGTGGTGTCATCTGCATATCTGAGGTTATTGATATTTCTCCCAGCAATCTTGATTCCAACTTGTGTTTCTTCCAGTCCAGCATTTCTCATGATGTACTCTGCATAGAAGTTAAATAAACATGGTGACAATATGCAGCCTTGACGTACTCCTTTTCCTATTTGGAACCAGTCTGTTGTTCCATGACCAGTTCTAACTGTTGCTTCCTGACCTGCATACAGATTTCTTAAGAGGCAGATCAGGTGGTCTGGTATTCCCATCTCTTTCAGAATTTTCCATAGTTTATTGTGATCCACACAGTCAAAGGCTTTGGCATAGTCAATAAAGCAGAAATAGATGTTTTTCTGGAACTCTCTTGCTTTTTCCATGATCCAGCGGATGTTGGCAATTTGATCTCTGGTTCCTCTGCCTTTTCTAAAGCCAGCTTGAACATCAGGAAGTTCACGGTTCACATATTGCTGAAGCCTGGCTTGGAGAATTTTGAGCATTACTTTACTAGCGTGTGAGATGAGTGCAATTGTTCGGTAGTTTGAGCACTCCTTGGCATTGCCTTTCTTTGGGATTGGGATGAAAACTGACCTTTTCCAATCTTGTGGCCACTGCTGAGTTTTCCAAATTTGCTGGCATATTGAGTGTAGCACTTTCACAGCATCATCATTCAGGACTTGGAATAGCTCCACTGGAATTCCATCACCTCCACTAGCTTTGTTTGTAGTGATGCTTTCTAAGGCCCATTTGACTTCACATTCCAAGATGTCTGGCTCTAGGTCAGTGATCACATCATCATGATTATCTGGGTCTTGAAGCTCTTTTTTGTACAGGTTGGCTTAAAGGTCAACATTCAGAAAACAAAGATCATGGCATCTGGTCCCATCACTGCATGGGAAATAGATGGGGAAAGAGTGGAAACAGTGTCAGACTTTGTTTTTCTGGGCTCCAAAATCACTGCAGATGGTGACTGCAGCCATGAAATTAAAAGACGCTTGCTCCTTGGAAGGAAAGTTATGACCAACCTAGATAGCATATTCAAAAGCAGAGACATTACTTTACCAACAAAGGTTCGCCTAGTCAAGGCTATGGTCTTTCCTGTGGTCATGTATGGATGTGAGAGCTGGACTGTGAAGAAGGCTGAGCGCCGAAGAATTGATGCTTTTGAAGTGTGGTGTTGGAGAAGACTCTTGAGAGTCCCTTGGACTGCAAGGAGATCCAACCAGTCCATTCTGAAGGAGATCAATCCTGGAATTTCTTTAGAAGGAATGATGCTGGGGCTGAAACTCCAGTATTTTGGCCACCTCATGCGAAGAGTTGACTCATTGGAGAAGACTCTGATGCTGGGAGGGATTGAGGGCAGGAGGAGAAGGGGACGACAGAGGATGAGATGGCTGGATGGCATCAGTGACTCGATGGATGCGAGTCTGAGTGACCTCCGGGAGCTGGTGATGGACAGGGAGGCCTGGCGTGCTGCGGTTCATGGGGTCGCTAAGAGTCGGACACGACTGAGCGACTGATCTGATCTGATCTGATAGTCAAGAAATACAACAGAAGAAAAAAGATCTGCAAAATCAACCCAAAACAATTAGAAAATGGCAGTAGGAACATATATATCAATAATTACTTTAAATGTAAATGGATTAAATGTTCCAACCAAAAGACACAGACTGGCTGAATGGATACAAAAAGAAGACCCATATATTTGCTGTCTACAAGAAACCCACTTCAGACCTCAAGACACATATAGGCTGAAAGTGAGAGGATGGAAAAATATATTCCATTCAAATGGGAAGCAAAAGAAAGCTTGAGTAGCAATGCACATATCAGACAAAATATACCTTAAAATAAAGAAGGCTATACGGGATAAGAACAGATGCTATATAATGATCAAGGAATCTATCCAAGAGGAAAACATAGCAATCGTAAATATCTATGCACCCAACATAGGAACATCTCAATACATAAGACAAACACTAACAGACATAAAAGGAGAAATTGACAGTAACACAATAATAGTAGGAGACACCCCACTCACACCAATGGACAGATCATCAAAACAGAAAATTAATAAGGAAGCACAAGTTTTAAATTACACATTAGATGAGATGGATCTCATTGATATCTTCAGGGTATATCTTCCAAATGCAGAAGAATACACCTTCTTCTCAAGTGCACATGGAACATTCTCCAGGATAGATCACATCTTGGGTCACAAATCAAACCTCAGTAAATTTAAGAAAATTGAAATCATATCAAGCATCTTCTCTGACCACAAAGCTATGAGACTAGATGTCAATTACAAGAAAAAAACTGTAAGAAACACAAACACATGGAGATTAAACAACATGTTTCTAAATATCAACAGGTTACTGAAGAAATCAAAAAGGAAATCAAAAAATTTCTAGAAACAAATGACAATGAGAACACAACAACTCAAAACCTATGGGATGCAGCAAAAGCAGTTCTAAGAGGGAAGTTTATAGCTATACAGTCCTACCTCAAGAAACAAGAAAAACATTGAATATACAACCTAACTTCACACCTAAAACAACTAGAAAAAAAAAAATAGTAGAAGGAAAAAAATCATAAAGATCCAAGCAGAAAGAAATGAAAAAGAAATTTTAAAAAAATAGCAAAGATTAATAAAACTAAAAGTTGGTTCTTTGAGAAGGTAAAAAAAAAATTGACAAACCCTTAGCCACACTCCGAAGAAGGCAATGGCACCCCCACTCCAGTACTCTTGCCTGGAAAATCCCATGGATGGAGAAGCCTGGTGGGCTGCCGTCCATGGGGTCGCTAGGAATCGGACACGACTGAGCGATTTCACTTTCACTTTTCACTTTCATGCACTGGAGAAGGAAGTGGCAATCCACTCCAGTGTTCTTGCCTGGAGAATCTCAGGGATGGGGGAGCCTGGTGGGCTACCATCTATGGGGTCGTACAGAGTTGGACACGCCTGAAGTGACTTAGCATAGCATAGCATAGCCAGACTCATCCAAGAAGAGAGAAGAATGCAATCAACAAAATTAGAAGTGAAAAGGAGAGGTTACAACAGACAAGGCAGAAATACAAAGGATTATAAGAGACTATTATGAACAACTACATGGCAATAAAATAGATAACCTGGAAAAAATGAACAGATTCTTAGAAAAGTTCAATCTCCCAAGACTGAACCAGGGAGAAGTCGAAGTTATGAACAACCCAATTACAAGCACTGAAATTGAAGCTGTGATCAAAATTCCCGAAAAACAAAATCCCAGGACCATATGGTTTCACAGGAGAATTCGATCAAACATTTAGAGAAGAGCTAATGCCTATCCTTCTAAAATTGTTTCAAAAAATTGAAGGACCACTTTCAATTTCATTCTACAAGTCCACCATCAACCTGATACAAAAACCAGACAAAGACAACACACAAAAAAAGAAAACTACAGGTCAATATCATCGATGAACATAGATGCAAAAATCCTCAACAAAATTTTAGCAAACAGAGTTCAGCAACACATCAAAAAGCTCATACACCATGATCAAGTTGGGTTTATTCTAGGGATACAAGGATTCTTCAATACATGGAAATCAATCAATGTGATACACCATATTAACACACTGAAACATAAAAACCATATGATCATTTCAATGGATGCAGAAAAAGTCTTTGATAAAATTCAGCACCTATTTATGATTAAAACTCTTCAAAAAATGGGCATAGAAGGAAACTATCTCAACATAATAAAGGCCATATATGATAAACCTACAGCAAACTTTGTTCTCAATGGTGAAAAACTGAAAGCATTACCCCTAAGATCAAGAACAAAACAAAGGTGTCTACCTTCACCACTATTATTCAACATAGTTCTGGAAGTCCTAGCTACAGCAATCAGAAAAAGAAATAAAAGGAATCCAGATCAGAAAAGAAGTAAAGCTCTCACTGTTTGCAGCTGACATGATACTGCACATAGAAAACCCTAAAGATAGTATCAGAAAATTACTAGAGCTAATCACTGAATTTAGCAAAGTTGCAGGATACAAAATCAATACACAGAAATACTCGCATTTCTATATACTAACAATGAAAAATCAGAAAGAGCAATTAAGAAATCAATCCCACTCACCATTGCAAAAAAAAAAAAAAAGTATTAAATATTTAGGAATAAACTTACCTAAGGAGATGAAAGAACTGTACACAGAAAATTATAAGGCACTAATGAAAGAAATCAAAGATTACATAAACAGATGGAGAGATATTCCATGATCCTGAGTAGGAAGAATCAATATTGTGAAAATGACTATACTATCAGATGCAAACTACAGATTCAATGAAATCCCTATCAAATAACTGATGGCATTTTTCACAGAACTAGAACAAAAATTTCACAATTCATATGGAAACATAAAAGACCCCAAATAGCCAAAGCAGTCTTGAGAAGGAAGAATGGAGCCAGAGGAATCAACCTTCAGGACTTCAGATTATACTACAAAGCTACAGTCATCAAGACAGGATGGTACTGGCACAAAAACAGAAATATAGGTCAATGGAACAAGATAGAAAGCCCAGAAATAAACCCATGCAGCAGTGGGTACCTGATTTTTGACAAAGGAGGCAAGAATATACAACGTGGCAAAGACAGCCTCTTCAGTAAATGGTTCTTGGAAAACTGGACAGCTATATGTAAAAGAATGAAATTAGAACTCTTCCTAACACGATACACAAAGATAAACTCAAAATGGATTAAAGACCTAAATATAAGACCAGAAACTATAAAACTTTTAGAGGAAAACAAAGGCAGAACACTCAATGACATAAATCAAAGTAGGATCCTCTATGACACCTCCTAGAGTAATGGAAATAAAAACAAAAATGAATGAATGGGACCTGATTAAACTTAAAAGCATTTGCACAGCAAAGGAAACTATAAGCAAGGTGAAAAGAAAACCTTCAGAATGGGAAAAAATAATAGCAAATGAAACAACTGACAAAGGATTAATTTCCAAAATATACAAGCAGCTCATACAACTCAATACCAGAAAAACAAGCAACCCAATCAAAAAGTGGGTAAAGACCTAAACAGATATTCCTGCAAAGAACACATACAGATGAATAACAAACACATGAAAAGATGCTCAACATCTCTCATTATTAGAGAAATGCAAGTCAAAACTACAATGAGATATTACCTAACACTAGTCAGAATGGCCATCATCAAAAAGTCTACAAGCAATAAATGCTGGAAAGGGTGTGGAGAAAAGGGAACACTCTTGCACTGTTGGTGGGAATGTAAACCGATACAGCCACTATGCAAGTCAGTATGGAGAGTCCTTTAAAAAACTAGTAATAAAATCACCATATGACCCAGCAGTCCCACTCCTAGGCATATACCCTAAGGAAACCAAAATTGAAAGAGACACATGTATCCCATTGTTCACTGCAACACTATTTACAATAGCTAGAGCATGGAAGCAACCTAGATGTCCATCAACAGATGAATGGATAAAGAAGCTGTGGTATATACACACAATGGAATATTACTCAGCCATAAAAAGAAACACATTTGAATCAGTTCTAATGAGGTGGATGAACCTAGAACCTATTATACAGAGTGAAGTGAGTCAGAAAGAGAAAGATAAATACACTGTCCTAACACATATATTTGGAATCTAGAAAAATGGTACTGAAGAATTTACTTACAGGGCAACAATGGAGAAAGAGACATAGAGAATAGACTTATAGATATGGGGAGAGGGGAGGAGAGGTTGAGATGTATGGAAAGAGTAACATGGAAACTTACATTATCGTTTGTAAAATAGATAGCCAACTGCAATTTGGTGTATGGCTCAGGAAACTCAAACAGGGGCTCTGTATCAACCTAGAGGGGTGGGATGGGGAGGGAGATGGGAGGGAACTTCAAAAGGGAGAGGATATATGTATATCTATGGCTGATTCATGCTGAGGGTTTGACAGAAAACAGCAAAATTCTGTAAAGCAATTATCCTTCAATAAAAAATAAATTAATTTTAAAAAATAAAGGAAGGAAATTGACTCTGGATGGATGCTACTAGATGGATGAAGCTTGAGATTATGTTAAGTGAAATAAGCAGGCACAAAAAGACAAATACTGTAGAATTCCAGCTATACAGGGTGTTTAGAGTAGTTAGATGACAGATAAGAAGGTAGGAAGTTGTTTGCCAGGGGCTGGGAGAGAAGAAGATATGTTTGTTACTCATTCCCAGTGTCCAACTCTTTACAACACCAGAGACTGTAGCCCACCAGGCTCCTCTGTCCATGGAATTCTCCAGGCAAAAATACTAGAGTGGGTTGTCATTCCCTTCTCCAGAGGATCTTCCAGACCCAGGGATTGAACCTGGGTCTCCCACATTACAGCCAGAGGCTTCTTTACTGTCTGAACCACCAGAGAAGACCCAGGGGAAGAGAGATTGTTGTTTAGTGTATATTGTTTCCTTCTGCAAGGTGAAAAAGTCGAAGTTTGGTTGTGCTATAGCATGAATATGCATAGCACTACTGAACTGTATACTCTAAATGATTAAGATGATAAATTTAATGCTTTGTATTGCTTTTCCACTATTTAAAAATGAGGCTCCTTTGGAATAGACATGTACACACTGCTGTATTTAAAATGGATAATCTACTGCATAGCACAGGGAAGTCTCCTCAATGTTATGTGGCAGCCTGGACAAAAGGGGAATTTGGGGGAGAATGTATACACGTATATGTATGGCTGAGTCCTTTTGCTGTTCACCTAAAACTATCACATTGTTAATCAACTATACTCCAATATAAAATTAAAAGTTAAAAACATAAAAAAAAAAAAAATTAGCCTCCTTATCTGGTTCTCACATACCCTGGGATTTTTGAGTTTTCTAGTTCTCTCTTTTTTCTTATAACTTTATCTACTCTTGAACCCACTCAATTGACTGTTAAATTGCTGAATACCTCAGTTTAGTGTTTGGTATGGGCAGAGAAAAATCTAGTCTAAGGTGGGCTCCACTGGGGTATGCTTGGAGTTATCATTAGTGTCCTTACTCCTTACCAGAGTGAAATGTGATTGCTTTACAAGTATTATCTAGTTTACCTTTAAAAAAAATGCTGGGATCACTTTACTTAAGGTGAAACAGGGCTTAGGGATGTTGGATAAATTTCTGTGAATTTCACAGGTTTTTGTAAGTAGAATTAGAATTCCATCTCAAATCCTCTTGCAGCTATCCTCAAGATAGCAATTTTGCAAAAAACTTTGAAAGTAAGTATTTGGCCATTTATATAAATACACCAAGGCTTCCCTACAACTCAGTGGTAAAGATTCCACCTGCAGTGCAAGAGATGCAGGCTTTGGCTCTGGGTCAAGAAAATCCACTGGAAGAAGAAATGGCAACTCACTCCAAGATTCTTGCCTTGGAAATTCCATGGACAGAGGAGTCTGGTGGGCTACAGCCCATGTGCTCAAAAAGAGTCAGACAGTACTGAGTGACTGAGTACACATACGCACAGCACATACACATACACACAAACACACACACACACCCCCAAAACATCTTACCTCACTTTGTTTTTCCTTTCAATACCTCATATTATCTCTTATTCCTATCTTTGAACCATGCAAGCAATCTCCTTTTTTATACCTTCTCTTTTTCCCACATTACTCAGTGTCTTGTCTTCTTCATTTAATTTTCCTTCCAAGCCTTCCTAACCCTAATTTTAACCTTAATCCTGCAATACCCTTTCAGACCAAGGTCAATTTAATGGTATTTTCATCCCAGGATCAATTCTGCTGACAAAGATCCATATAGTCAAGGCTCTGGTCTTCTCAGTGGTCACATATGGTTTCAGAGCTGGACCAGAAAGAAGGCAGAGTACCAAATAAATGATGCCTTCAAACTCTGGTGAGAAGACTCCTGAGAGTCCCTTGGACAGCAAGGAGATCAAACCAATCAATCTTAAAGGAAATCAACCCTGAATACACATTGGAAGGACTGACGGTGAAGCTGAAGCTCCAGTATTTCAGTCACCTGATGCAAACAACCAATTTATTGAAAAAGTTCCTGATGCTGGAAAAGACTGAGGGCAAGAGGAGAAGGTGGCATCAAAGGGTGAGATGTCTGGATGGCAACATGAATGCAATGGACATGAACTTTGGCAAACTTTGGGAGATGGTGAGGGACAGGGAGCTCTGGTGTGCTGCAGTCCATGGGGTCACGAAGAGTTGGACACGACTGAGTGATTAAACAACAGCTTCGTAGTTAAAGGTATGGTTCAGTTCAGTTCAGTTCAGTCGCTCAGTCGTGTCCGACTCTTTGCGGCCCCATGAATCGCAGCACGCCAAGCCTCCCTGTCCATCACCAACACCCGGACTTCACCCAGACTCATGTCCAGCTAGTCAGTGATGCCATCCAGCCATCTCATCCTCTGATGTCCCCTTCTCCTCCTGCCCCTAATCCCTCCCAGCATCACAATCTTTTCCAATGAGTCAACACTTTGCATGAGGTGGCCAAAGTACTGGAGTTTCAGCTTTAGCATCATTTCTTCCAAAGAAATCCCAGGGCTGATCTCCTTCAGAATGAACTGGTTGGATCTTCTTGCAGTCCAAGGGACTCTCAAGAGTCTTCTCCAACACCACAGTTCAAAAGCATCAATTCTTTGGCGCTCAGCCTTCTTCACAGTCTAGCTCTCACATCCATACATGACCATAGGAAGAACCATAGCCTTGACTAGACGGACTTTGTTGGCAAAGTAATGTCTCTGCTTTTGAATATGCTGTCTAGGTTGGTCATAACTTTCCTTCCAAGGAGTAAGCGTCTTTTAATTTCATGGCTGCAGTCACCATCTGCAGTGATTTTGGAGCCCCCCAAAAAATAAAGTCTGACACTGTTTCCACTGTTTCCCCATCTATTTCCCATGAAATGATGGGACCGGATGCCATGATCTTCGTTTTCTGAATGTTGAGCTTTAAGCCAACTTTTTCACTCTCCCCTTTCACTTTCATCAAGAGGCTTTTTAGTTCCTCTTCACTTTCTGCCATAAGGATGGTGTCATCTGCATATCTGAGGTTATTGATATTTCTCCCAGCAATCTTGATTCAAGTTTGCACTTCTCCCAGTCCAGTGTTTCTCATGATGTACTCTGCATGGTTATCATCTTTTTTATTTGTACAGACTATACAGTTTTTTTCAAGTCAGTCTTCATGCTTCAAAGTATTAAAAATAATCAAGGATAAATAGAATGATAGGATTCCTCACTTTAATAACATTTTATCATTAATTAGATGTGCAATGAAAATATTAAGTTTACTTTTCAAATTGAATTCCAGATGTACTTGGAATAAGGTAGCTACCTAAACACGAACTTAGATGCCAAGTACTATAAAAAAAAATAAATTTCAAGTTATAGCTTAAAATTCTATATGACCTCTTAGAATGTTTCTTCCCCCATTTTCTCCTGGCTTAGGCCTTTATTTCCTTTACCCTTTGGAGGACTGCCCAACTCTATTCCATTGTATCCCATACCCTGGCCCCAGAGGTGGGCATGAGATTCAGCCAAAGAAATCAGATTTGAACCTGAGACTCCCAGAAGCAATGGGTGGTTGAGTCTGAATCACCTGATGGGCAGGGCCCTGAGGATGCATCACAAGTTCTTACGGCTGAGGAGCTGCCCTGGTTCCTAGCCTTCCATGAGCCCAGTTTTTCATCACTTTATTTAGTTTTCTAAGCTACCACAATTACTATTTCTTGCAATAAATCAATCCTATTGACACAAGTACCAAAATAATACATTTGTATGTGTGTGTTAGTTGTTCAGTAGTGTCCAACTCTTTGTGACCCCATGGACTGTAGGCACCAGGATCATCTGTCCATTGGATTTTCCAGGCAAGAATACTGGAGTGGTTGTCATTCCATTCTTCAGAGGAAATCCCAACCCAGGAATCAAACCTGGGGCCTTCTGTATTGAAGGTGGATTCTTCACCATCTGACCCACCAGGGAAGCCCCAAAATCACATAATTCATTAATTAAAACAACATATACACATGAAAAAGCAGTAAATACATAAATGTACCTATAAATATGTGATATATGTGTCAAATGAATTTTTAAATTATATTATTATTCCATTAAAGTAAATTTTGCAAAGATAATCATAAAAGATTTCATCTTTAATCAGTTTCCTTCTCTTTCTGTCTTGTTGCTAAGGTGTAATTATACCAAGCAGTTAATTGCTTCCTTGCTTAATAGGCTCTCTGACTTGGGGGATTAACACCCAAAGGAAGACCAAGGTTACTTAAAGCTTGTTTGGAAATTATTGCAGTTCCTAGAGTCAAAGAGGAAATTATATTGCAAGAAAGAAAAGCACACTGAGATTTTTGATATTCTGTTTGAAAGTGATGGGAAAAGAGAAGAATTCTGGAGGTCTACCAGCAGACTGCAAGGGGATCGGAATTCAGCAGGACAAGACTGCTTCCTCTTCCTGCAGCAGGAGAGGAAAATGACATTCAACTCAAATAGCACCAGCCAGTTATGTTCCCTCTTTGCCTTGTTAGTTCCCAAATTTTGTGCTTTATTTTTTAAATATTGACTCTCACCCTCTCCCACCCATCATAACCACCAAAATAAAATAAAGTAAGAACAGAGCTAGAGCTAGATAGGGTTTTAGGCAGTAGAATTCATGGATTTATCTATGATTCAATGACTTCACTGTGTTGGAAAAGTTAAAGCAATTTGGAAAAGATATGAGATGTGTTCAAAAATGAAAATTGGAAAGGAGTCTCTAATATGCATACTCCTGGGCTGTCTACTGCCATAAAGTTGTTGTAGTTTAGTCACTAAGTCCTATCTGACCCTTTTGTTACCCCACAGCCTCCTAGGCTTCAGTGTGTGTGGGATTTTCCCAGTAGGAATATTGGAATGGGTGGCCGCTTCCTTCTCCAGGAAATCTTCCAGACCCAGGGATAGAACTCGAGTCTCCCACTTCTCCTGCATTGCAGGTGAATTCAATACCACTGAGCCACCAGGAAAGTACTTCTTAGCCCCTCAATGTCCTTGGTAGAATTTCTAATTAACTTCAACATCATCTTGATGGTTAAGCAAAGGTTATAGTTGTTAGTGTCACTAAGTCATGTCTGACTCTTATGCCATCCCATAGACTATAGCATGCCTGGCTCCTCTACTCTCCACTATCTCCCAAAATTTGTTCAAGTTTAAGTCTATTGAGTCATTGATGATATCTAACCATCTCACTCTCTGCCACCCTCCTCTTTTTCCTTCAATCTTTCCCAGCATCAGGGTCTTTTCCAATGAGTTGGCTCTTCAGATCAGATGGCCAAAATTTTTCAGCTTCAGCAACAGTCCCTCCAGTGAATATTGAGGACTGATTTATTTTTGGATTCAGAATGATGATGAATGTATTGGTATTGTGTCTGTCATAGCCTGCATCTTCATGCTTCCCTGTCTTTTGTCTCCCCTAGACCTTCCTCCCAAGAACATGAGGAACCACACAGAGCTGAATGAGTTCATCCTACTGGGAATACCTCAGACACAGGGACTGGAGACTGTGCTCCTTGTCATCTTCTTATTTATTTACCTCTTCATCCTGCTGGGAAATTTGCTCATTCTTCTAGCAATTGTCTCTTCCTTGACCCTTCACACTCCCATGTACTTCTTCTTGGGACTCCTCTCGATTTTGGAAATACTGTTCCCCTCTGTCACCTGTCCCAAGATGCTATTCTATCTCTCTGGCCAGAGCCGAGCCATATCTTATAAGGGATGTGCTGTTCAGCTCTTCTTCTATCATTTCCTGGGTTCTACAGAAGGCTGCCTCTATTCTGTGATGGCTTATGATCGTTTTGTTGCCATCTGTCACCCACTGAGATATATGCTCATCATGAGACCTGGAGTCTGTGTTGGTTTGGTCTTGGTAGCCTGGTTGGTGGGTTGTCTTCAGGCCACTATCCTGACATCTTTTGCCTTTCAGCTACTCTACTGTGGCCCCGAGTGGACCACTTCTTCTGTGACATTCCTGCTGTCTTACCCCTGGCTTGTGCTGACAGCTCCTTTGCCCAGGGTGTAGCTTCCACTAGTGTTGGCTTTCTGGCTTTAATGCTTTGGTTGTGTGTTTGTGCCTCCTACACACGCATTGGGATTGCTATTTTGAGGATCCATTTGGCAGAGGGCAGGCAGAAAGCTTTCTCTACCTGCAGTGCCCACCTCACTGCCATTCTCTGTGCCTATGGACCTGTAATCATCATCTATCTGCAGCTCACACCCAACCCATTTCTCAGTGCCATGGTGCAAATATTAAATAATATTGTCTCACCCATGCTGAACTCATTAATCTATTCTTTAAGGAACAAGGAAAAGCTCACTAAAAAGGGTGTTATATAATGTAGTATTTACTGCTCTGGACTAAATTATGAGTTTTGTGAAGGATTTTAGATTCATTGTTTTTTAACACCATTCTCCTATTTCTTCTTTTTAAAAAAAAAAAAATTATTGTAGTATAGCTTTTTTACAATGTTGTGTTCATTTCTTCTGTACCTTAAAATTAATCAGCCATACCCACACATGTGCTAAGCTGCATCAGTCATGTCTGACTCTTTGCAATCCCATGGACTAAAACCTACAAGGCTCCTCTGTCCATGGGATTCTCCAGGCAAGAATACTGGAATGGGTTGCCATTTCCTACTCCAGGGGATCTTCCTAACCCAGCGATCAAACCTGTGTCTCCTGTATCTCCTCCATTGGCAGGCAGGTTCTTTATACTCACTCATATATCCCTTCTTTTTTGGATTTCCTTCCCATTTAGGTCACCACAGGGCACTGAGTAGTGTTCCCTGTGCTACAGTGTAGGTTCCTATCAGTTATCTATCTTATACATAATATCAATAGTATTTATATGTCAGTCCCAATCTCCCAATTCATCCCACCACCACCCCCCATTTTTGAATTGGTGTCCATATGTCTATTCTATATCTGTTTCTCTATTTCTTCTCTGCACATAAGATAATCTATTTCTTCTTTTTTGTTTGCTTTATTTTAAATTTTTTTTTAATTTTTTACTGGAGTACAGCCAGTCAACTCTGTTGTGACAATTTCAGGTGAACAGCAAAGGGACTCAGCCATTCCTATATATGTATCATTCTCCTCCAAACTCCACTCCCTTTTAAATGAATAAATAGTTCATAGAAAATGCTTCTTCATATTTGTCTTATTCACTGTTGTATCCACAGGACATAGCTCAGTGATCTAGTAAGAGGTATGCATGAGTTTATTAAGTGAATGAATGGGTACCACTTAACCTTTTAAATTTGATGTAATTTAGTATTTATTTACTATAAACAGAAACATAATTTCAATAATTGGGAAACAGAACAACCACATACATTGATTTAAATACATATCCTTTAAAGTTGAGGAAATGTGAAAATCAAATCTGAATGAACTCTAACCACTTTTCTCAATTCTCAGATCAGTGTTATGATGTCTGGCATGGCAAAACAATTAAATCATTTTAAATCTTTCCTGTATCTAATACTTTAGTATGCTGCTGCTGCTGCTAAGTCGCTTCAGTCGTGTCCGACTCTGTACGACCCCATAAATGGCAGCCCACCAGGCTCCCCCATCCCTGGGATTCTCCAGGCAAGAACACTGGAGTGGGTTGCCATTTCCTTCTCCAATGCAGGAAAGTGAAAAGTGACAGTGAAGTTGCTCAGTCGTATCCGACTCTTCATGACCCTATGGACTGCAGCCTAGCACACAACAAAAAATTTTACTTAAAACATACATGCTCACACACACACAAGCAAACACCAGTTCTTAAAATCTCACTCCATCAACAACACAACAACAAATGTAAAGAACTTGATTCCAAAAAGTGGGCAGAAGACCTCAACAGACATTTTTCCAAAGAAGACATACAGATGGCTAATAAACACATGAAAAGATGCTCAACATCACTCATTATTAGAGAAACGCAAATCAAAACTACAATGAGTGATGTTGAGCATCTTTTCATGTGTTTGTTAGCCATCTGTATGTCTTCTTTGGAAAAATGTCTATTTAGTTCTTTGGCCCATTTTTTGATTGGGTCATTTATTTTTCTGGAATTGAGCTGTAGGAGTTGCTTGTATATTTTTGAGATTAGTTGTTTGTCTGTTGCTTCATTTGCTATTGTTTTCTCCCATTCTGAAGGCTGTCTTTTCACCTTGCTTATACTTTCCTTTGTGAAACGAGTCACCAGTCCAGGTTCGATGCACGATGCTGGATGCTTGGGGCTGGTACACTGGGATGACCCAGAGGGATGGTATGGGGAGGGAGGACGGAGGGGGGTTCAGGATGGGGAACACGTGTATACCTATGGCAGATTCATTTTGATATATGGCAAAAACAATACAATATTGGAAAGTTAAATTAAATTTAAAAAAACTACAATGAGATATCATACACCAATCAGAATGGCCATCATCAAAAGATCTACAACAGTGAAGGCTTGAAAGAGTGTGGAGCAAAGGGAACCCTCTTGTATTGTTGGTGGGAATGTAAACTGATACAGACACTCTATAGGGAAGTATGGAGATTCCTTTAATATCATGAATAAAAATTACCACATGATCCAACAGTTCCACTACTGAGCATATTCCCTGTGAAAACCATAATTGAAAAAAAAGAGACAAGTTCTAAAATATTCATTGCAGCATAATTTACAATAGCACATGGAAGCTGTCTTTACGTCCATCAACAGATAAAGAAGCTGTGTTAGATATATACAATGGAATATTATTTAACTATAAAAAGAATGCATTTGAGACAGTTCTAATGAGGTGGATGAACCTAGAGCCTATTATACAGAGTGAAGTAACTCAGAAAGAGGAAAACACATATCATATATTAATGCATATATATGGAATCTAGAAAGCTGGTACTGACAAACGTATTTGCAGGGCAGCAATGGAGATGCACACATAGAGAACAGACCCATTGACACAGAGGCGGGGAATGAGTGGTGGGACGAATGGAGGGAATAGCATGGAAACATATACATTATCATGTGTGAAATATATAGACAGAATTTGCTGTATGATTCAGGGAACTCAGAAAGATGCTCTGTGACAATCTAGAGGGACAGGATCGGGAGGGAAGTAGGAAGGAGGCTCAAGAGGGAGAGAACATATGTATACCTATGACTGATTCATGTTGATGTATGGCAGAAACCAACACAATATTGTAAATCAATTGTCCTTCAATTAAAAATAAATTTAAAAAAACAAGTAACTTGATTTAAAAGGGTGTAAAGGGGCAGGAGGAAAAGGGGATGACAGAGGATGAGATGGCTGGATGGCATCACCGACTGGAAGGATGTGAGTTTGAGTGAACTCCAGGAGTTGGTGGTGGACAGGGAAGCCGGATGTGCAGCGATTCATGGGGTCACAAAGAGTTGGACACGACTGAGCGACTGAACTGAACTGAACTGAAAGGACTTAAAAGACATTCTGCAAAGAAGACAGCAAGCATATAAAAGGATGTTTAATATCACTACCACTAGGTAAATGTATATCAAATTCACAAGAAGATGTCACTCACAGCCATTAAAATGGCTTTTACTGAAAAAAGGAGGGAGTAAAAATGTGGAGAAATTGAAACTATTGTGTGCCGTTGGTGGAAACTATAAAATGGTGCAGCCACTATGGAAAGCAGTGTGGAGGTTCCTCAATATAAATTTAAAAATAACATTACCCTATGATTCACCATGTTTATTTAACTTATATGCAGAGTACCATGAGAAATGCTGGACTGGAGGAAACACAAGTTGGAATCAAGATTGCCGGGAGAAATATCAATAACCTCAGATATGCAGATGACACCACTCTTATGGAAGAAAGTGAAGAGGGGCTAAAAAGCCTCTTGATGAAAGTGAAAGTGGAGAGTGAAAAGGTTGGCTTAAAGCTCAACATTCAGAAAACGAAGATCATGGCATCTGTCCCATCACTGCATGGGAAATAGATGGGGAAACAGTGGAAACAGTGTCAGACTTTGTTTTCTGGCTCCAAAATCACTGCAGATGGTGACTGCAGCCATGAAATTAAAGACGCCTCCTTGGAAGGAAAGATGACCAACCTAGATAGCATATTCAAAAGCAGAGACATCACTTTGCCAACAAAGGTTCGCCTAGTCAAGGCTATGGTCTTTCCTGTGGTAGTATGGATGTGAGAGTGGACTGTGAGAAGGCTGAGCGAGAAGAATTGATGCTTTTGAACTGTGGTGTTGGAGAAGACTCTTGAGAGTCCCTTGGACTGCAGAAGATCCAACCAGTCCATCTGAAGGAGATCAACCTGGAATTCTTAGAAGGAATGATGCTAAAGCTGAAACTCCAGTATTTTGGCCACCTCATGCGAAGAGTTGACTCATTGGAGAAGACTCGATGCTGGGAGGGATTGAGGGCAGGAGGAGAAGGGGACGACAGAGGATGAGATGGCTGGATGGCATCACTGACTCGATGGATGCGGGTCTGAGTGACCTCCGGGAGCTGGTGATGGACAGGGAGGCCTGGCGTGCTGCGGTACATGGGGTCGCAAAGAGTCGGCGACTGAGCGACTGATCTGGTCTGATCTGATGATTCACCAGGAGAAGGCAATGGCACCCCACTCCAGTACTCTTGCCTGGAAAACCCCATGAACGGAGGAGCCTGGAAGGCTGCAGTCTATGCAGTCACTGAGGGGCGGACATGACTGAGCGACTTCACTTTCACTTTTCACTTTCATGCATTGGGGAAGGAAATGGCAACCCACTCCAGTGTTCTTGCCTGGGGAATCCCAGGGACGGGGGAGCCTGGTGGGCTGCCGTCAATGGGGTCGCACAGAGTCGGACACGACTGAAGTGACTTAGCAGCATGATTCACCAATTATACTTTTGAGTGTAGATCCAAAAGGGTCCTAAATATTCATATTTATATCATGTTCAAAGCAGCATTATTCACAATAGACAGGTAGGAGGTGAAAGCTATTCATGTTCATTAATAATAAATGAATAGTCTAAATGTGGTATATACATACATGGAATATTATTCCCACTTTAAAAAGGAAGGAAATTGACACAGTTGGATGCTACTAGATGGATGAACCTTGAGGAGATTATGTTAAGTGAAATAAGCAGCTACAAAAAGACAGATACTGTAGGATTCCAGCTATACTGGGTGTTTAGTGTAGTTAGATGACAGATAAGAAGGTAGGAAGGTGATTCCCAGGGGCTGGGGAAGAGGAAGATAGATTGTTGTTTAATATATATAGTTTCCTTTTGAAAGATGATAAAGTTCTGAAGTTTGGTTGCACTGTAGAATAAATATATATAATACTACTGAACTGTATACTTAAAATGGTTAAGATGGTAAATGTTATGCTTTATATTGCTTTTCCACCATCTAAAAATGAAGCTTCTTTGGGAAGGACATGTACACATTGTTATATTTAAAATGGATAATCTACTTTATAGCACAGGGAACTCTGCTCAATGTTACATGGTAGCCTGAATGGGACAGAAGTTTGGAGGAGAATGAAAACATGTATATGTATGGCTGAGTCCCTTTGCTATTCATCTGAAACTATCACAACACTGTTAATCAACTATACTCCAAAATAAAATAAAAACTTTTTCAAAAATAAAGAAAAAGAAGCCTCCTTATCTAATTCTCACATATCCTGGGATTTTTGAGTTTTCTAGTTCACTCCTTTTTCTTATGACTTCATCCACTCTTGAACCCACTCAAATCACTGTTAAATTGTTGAACACCTCAGTCTGGTGTAGGCAGAGAAGAGTCAGAAATCCCACATAACGTAGGCCCCAGGGGGTCTTCCTGGAGTTATCATTTGTGTCCTAACTCATTACCAGAAACGGTGTAATGCAATTTCTTCACAAGTAGTACCTGCTGCTGCTGCTAAGTCACTTTAGTCGTGTCCAATTCTGTGCGACCCCATAGATGGCAGCCCACCAGGCTCCCCCATCCCTCGGATTCTCCAGGCAAGAACACTGGAGTGGGTTGCCATTTCCTTCTCCAATGCATGAAAGTGAAAGTGAAGTCGCTCACTCGTGTCTGACTCTTAGCGACCCCATGGACTGCAGCCTATCAGGCTCCTCTATCCATGGGATTTTCCAGGCAAGAGTACTGGAGTGGGTTGCCATTGCCTTCTCCGACAAGTATTACCTAGTTTATCTACAAAAAGTGCTAGATCACATTACAGAGGTAAAACAAGTCTTAGGGATGTTGTGTAAATTTCTGTAAATTACAGTTTTTTGTGGATAGGATAAGGATTCCATCTCAAATCATCAAGCTATACTCAATATAGCAATTTTGCTGAAATTCTTAAAATATATATTGACCTTTTACATAAACACACCAAAACATCTTACCTCAGCTTTTTTTCCTCTCATCATCTCTGATACATGAGAATGTTCCCATATTATCTCTTATTCCTGCTTTAAACCCTCCAAGCACCCCTCCTTTTATACTTCTTTTTTTCCCCTCCAGTTATTCAATGCCTTTTCCATTTTCTATTTATTTTTCCTTCCTAGTCTTCCTCACTCTAGCGAAAGTGAAAGTCGCTCAATCAAGTCCAGTTCTTTGCAACCCCATGACTCTAGTCTGCATGACACTCCTCTGTCCATTGAATTCTCTAGGCAAGAATACTGGAGTGGGTAGCCATGCTCTTCTCCAGATCTTCCCGATCCAGGGATTGAATCCAAGTCTCCTGCATTGTAGGCAGTTTCTTTACCATCTGAGCCACTAGGGAAGCCCTCTCCTGATTTTAATCCTAACCCTGAATACACCGTTACACATCAAGGTCAATTTAATGGTGTTTACTTCCTAGTCAAAGGCATTGTTACCATCTTTTTTATTTGGACAGCCTGTAAAGTTTTTTCAAGTCGATCACCATGCTTCAACGTATTAAAGATAATTGCAGATAAATACAATTGTAGAATCATTAACTTTAACATCCTTTTAGCATCAGTTAGATGTGCAATAAAAATATTGTTTACTTTTTAAGTAGAAATTCCAGATGTACTTAGAATAACGTAACTACCTAAGTGCCAAGTACAATAAAACACATACTTCAAACTATAGCCTAAAATTCTTTTCCACCTCTTAGCATGTGTCTTCTTCCCTTTTCTCCTGGCTTAGGCCTTTATTTTCCCTACCTTTGGAGGACTGCCCATTTCTGTTCCACTGTACCCTGTACCCTGGCCACAGAGGTGGGCATGAGATTCAGCCAAGAAAATCAAATTTGAATCTGAGGCTCCCAGAAGTTATGGGCAGCTGAGGTTGAATCACCTGCTGGCAGGGCCCAGAGGATGCACCACAAGTTCTTACTGCTGAGGAGCTGCCCTATTTCCTAGCCTTACATGAGCCTAGTTTTTCAACAATTTCTTTAATTTTCTGAGCTAACCCAGTTACTGTTGCTTACAATAAATCAATCCTATTACCACAAATAGTAAAATAATTTATTGATTAAAACAACACATACACATAAAAAAGCAGTAAATATATCTATAAATGTGATTTATGTGCCAAATGAAGTTTTAAATGATTATTCACTGAAGTATATTTTATAAGGACACCATAAAAGATTCCCTCTTTAATCAGTTTCCTCCTCTCTCTTTCTCTCTAGGTTTCATTGGTAAGGTCTAATTATATCAAGCAGTTAATTTCTCCCTTGCTTAATAAGGACCCTGACTTGGGGGATTAATACCCAAAGGAAGACCAAAGCTACTTACTATCTCCCGTGTTTGGGAATTATTGCAGTTCCTAGATCAGAGAAAAATTACTATAAAAGTGAAAAGCACACTCAGATTTTGACATTCTATTTGAAAGTGATTGAAAAAGAATTCTGAAGATCTACCAACAGACTGCAAGTTAATGGGAATTTCACAGGACAGAGTTACTTCCTTCTTCCAGAGAAGGAAAACAAAGTAACATTCAATTCAATAGCACCAGTCAGTTGTGTTCTATTTGCCTTGTAAGTGCCCAGATTTCTTCTTCACTTAAAAAAATTTTGGCTCTCACCCTCTCCCTCCTGTCATGACCATCAAAATAAAATAATAAAGATAGAGCTAGAGCTAGATAGGGTCTTAGACAGTAGAATTCATGGGTTAATGTATAATTTAAAGAGCTTACTGTGCTGAAAAAGTTAAAAGAAGTTGAAAAAATATGAGAAATGTTCAGAAGATGGAAATTGGAAAGGAGTCTCTACTATACCTACCCCTGTGTCTTCTATTGCCATAAAAGTAGAATGCTTTTTAGCCTGGATCTGGTTAGACTATTACAGGTTTTGGAGACTGAAATGGAGGCTATTGGTTACTGCTGTGTGCTAAAATCCAGAGCATATGTGTCCTGTTAATGTAATTTTCTGTTCTTTAAGGGCTGTTAAAGACCCCTCTTTTGGCTGGTTTCTCATTGTTGACCCTCATACCCAGGGAGATAATGTGGGAAAGAGTCTGTCTTTTGTATATGTGGCTTGCATGAGTGCATGCTAATCACCTCAGTCGTGTCCAACTCTTGAGACCCTCCAGACTGTAGTCCAGCAGGCTCCTCTGTCCATAGGATTCTCCAGGAACGAATACTGAAGTGGGCTCACGTGTCCTCCGCCAGGGGATCTTCCCAACCCAGGAATCAAACCCAGGTCTCCTCTGTCTCCTGCATTGGCAGGTGGGTTCTTTACTAGTGTCACCTGGGAAGCCCCTAAAAGTGAAAGTGTTAGTTGTTCAGTCCGGTTTGACTCTTTATGACCCCATGGACTGTAGACCACCAGGCTCCTCTATCCATGAAATTCTCCAGGCAAGAATACAGAAATGGGTAGCCATTCCCTTCTCCAGAGGATCTTCCTGACCCAGGGAACAAACCTGCATTACAGGCAGATTCTTTACCATCTGAGCCTCCAGGGAAGCCCACATGTGACTTATATGATCATAAATTATTTTGGACATTTAAAGTAACCTAATTGTCTCAGGTGAATATAGAAAACTTGGATAGGACTTTCTTGCATCTTTAAATTTGTCCTTTTAGAATCACAAAGCAGCATTCAAAATTGATACAATTTAACAGTGTATATGAAGCATGGAAGATAGGAGAGTTGTCATGTAAGGATTTCTTGGTGAGACTACAAGTAGAAACTGCACTGCAAAGAGAGACCCAGCATGAAGAGAAACGGGCCAATCAAAGCAATTCTAAAGGGAAGCACTAGTCTGTTTACGTTGAGATTATTTGCTCCTTTTCCATTTCATAGTCTTAAACACAGCCAATTCACATACATATTCATTTTAACCACAGATTTCTTTTGACAGACGCCCAAAAGTTGATCCTTCCATAAACATTAGAAATCACACAGTGGTGACTGAATACATCCTGCTGGGAATCCCTGAGACAGAGGGCCTAGAGACTGTGCTTTTTTCCCTGTTCTCATCATTATATTTGTGCACTGTCTTGGGAAATGTGCTCATCCTTTCGGCTATCATCTCTTCCTCTCGGCTTCATACACCCATGTACTTTTTCTTGGCGAACCTCTCCGTGTTTGACCTGGGTTTCTCATCAACAACTGCTCCCAAGATGCTGTCATACCTTTCAGGGCTGAGTCAAGGTATCTCTTTTCATGGTTGTGCTACCCAGCTCTTCTTCTACCATTTCCTGGGATGTACTGAGTGTTTCCTATACACGGTGATGGCCTATGACCGCTTTGTTGCCATATGCTTTCCTCTGAGATACATGGGCATAATGAATCACAGAGTCTGCACCATCTTGGCCACAGGGACCTGGATGGGTGGCTGTATCCACGCCATTATCCTAACGTCCCTCACCTTCCAGCTGTCCTACTGTGGCTCTAACAAGGTGAGCTATTACTTCTGTGACATACCTGCCATCTTACCTCTAGCCTGTGGGGATACATCTCTAGCCCAGAGGGTAGGTTTTATAAATGTTGGTCTTTTGTCTCTCATTTGCTTTTTTCTCATTCTTGTTTCCTACACCCGCATTGGGATTGCTGTATCAAAAATTCGCTCAGCAGAGGGCAGGCAGCGAGCACTCTCCACCTGCAGTGCACACATGGCTGCTATTCTCTGTGCTTACGGGCCAGTCATCATCATCTATCTACAGCCCAATCCCAGTGCCTTGCTTGGCGCTATAATCCAGATATTGAATAATCATGTAACCCCCATGCTGAACCCATTGATCTACAGCCTGAGAAATCAGGATGTTAAATCAGCTCTGAGGAATGCATTTCCCAAGAGAGGCTTCGCTCTGAAGAAAAACTGAGAAAAGCTCAAGCTTTGCTGGACAAAGTTTGAGTCTCCATTTCTCAGGACTAATTCTCTTCTGCAGCTTCCAAGGCATGTTGAAATCAAATGTGCTCTGAATGGGTCTACCACTTAACCTCACCAAGTTTTAAAGCCATGTCTGCTGTCATATTTTCCTGTGTTTATTATGAAATAGAATTACTAGAGTAACTACTGACATCAATCTTATTCTTGGGCTGCCTGGATTCCCTGCCAGAACCGCCAAGCTTCCCCAAACATTTCCTCCCTTGTTAAATCTTTAAAAGAGTTCAGAGAACATATTTTCTTTCTCATAATCTCAGTTAAAAGTATTTCCGTATATATCTAAAGGGAAGGGAGAATGGAAAAAAAAAATTCAAGCAAGCCCAGCTTAATACAGAGTATCAGAACTCAATATCCTTTCTGTAGAGTATAACCTCCAATTTACTTCCACTCAACACCAAAACTCTCACTTGAGTAATATTTAAGGGTTAGATCTATCTCATGTGTAGTCTGGTTTGATTTTAATATTTTCCTTGTGTACACATTCCTTTGGGATCCAGATATTCTTGTATTATTAGATGACTGGAAGGCTGTAATCTTGAATCTTGTCTCATTAGCCCCTACAAAAATCAGCTTTAGTTTTGTAAAGAAAAAAGGAAACAAAAAGATAGTAAGGCAAACAAAGAGTCAAATTTAAATGTGGTACTACATGTTTTTCTAAAACAATAACATTGATTGACTTGTCTGTTATAAAAAGCAAGCTGGTTAGAACTTTCATTTAAATTCAGGTAGCAATAAACTTGCTTTTCCATTGAAAATAATAAGGCATATATAACTTATTTTGATTCTGCTAATCTCTAGGTTCCCTAATGATAAGGGAAAAATAGGTAAACTTATTATAGAAACTGTGTTAAATTTTATAACATAGTCTCATTCTTCTTTTGCTGATTTTAGTTTGTTTCCTTTTATGTTTTACCTACCAGATGGATAGGGAAGCCTGGCGTGCTACAGTTCATGGGGTCGCAAAGAGTCGGACACGACTGAGTGACTGATCTGATCTGATCTGACCAGATGTTTATGACTTTTCTTGTAAGCCACCTTAAGTCCTTCTGGTAAGAACCAGAGAATAAATAATGCACTAAAACAAATAATAATAATGATATTAATAAAGCTGTATTTGAGAAGTTAAGTAGTATTTTTCATAATGGATTTATTATTTTCTTCCTTCTCTGGCCTTCAATTCCTGTCTATCAATTGATTGAAAATAAGTTCTCCAAGTAGAAACTGTAAGCATCACAATGAATGTGGCGTGAGCTGTTAGAAAATATTAAATGGGCTCCCATGGCAGGAGATGCCAGTCACCAGTGCTCTGAGTTTGTTGTAAAAGAATCTCTCATGTGAGATACTGTAATTGCACCTGACAAGCAGTTCTGGAGTCACTAGACATTTCTGGCTAGAAATCCAGAGGACATTAACAAAGTAACCTTAATTACACGGAAGTTGTTTCCAGGTTAGCAACAATTGAATTGAAATATTAAACATACCAAATATTAAAGGATAAAATGTAAATAATGGTTGGATCTTCACTCACTGCTTTCATATAAACATCAAAAACTCAGTATCTTCCATTATAGCAAGGTTGTTTTTTTCAACGTTCTCTTAACCAAGAGAGAACTACAGTAGTTCTGCCCTTATCTGCAGTTTCCTTTTCAGTGGTTTCAGTTCTGTGGTTTCAGTCACCTACAGGTCAATCTTGGTCTGAAACTAATAAATGAAAAATTCCAGAAACAGATCATTCCTAAGTTTTAAACAGCTAGCCTTTCTGAATAATGTGATGAAATCTCGAGCTCTGTCTGGCCACGTACATGAATCACTGTCCCAGGAATACAGTGTTTATATTCAAGAAACTTTTCTTTTACTCAGTAAGGAGCAAAAGCTCAAGAGAAGTGATGTTGCCAATACAGATAAGCCATAGTGAAGCCATAAAGTGCTTCCTGTAAGTGATAAAGTTAAAGTTCTCAACTTAAGAAAAAAATCGGTTCTGTATTGAGGTTGCTGTGATCTATAATAATAATAGTGAATAGTATACCCAAGAAACTGTGAAGAAAGAAAAGAAATTTGTACTAGTTTTGTTGCCACACCTCAAACTACAAAAGCTATGACCACAGTGTGTGATAAGTGTTTAATTAAGATGGAAAAGTCATTAAATTGTGCAGTAAAATATTTTAAGAGTGAGAGGGAGACCACATTCATATGTTTGTTATAGCATATTGTTAATTATTGTTCTATTTTATTATTAGTTATTGTTGATCTCTTACTGTGACAAGTTTATAAGTTAAACTTTACCATAGGTTTGTATGTATAGGAAAAGACATATATAAAGTGTTATTCACTCAGTTGTGTCCAACTCTTTGTGACCCTGTGGATTGTAGCCCGCCAAGGTCCTCTGTCCATAGGATTTCCCAGGCAAGAATATTGGAATGGATTGTCATTTCCTTCTCCAGAGGATCTTCCCAACCCAAGGATCAAACCAGGGTCTTCTACATTGGAGGCAGAGTCTTTACACTCTGAGCCACCAGATTCCGGTTTGATACTGTTTGCAGTTCCAGGCACCCACTGGGGGTCTTGGAACATATACCCCAGGATAATGGGCATCTACCGTAGTCACCTCGGTTCTTTAGCCTTGTCTTGATGCCATCAGCTGCATTCATACCCATCCCATTCATTTCATTCTTTCTCTAGACTCCAAGGATTTATACTAATTGCTTTCCATTTCCCTAAACATAAATACCCATATTTTCTTTCCTGATCTCCAACTTTGACAGGCAGATGCTGAAATAGGTTTATGTTTTACAGCCTCCACTCTTCTGTTCTTTAAACACATGCACACTTTTTTGTTTTAAGGATTTTACTACTTGTCACTACAAAGAAACACATGACAATACTAAAAAATAATAAACATTTGAAAAGTTACAATGGTTTAGAAAATTTCTTTGTATTTTATCCTAACAGTTTTCCTCTAATGTGTATTTTTAAATGTAATTTTAACTATTCATATCTTTCTACTTACTTCCAAATTCTTCACCTTCCATTGAAGGGCCAGGTTCACAGGCTAAGAGCCTGGATACAGAAATTTCCTTAGTTAATGGTAAAACCAAAAATAGAATCCTGGTCTTCTGGTTTGCAGATCAGTTCTTTTCCTGTTGCACAGACTTATAAATTCCAACTGAGGAATTTATAAATTCCAACTGAGGAATTTATGGGTGATCTTGATGCTACAGAACTTTCATTAATTTCCAGACAAGTCATCATAGCAATAAAAACACTAAATAGAAAAATAATTCAATATTTTATTGTAAGAGGTCACCTCTGATTCAGAAATTTTACCGCTTCTGACACAAAACATACAAAAGCTTTTAAACATAAAAAACTATATAAGAAAAAATAATGTCTAGCTTTTACATTCTCTTGATCCATTCCTAAAGCTTCATCAAATAGACTTTATAAATTTAGAGATAATTTGAAACTTCCAAAAGAGTTACAAAAGTAGTACAAAAAAATCCACGTATACCCTTTATTCAGATTCTAAAAATGTTATCATTATATTTATTACAATTCTTATTTTTTTTCAAAAAAGGATTTTTAGTGTGTTTAAATAGCTTTCTCTAATCAACAAAATGATTAGCATTCATGTTACAGTGTTCCAAGATTATCGAAAAAAGACTGCATAATGAAAGCAAATGTCCCAAAGAGTTTAATTATGAATGCTTTGATATCAAAAATATAATTTTAAACCTCTGTTGTTGAGTTGATGTGAAAATTGTACAGACACACAAAGCAATCTTCTCTCTCTCTCCCCCTATACACATACACACAAACACACGCATTTTTTTTTCTAAACCAGAATACGTTGTTGCCATGAGGAGTTGCAGACATAATTCCCCTTTTCCTTACCCTCCTTACTGAGAGTGCTTTTTTCTGAAAATAAGGAACCTCCTTATATAACTATAATAAAGTTATCAAAACTAAGAAGTTAATATTGATACAATACTATTACCTGATCTGCAGCCTTACTTTAGGTTTTAGTAATTATTCCAATAATATCGTTTATAGAAAGAAAAAATATGTACAGGATCATGCATTGCATAAAGCCATTTCTGTTCAGTTTCTGTTCATCTACTATCTTTCCTAAGTCATGTTTTGTATTCTAGGACAGTAAAGTTTTGAAGATTTTATTCTGAGTATTTTGTGGAACATCCATTAATTTGAGTTTGCCTGATATTTCCTTCTCATTACATTCAAGTTATGCATTTTTGCCAGCACAAACTCGGAAATGATGTTTTGTTCTTCCTAGTATATCATATCAGGAGGTATTTACTATACATTTGTCCCTTTAATAGTGAGGTCAATGCCAATTATTTCTGCCAGATTACTCAAGAATAAAGATATAATTTTACTTTCAGAATTAATTGTGATCTTTGTGGGGAAGAGGGGTACTTTGTGATTATATAAATATCCTGTTACTCCTCAAAGTTTAAACTGATAGTTGTAACCTCCATGGATGATTCCTGTCAGAATTGATTATTATCAGATCAGATCACATCAGTTACTCAGTCGTGTCCAACTCTTTGCGACCCTATGAATCACAGCACGCCAGGCCTCCCTGTCCATCACCAACTCCTAGAGTTCACTCAGACTCACGCCCATCGAGTCGGTGATGCCATCCAGCCATCTCATCCTCTGTCGTCCCCTTCTCCTCCTGCCCCCAATCCCTCCCAGCATCAGAGTCTTTTCCAATGAGTCACCTCTTCCCAGGAGGTGGCCAAAGTACTGGAGTTTCAGCTTTAGCATCATTCCCTCCAAATAAATCCCAGGGCTGATCTCCTTCAGAATGGACTGGTTGGATCTCCTTGCAGTCCAAGGGACTCTCAAGAGTCTTCTCTAACACCACAGTTCAAAAGCATCAATTTTTCGGCGCTCAGCCTTCTTCACAGTCCAGCTCTCACATCCATCCATGACCACAGGAAAGACCTTAGCCTTGACTAGGAAAACCTTTGTTGGCAAAGTAATGTCTCTGCTTTTCAATATGCTATATAGGTTGGTCATAACTTTCCTTCCAAGGAGTAAGCGTCTTTTAATTTCATGGCTGCAGTCACCATCTGCAGTGATTTTGGAGCCCAGAAAAAGAAAGTCTGACACTGTTTTCACTGTTTCTCCATCTATTTCCCATGACGTGATGGGACCGGATGCCATGATCTTCGTTTTCTGAATGTTGAGCTTTAAGCCAACTTTTTCACTCTCCACTTTCACCTTCATCAAGAGGCTTTTTAGCTCCTCTTCACTTTCTGCCATAAGAGTGGTATCATCTGCATATCTGAGGTTATTGATATTTCTCCCAGCAATCTTGATTCCAACTTGTGTTTCTTCCAGTCCAGTGTTTCTCATGATGTACTCTGCATATAAGTTAAATAAACAGGGTGACAATATACAGCCTTGACATACTCCTTTTCTTATTTGGAACCAGTCTGTTGTTCCATGTCCAGTTCTAACTGTTGCTTCCTGACCTGCATACAGATTTCTCAAGAGACAGATGAGGTGGTCTGGTATTCCCATCTCTTTCAGAATTTTCCACAGTTGATTGTGATCTACACAGTCAAAGGCTTTGGCATAGTCAATAAAGCAGAAATAGATGTTTTTCTGGAACTCTCTTACTTTTTCCATGATCCAGCGGATGTTGGCAATTTGATCTCTAGTTCCTCTGCCTTTTCTAAATCCAGCTTGAACATCAGGAAGTTCACGGTTCACATATTGCTGAAGCCTGGCTTGGAGAATTTTGAGCATTACTTTACTAGTGTGTGAGATGAGTGCAATTGTGCGGTAGTTTGAGCATTCTTTGGCATTGCCTTTCTTTGGGATTGGGATGAAAACTGACCTTTTCCAGTCCTGTGGCCACTGCTGAGATTTCCAAGTTTGCTGGCATATTGAGCGCAGCACTTTCACAGCATCATCTTTCAGGATTTGAAAGAGCTCAACTGGAATTCCACCACCTCCACTAGCTTTGTTTGTAGTGATGCTTTCTAAGGCCCACTTGACTTCACATTCCAGGATGTCCGGCTCTAGGTCATTGATCACACCATCATGATTATCTGGGTCGTGAAGATCTTTTTTGTACAGTTCTTCTGTGTATTCTTGCCACCTCTTCTTAATATCTTCTGCTTCCGTTAGGTCCATACCATTTCTGTCCTTTATCGAGTCCATCTTTGCATGAAATGCTTCTTTGGTATCTCTGATTTTCTTGAAGAGATCTCTGCTGCTGCTGCTGCTGCTGCTAAGTCATTTCAGTCGTGTCCGACTTTGTGCGACCCCATAGACAAAAGCTCATCAGGCTCCCCCATCCCTGGGATTCTCCAGGCAAGAATACTGGAGTGGGTTGCCATTTCCTTCTTCAATGCATGAAAGTGAAAAGTGAAAGTGAAGTCACTCAGTCGTGTCCGACTCTTAGCGACCCTATGGACTGGAGCCTACCAGGATCCTCCGTCCACGGGATTTTCCAGGCAAAAGTACTGGGGTGGGGTGCCATTGCCTTCCCCAGAAGAGATCTCTAGTCTTTCCCATTCTGTTGTTTTCCTCTATTTCTTTGCATTGATCGCTGAAGAAGGCTTTCTTATCTCTTCTTGCTATTCTTTGGAACTCTGCATTCAGATGTTTATATCTTTCCTTTTCTCCTTTGCTTTTTTGCTTTGCTTCTTTTCACAGCTATTTGTAAGACCTCCCCAGACAGCCATTTTGCTTTTTTGCATTTCTTTTCCATGGGGATGGTCTTGATCCCTGTCTCCTGTACAATGTCACGAACCTCATTCCATAGTTCATCAGGCACTCTCTCCATCAGATCTAGGCCCTTAAATCTATTTCTCACTTCCACTGTATAATCATAAGGGATTTGATTTAGGTCATAATCAAATGGTCTAGTGGTTTTCCCTACTTTCTTCAATTTCAGTCTGAATTTGGCAATAAGGAGTTCATGGTCTGAGCCACAGTCAGCTCCTGGTCTTGTTTTTGCTGACTGTATAGGGCTTCTCCATCTTTGGCTGCAAAGAATATAATCAGTCTGATGTCGGTGTTGACCATCTGGTGATGTCCATGTATAGAGTCTTCTCTTGTGTTGTTGGATGAGGGTGTTTGTTATGACCAGTGCTTTTTCTTGGCAAAACTCTATTAGTCTTTGCCCTGCTTCATTCCATGTTCCAAGGCCAAATTTGCCTGTTACTCCAGATGTTTTTCGACTTCCTACTTTTGCATTCCAGTCCCCTATAATGAAAAGGATATCTTTTTTGGGTGTTAGTTCT
Source organism: Tragelaphus eurycerus (assembly GCA_935064755.1). Taxonomy (NCBI): domain Eukaryota; kingdom Metazoa; phylum Chordata; class Mammalia; order Artiodactyla; family Bovidae; genus Tragelaphus; species Tragelaphus eurycerus. The sequence goes on from CAKXYN010000319.1 coordinate 306,572, forward strand.
AAAAGGTCTTGTAGGTCTTTGTAGAACTGTTCAACTTCAGCTTCTTCAGCGTTACTGGTTGGGGCATAGACTTGGATTACTATGATATTGAATGGTTTGCCTTGGAAACGAACAGAGATCACTCTGTCGTTTTTGAGATTGCATCCAAGTACTGCATTTCGGACTCTTTTGTTGACCATGATGGCCACTCCATTTCTTCTAAGGGATTCCTGCCCGCAGTAATAGATATAATGGTCATCTGAGTTAAATTCACCCAGTCCTGTCCATTTGAGTTCACTGATTCCTAGAATGTCGACATTCACTCTTGCCATCTCTTGTTTGACCACCTGCAATTTGCCTTGATTCAGGGACCTGACATTCCAGGTTCCTATGCAATACTGCTCTTTACAGTATTGGACCTTGCTTCTATCACCAGTCACATCCACAACTGGGTATTCTTTTTGCTTTGGCTCTATCCCTTCATTCTTTCTGGAGTTATTTCTCCATTGATCTCCAGTAGCATATTGGGCCCCTACTGACCTGGGGAGTTTCTCTTTCAGTATCCTATCATTTTGCCTTTTCATACTGTTCATGGCATTCTCAAGGCAAGAATACTTAAGTTGTTTGCCATTCCCTTCTCCAGTGGACTGCATTCTGTCACACCTCTCCACCATGTCCTGCCCATCTTGGGTTGCCCCACGGGCATGGCTTAGTTTCACTGAGTTAGACAAGGCTGTGGTCCTGGTGTGATTAGATTGACTAGTTTTCTGTGAGTATGGTTTCAGTGTGTTTGCTTGCCCTCTGATGCTCTCTTGCAACACCTACCATCTTACTTGGGTTTCTCTTACCCTGGGTGTAGGGTATCTCTTCACGGCTGCTCCAGCAAAGCACAGCCAATGCTCCTTGCCTTGGACGAGGGGTATCTCCTTACCGTCGCCCTTCCTGAACTTCAACATGGGATAGCTCCTCTAGGCCCTCCTGCACCCGCACAGCCAAGGCTCCTTGGACATGGGGTCCTCCCGGTCACCGCCCTTGATTATTATGGTAGTTGCCAAATAATGTTTTTCTAATAATCATTCCTACTACAATTATCAACTGGCTTCCTACTATAAGGAAGAGCTTTCCTTTCTCTTTTTAATATAAAATTTATATTTATACAAAAAGACATTTATATTAAAATGTCACGCTAACAAACTGAATAAAATATACGATCCTATCTTGTTGAGAATGTGACAAAGGCTGTTAGCTGGAATCACATGGGGTAAGATAACCATACTAAGACCTTATCTTATTAGGAAGGAGAACCGCTTTTTAATAGAGGAAATACAAAAGATAGCAAAACTGAACTAGGTCACGTCGAAGTTTCCTTCCAACTCTGAAATACTAATTCTGTGTCTCTATAGTGCTGCCTCATAACTGTGGACCAACCCTTCTGGTTGGGGAAATGGGAGTATGGGTAGAGGAAAAAATGCAAATGGGAGATGATAATGGGACAGAAAAAAAAGGCATTTTATTCTTGCCATGAAATCCTTGCTGAATTACCCAACAAATAAAAATAAATAAATAACTTCTTGCTGTAAAACAGGGAGCTCAGCTTAGTGCTATGTGACAGTCTAGGGGGTGGGATACGGTGGGAGGGGGGAGGGAGGTAGAAGACGGAGGGGACATATGTATACTTATGGCTGATTCACTTTGTTGTATGGCAGAAACCAACACAACATTGTAAGGCAATTATCCTTCAATTAAAAACACATTTAAAAATACAAATTATTTTTGCTCAGCTAGTTGCTTGATCTCAGCTAGCCGCAAACACTAGATATGAATCAACAGACAAGGACACCAGTCCTCCAAATAACAGGATGTATTTATTGTAAGGATATAGAAGAAAAGTTGACCATCGGGATAGACATATTACAGAGACAACATTTTTCAAGACAGAAAGCACAAGGTTCTTGGACCTAAATTTCACCACTGAACACAGGGTTGTTTATGATATTATGGGAATGGATAAGTTTAACTGTGGAAACATTATTGAAGCCCTTTAGATCCAGACTGGTGGGCATTAGAACATAAGACTAGACCATCCCTGTGTATATATGTGTCATCAGCAACTTCAGTCTGAGGCAGAAATATGTCTTCAATCTCAGTACTACACAAGTACACAGTATGATTATAAGACAGAGGACACAGTAAACTCAGACCTCTGAAAAGTCCTCAACCATTGCTCTGCAGTCCACAGAGTCTCCTATGAGCACATTCCTGAATGAGATGCAGCAGAATTAGAAAGGAACTCTTTCCCAGAATTCTTAGGGGACCACATCAAAATTTTCTTTCTCCAACTTATTCACCACTTAGTCTCAATCTATACTCTTACACCACCTGGGCTGTTTTGGGATTTCACACCTTCTGCAACACAAGATTTCCTGTACTATGTACTAGCCAGAGGTCCTGAAGACAAATGGCCTGGGCCCAGAAGACTTCTAAACATGGTGGCTTTGCCTGATAACATATTAACCTCATAATTCTCTTTAAACTGTCACCTGTGAGCACATGATAGGAAATAACTTTGTCTTGAGCTCACTTATATAGGCAAAGAACAATGAAATAGCAAACCCTTAACAGTGTGGGGAGATTTGTAGTGGGTGGGCATGGACGAGAGTGTCGTACAATCAAATTTAGAGCAAGTTAGAGGATGAGATGGTTAGACAGTGTCAGTGACTCAATAAACATGAATTTGAGCAAACTCTGAGAGATAATGAAGGACAGAGGAACCTGACGTGTGGTCCAAGGACCATAGTCCTTGGGGTTGCAAAGAGAAGGATATGACTTAGTGACTGAACAACAACAGTGCCTATGCAGAGGGGAGGATATGTTCTCAGGGGAGACATGGTTTACAGTTATTCATGTGGGTACCCTGTTGGTAAGGTGAGGTAGAAAGACTATACTTCAATACAAACCTCAAAAGAAATAGAATTTAATAGGTTAAGCATATGCTAGAATATGTGTTATTTAGTTAACACATATTTACTGATCATATGTAAGATCTGTACAATAGTTGGGGCTTCCCCAGTGGCTCAGTGGTAAAGAACTCACCTGCTAATGCAAGAGACGTAGGAGATGTGGGCTCAGTCCCTGGGTTGGGAAGATCCCCTAGAGGAAGAAATGGCAACACACTCCAGTATTCTTGCCTGGAAAATTCCAAGGACAAAGGAGCCTAGCAGGCTATAGTCCATGTAGTCATAAAGAATATAATAGTTAAAAAGTGAATAAAATGCACGTGGTTTCTGTCTTTAAATAAAACCTGGAGACTCTGAGATCACCATAGTAAATTTCTGAATACTGAAAAAAAAAAAAAAACAACCCACTAAGGAAAGTCAAAATTAATTAAAATATGTCATGTTAGGGCATGAGGAAGTGGCTTCCCTCATGGCTCAGAGGTTAAAGCATCTGCCTGGAATGCAGGAGACCAGGGTTCGATCCCTGGGTCGGGAAGATCCCCTGGAGAAGGAAATGGCAACCCACTCCAGTGCTCTTGCCTGAAGAATTCCATGGAGGGAGGAGCCTAGTGGACTACAATGCATGGGGTCGCAAAGAGGTCGGACACAACTGAGCGACTTCACTTTCACTTTCAAAGAAACCTCACCCTATTCCATAAGGAGAAAGCCCAGACATGGGGCACAGAAGAAAAAACATGACCCCAAATAAAGCCCCTCAGCCTTAGAAAAAGATGGGTCTGAAATAATGAAAGACAGAATTTTGGACCTGCAATTCTTTGGACTTTAACATACAATGAAAAGATATTTCATATTTATATTTAATTATTTATGAAATTTTAATAAGAAAATTCATATTCAGAATTGGTATTCATATACAATTTAATTTTGTGAGCAGTATATTATATGGCACTTTTCCACACTATTGTGAGTGCTTACTTTAGAGCTTCTTCTGCTGAGCTATATTGAAAAATGTAGACATAATCTGTGATGAGAAATTGAACAGAGAAGGCATTTGGAGCTGCGAGTACAGTGTGTCCTTGATATTAAATTAATTTATGTTTTGTGCTGAAGAGAGACGGGTGAGATGGGCTGCTGGATAATGCAGGCAGATCTCCCTGGGTTACCTGGCAACCAGCAGCCTGAACTGAGTGTTCTGCTTTCCCCCAGACCTCAGCGGATGGGGGAGGGCAAATTAAGATGCCACTGGTTCCAGGGCTTTGGAGGGAGAAAATTAGGATATTCTCCTGCATTTTTATTCCACCTTTATTAGTGATAAAATCAATATTTTATTTTGACCCTCAGTTTATTCATCAATTCTTAGTATGCAGAGACATGGAAGTGGGCAGAAAGGTGATTGTTAAGGCTTCTTCAATATACATTATTTTATTCTCAGGTTATTATGATATTTCACAAACCCAAGTTGCTTATAGATGAACTGATGGTTTATGAAATACAGTTCAGTAACTTCACTTAAAAAAATTCTTCCCAACTTCAGCCTAATAATATATACAAAGAAGCATCATAAATGCTTTCCAAGTGTATATCAAGCTAAGCTTTCTATAGAGCACAAGACAAACAAGGTAATTCTTCATCAATTAACAGAGCCTTTTTAAGCAATTAAGATATTACCCAAAGGAAATTACAATCTCCCCTCCCCCTTCCATCTTTTGATTAGTGACTTTGCTACATAATCAAATGCCCTCATCAGCAACCAAGAGCACTCCTTTTTTTTTCTCACACTCCACTTGATAGATCATCCATGAAGATCCACTACTCTATTTATCTACTTTTCACTAATTATCATCTGCTCTCCTTCCTAATTGCCACCACCTTTTTCAAAACCTCAATCACACACTGATAGCCTTCTAAATGGAATCCCGGTCACCACTGCAGCCGAGGGCATCTCCCTGTTTATAATGATTCATATCACATTTTCAGAACAGTGTCTGATCCCCACGCCTGCAATATGAATGTGTGTATGTGTGTGTGTGCATGCTCAGTCATGTCCACCTCTTTGCAACTCCATGGACTGTAGTCTGCCAGGCTCCTCTGTCCATGGGGTTTTCCAGGATGAATACAAAAGGACATATCATAAACGGCCCTTCCCAGCCTGTCTCTTGCAGACCTTTCTATTCATGGGTCTACAGATGAAACTGTGCTGTGCTGTGGGTCCAGGAATGTCAGATAAACCACTACTAAGCTCTTCTGTCAGACATCTCCCAAATAGTGCCTCTTCCATGAGGCCATCCTGGGAAAGTTGATTTCTCCTCCTTTAGCTTGCATGCATTTTTTCTGAGGGTCCTCTTTTAGCAGCACATTTTGGACATACAATAGTAGTGAGAAATAGACCTGAGTTGAATTCCTACAAATAATACTTTGTTGCCTGTGACATTGGGCGTGTTGGACTTCCTAGGCTGTGGTTTCCTCCACTTCTGTTCTGAAAAATACCTCCTTCCTGTGGGTACTGGCAGCATGAGATAATACTCGTTAAGCAGGCATCATTATTCTGGCTCTTAGAGCTAAAACAGGCATTTTTAATTCTTCCCCCCACCATCCCTGTCCTTTCCACGTAGGTTGTAAGGATGGGCTACCTTTGCCTGAACATTCCTGAAGTTAATCTACCACCTATTCAAATGTGTACTAAGCCCAGAGAGCAGGTTTTCCTAATGTTGGTCTTTTTTCCTCTCTCTTCTTTTTCCATTATTCTTACATTTGCAATGGTATTGTCACACAAAGAATTCTCTTAGCAGAAGGCATGCATTGAGCTTTCTCAGCCTACCTCACCCACAGGCTGCAATTATTTGTGGCCAAGAACAGAAGCCCAGGATCAGAACCTTCTTTGATTCTTTGACTCAGCTACTGAATTTGAGTGACCCTGTCATTAAACTCCCTGATCTCCAGCCTGAGAAGCAAACGTGTAGCAAATAAAAGATTTAAAGAACAAACTTAATTCATAAAAATAAATGAGAATACTTAGAACTTCTAGAGGAAACATGACTATTGTTTGTTTAACCACTTTCAAGGGACTGTGCTTTAATCTAGTACTATGTCTTTAACTTCATTCCTAAATCCTATGCCCACATGTAGAAATTTGCTATTAATCACACCTTAAAACTAGAGTTTATTATATAACAGAATTTAATTGCTGTTTATCATTTGATTTGCCCCTTATCTAAACAATTTTTCATTCTTTTTTTTAATTTAAATTTATTTATTTTAATTAGAGGCTAATTACTTTACAATATTGTATTGGTTTTGCCATACATCAACATGAATCTGCCACAGGTGTACACCTGTTCCCAATCTGGTACCCCCCTCCCACCTCCCTCCCCATACCATCCCTCTAGGTCATCCCAGTGCACCAGCCCCAAGATTCCTGTATCCTGCATCGAACTTGGACTGGCGATTCGTTTCTTATATGATATTATACATGTTTCAATGCCATTCTCCCAAATCATGCCCCCCAACTCCCTCTCCCACAGAGTCCAAAAGACTATTCTATACATCTGTGTCTCTTTTTCTGTCTCGCATACAGGATTATTGTTACCATCTTTCTAAATTCCATATATATGCATTAGTATACTGTATTGGTGTTTTTCTTTCTGGCTTACTTCACTCTGTATAATAGGCTCCAGTTTCACCCACCTCATTAGAACTGATTCTTATCTCTATGGAGAAAACATGGGAAGGGAGATTTCATCACTGCAAAAACATTCACCAAAAAGGATATTTCCCTTATCTAAAAATAGCGATTTTCAATAAATTATAGAAGAAACTCTACTTACAATTAAATCTTTTCAATTCCTATTCATGAAGTAAAAATAGATGACAGTTTCTAGATAAAAGGATCCTTTTTCTTTTTTTTTTTGGAATAAAGCCAAACTACACATAGAAAAACAAGAAATTGGCATAATAAGGTAGTCTTTTGTGTTTACACGGTGAAAATTATCTTACATTATCTTCTACCCAGATGTTTTTTATTAAAAAGAATAAAATTCAAGCAATATTTATGTTTATTTATTTAAACAATATTTATTGTTTAAACGCTACCTTTTCATGCATACTGACTCTACTATTGAAATAATTTAGCTACTGGTACCAGGGGGTTTAATCTTATATTTTCAAAGCAGCCATATGAGGCAACTGAAAACTTTATGACTCATTGTTAATCATTTTGCTTACTTTCATGGAAAATGAAAAGGCAGAATTTATAGGAAGAATGTAGGTGGGGGGATGCAGAGGATGGACTAGCGTTCTGCTTGATTATGAAAATACTAACTCTGTTGTGAGAGAGAAAGTCTGGCAAGTGATCATAGTTTAAAATGCCTTTTTTTTCTTGTTATCAGTTGGTTTTGGGTAATATTTCTCAGAGCAACCAGAACCTGGTTATTAAGATTCTTTATTGTATAATATAATTAATGTGATCCAGCTGCATAAAACCAACAACAATGAAAAGAAAAAATTCAGAGCAAATCACACACCCACAAAGTTCCCACATGACTGACAGGGGATCCCAGCTTCTTTGTGATAGTTTGCTTCATGTCTTAAAGACAAGCATGACCGTGCAGTGATGGAGACTGGAAGCCTGTGCTTGGGCTGTCTGATGAGTTCTCACTAGGGATGCATGAGCTGTGAATGCTGTACCTCTTCTCCTGTGTCAATGTTTAAAGATAGGTCAGCTCAGTATTGAATTCACGGTTTTCTAGGAGTCTGCTTGTCAAACTGTGAAGTCCTTGGAGTTCCTCCAGTGACATCACTCACTCTCTCTCTTCATGCATACCCACCGAGAAACAGCCCCTCTAGGGGGCTCTGCCCAAGAGTTCCAGGTGTTGAAATGATCAGACAGCTCAGGAGCAGCAGGAAGTACATAGCACTAGACTGGCGGGGATGGGCGACAACTCCCAGGGAGATAACTGAGAAGGGATATTTGATTTAAAAAAAAAAAAAAAAAAAAACACCTCCCCTTCCTAGTAGGAGAAGACAATGGCAACCCACTCCAGTACTCTAGCCTAGAAAATCCCATGAACAGAGGAGCCTGGTAGGCTGCTATCTATGGGGTCGCATAGAGTCGGACACGACTGAGCGACTTCATTTTGACTTTTCACTTTCATGCATTGGAGAAGGAAATGGCAACCCACTCTAGTATTCTTGCCTGGAGAATCCCAGGGATGGGGGAGCCTGGTGGGCTGCCATCTGTGGGGTCGCACAGAGTCAGACACGACTGAAGCGACTTAGCAGCAGCAGCAGCAGCCCCTTCCCAGTACATCCTGCGGAGTGTGCGCTCAGTCACTAAGTCTCTTTGTGAACCCAAGGACTGTAGCCCTCCAGGCTCCTCTGTCCATGGGGTTTTCTAGGCAAGAATACTGGAATGGGTTGCCATTTCCTCCTCCAGGGTATCTTCCTGACCAAGGGATCAAATCTGCATCTCTTACATCTCCTGCAATACCTAGGAAGCCAATATTCTGGGGAAGATGACCAAAACAGGAAGTAAGAGGGTTAATGCATAAGGTAGGCTGTGGCCTGAGGAACACAGAGCACAGCATAGTGAAAGAACATTGAGATGAGACTTTCTGGGCCCTTAATTGTCCCTTTTTTCTCTTCTTATCACCTAGTCAACAGATTTTAAGTTGGATTTCTCATTGGAAACTGGATTGCCTCCACTGAAGGAAGAGTGGAAACTCAGACACTGTTAATGACAGTCATTGGGCCAACAGGAGCAAATGACCAAGAACTCAGTCATTGCAGCAACATCTATATAGGAACAAATAACCAGAGAGATGATCAGAAATGAAAATTTACCTCATTTTAAGTGACTTTAAAGGCACTAAAATGTCCTCAGAGATAAAAGATAATATGAAGGAAAGTGAGATATGTTGTCAAACAGTGAATGTTGAAATGAGGGTTGGTTTGCTTTTATCTCTTTAAGATACAGTCAGATGATCTCACAGCCATGTGATTAGAGCACAGTCATTATGTTTCCCTGTGATCTGCTCCCCGGGACATGTGCTAGCCTCTGACTCATTGGTACTGTCTTGTGTCCACTTCCAGATCTTGACATTAATTACTGTGCATCCTTTTAAAATTATTTAGAAGTCCTATAGAGTCATCCTGTTGTCAACATTTCTTCCTATCTCTTACTTTTCACTTTTTCCCATCTAGGCTTTATCCTCTTTAGGCAAAGAAAGTGAAAAGACACAAATTTTTCAGTGTATTTATGCTCCAATGAGTCATACCCACCCCTTCCTTTAAAGCTGAAAGGTTTTACCACTGGTCATTACAGGGTGTTCAAAAAGCAAATGTATCAATAGCTTATTAAGATATAAAAAAATAATAAATCGTGGGCTTCTGATTCTAGAACAAAAAGTAAGTACATACTGAAAGTGTGGTCTCTTTCTCTACACACAGAAATTATAGGAAAAAATATAGTAAGTATACATCTTCAGATGAAAATAATGAAGAAGAATTCTCTACAAACAAGAAACAGCCAGGACACCCACAGTACCGATCTAATCTGGGCCAGAGCTCTACAACCCAAACAAACTCCAGGCCAGAACCACATTTCAAAAAGGACCAGCATTAATATTACAAAATCATCACCATTCAGAAAAGAGTCACAATTAAGAACTCTTTTATCAGCTTCCTCATCAGATATTCAAAGAAATCAATATTCTGAAAAGACACACACAAAAACCTTAAAAATCAGAAGTACTTATAAATTAGGAAATAAAAAATAGTAGGCCATCAAAAATAATTTACAATATAAATATCAAAGAGAAAATTAGACAGATAATATTATTAGGAAATAAGAATAGGAAATTCTAAACAAAGGAAAGAAAAGTTGTGAAAAGAAATCATCAGAAATCTTATATAAATAATATTATTGAATTTAAAAATTCAATAATATATGACTGAATAAAGGACTAAAGAGAAAAAATTACTGAACCAGAAGATTTAACTTTGAAAATGATCTAAAATATAGCACAAAAAAATTAAAGAAAAGAAAATATAAAAGCTGATAACTTCTAAGCATTTTCTTTTAGAAGTTATTTCCCAGTTTTCTGAAATTTCTAGGACTGCATCTGCTGTTGTTCTCCCACCCTCTGATTTCAATCTTAGGACTTTCCTTAGAAATCTTTCTTTTTTAGTACTTTTACTCCTGAGAGTATGCTGAGAGCTCCCCACGCTTCCTTCTCTTTAATCTATCTTTATCTGTGGGCTCAGAAGAGTACAATATCAGATGTTCTTACATCAGGAGAGAATAATTACTAGAAGATTCATTCAAGAGAATTACTGTTTCTTCCTTTTTAAAAAACTGCATAATGGTCTTATGAGGTGCTAATGATGAAAAAAGTAAAGAAAAACACAAAATATTATTTTTAATCCAGTAAAAACTCCACTTCCCAGAAAGAACCACTGTTAATAATTTTGGTGGGCATCTATCAAGCACACCTATATATGCCCACACTTACACAGATTTACACATGTGAAATAATACTATAGTTATAATCCTGTACTCTAATTTTTCTATTCCCTGAACTATTTTTTTTCACATCAATAAATCTAGATAGCCATCTTAATTAATATGACTACCAAAAAATCCATTTTATGGCCACAGAATGTATTTAATTCACTAACAGAAAATGTAGGAAATGCAGGGGACCCAGGTTCAATCCCTGGGTCAGGAAGATCCCTTGGCAAAGGGAAAGGCAACCCACACCAGTATTCTTGCCTGGGAAATTCCATGGACAGAGGAGCCTGGCAGGCAACAGTCCATGGGATTGCAAAGAGCCAGACATTACTGAGCACACAACCACATGATCATGAACTATTACATTTAACCATCCTCTCAGTTGAGACCCTTATTTCATAAGGGTATTTCATCCATATGCATATAATCTCAGTTTCTTCCCTGCTTTAGAAAGGCAATATAACATAGCAATACTCTCACATCTTGTCCTAAAGTATTACTGCTTTATCTTAAAAGGAGGACCTCAAATTTTATTTTTTTAAAGCATTTATTTAGGTTAAAAGTTTGGGCATGAACTTTTTAAATACAAAAAAAAAGAAACTCATATTTTAAAATCAAGCAGTTGAAAAGAGGTGTTTAGAAGGCAACCTGAAATAAAGAAAATTACAGATCCCCTTTCCCACTGGGCTATGAGGGGTATCCATCCTATTTAAGGTGGAAAGAGGAAGACAGAGTGCCACTCCTGCTTCTTTGCTTACCCAGTTACTCGCATCCTTCCAAGAGCAAAAGGAGAAGCATGTAAGGCTCCATAGGGACCCACTAGGACTTGTATTTATTTAAAAGAGACAAAGTATTTCAAAGCCTTTGTTTAACTGGGGAGCACATTGAAATAGTAGATTTATACTATACCTTCATGAATATGGGGAGAAGAAGAAAGCAATTTTGCCTAATAATACATATCTAGATTAATTTATATTTCCAGAAGAATAAAAATTCACATTTAAATACAAAAATGAACATAACAAATTATCAACTAAAAGCCAATTAGAAAACCAAACATTTTAGACATTAAAGGCTGCATTTTAGAGGATAGGAAAATGTCTCCATTCCAGACAGATGTCCTAAAAATTTCCATTATTAAAGTAATGCTTACAAGAGAAACTTTATAAAAATCAAAGACAGAAATGCAGCACTATGCATTTTATTAAAACAGAATTTTGTGAATGTTTTTATGTAACATTTTGTCAAAAGGGGGTTGACAAAACAGAATGGTATCGATTACTATAGCTAAAGAAAAAAAAAGGAATCTTTTCTCCCCTTCATTTTTTTGAGATTCCCTTTGCTAGCAATTGCTAATAGAAGCAGCAAGATTTTCAAGGCTAAATTCAAGAATTTAACCAGTTAGCACAAAGAAAATCTTAAAAGTTTGAATATGAGAAATAGTAGGAGAGTAAATGAAAATAAATGAAACAAAAATATATGTTCGTACTTGCAACCAAAGATTACAGTGAAGGGAAAATTATTAAACTGTTTCTTGCATTCATCAGTTTCAAGTCTACTCAGCGCTTTGAGCTTGGAGAACAGAAAGATTTAAATTTATGTCAGAACTGTTTTAGAAAAAAATAAAAGATGAGTTATGTGAAACCAGCATAGAAAAGGAAAAGAGAGTGAGAAAGATAGGAGCAGTTCAGTTTCTGCCTCTGAAACTAATAAGACAAAAGTACACGTGCTTCTCTCCTTCCAAAATACAAAACTTTCTGATTTAGTATAAATTTTATCAATATTTATGTCATGACACAGTAATAATATTCTGTAGCTATCAAAGTCCTTCTGTTGTTTCCTTTTGTTGAAACTAATACTTGGTATCATGTCATCAACACAGTTTCTATGCAAAGTTAATTCCCTGGGGCTTCTTAATAAAGGAGATCAAGTCCTTTTCTATGACAAGAAAAATGTTCAGTTCTCTTCTCAGTTAGCTGGGAGTTGGAGGGGGAATACACGTATTAATATCAGGGTGGGGGTATTTTGGCTTCTGTAAACGAAATGCAGGGCCCTGTGACCTCTGCCAGCCATTTTCATCAAGACTTTCTTACCTATATTACCTCTTGTATCTAATCTCTATACACAAACAGTGCATATAGTGACATCAACATGTAACACAATCACTGATTTGAAATCGCTGCTCCAGAAAGATATTCACACATGGTAGTGTCATCAGGAAGCCATGAGCTTCACAGACCTCTCTCCCACAGTTCTAATCATCATTTCAACCATTCTTTATCCCATCAATTCAGTCTAAGATCTTTTTTATTAGACTATCTCCTTTAAAAAATTTTCTTTTTTTAACAGCAAAAACACTTTGTATTGGGGTATAGCCATAAACAATGTTGTGGTCGTTTCAGGTGAACAGTGAAAGGACTCAGCCATCTTTATTGCAGCCTAAATCGGTGCAGAGAAGAATCTAGCTCATCAGTGCCCCAACAGTGTCATCTTCTGGCCAATATGAGGAATTTTGCCTTGCTTCAGAAAGTGACTCTTTGCAACTCCATGGACTATACAGTCCATGGAATTCTCCAGGCCAGAATACTGCAGTGGGTAGCTGTTCCCTTCTCCAGGGGATCCTCCCAGTCCAGGGATCGAACCCAAGTCTCTCTCATTGCACCCAGATTCTTTATAGCTGAGCCACTAGGGGCCTTCAGAGGCCCCTTGCTTCAGAGGCCAATCTCAAGGGTGGAATTCTAAACAGAGAGCACAGTTGTTCTCACCAGTAAAAAATGAAAGGATAATTAAATGACATAAGAGAAGTGTTACTAAATGCTATCATGGTGATCATATTGCACTATATAAATGAATCAAATCACCACATACACCTTAAGCTTACACAGGGTTGCGTGGCAATTATATTTTAATACTTTTTTCATTTAAAAAAGAGGCAGTACTGCAAATGGTAATCATTGCCTCACCAAAATCAGAAACTAGGAGGCCTCTGGGCACCTTTTTTCCCCTTAACCCATGACCACATGCTTCTAAATAATAGTTCCTATGGACAGCGAGGCCTGGCATGCTGTGATTCATGAGTTTGCAAAGAGTCAAACACGACTGAGTGACTAAACTGAACTGAACTGATGATGGTACACAATTTCATACGTGAAAGAACACTTAAAGATAATCTAGTCCAACATCTTCATTTTATAAATGTTGGAAACCAAGGTCACAGAATAAAATGACTTGTTCAGGACCACACAGGGTATTATTATTAGTGGAGCCAGGTAGAATCCAGATGTTTTTCTGGGTCCTAATTAAGTGCTTTTTTACACTATGAGTAAAGTGTTCTCATGAAGTAAAGTGTTTCTATTCTTTCCTATTTCCTCATCCAAAATGACCTTGAATAAATCACCATTATTATTACATGCCTTAGGAATAGTAATAGTAATGGGTGTGCACATACACACATTTCCACAAAAGGATGTGGTCAGGGAAAGAATCCATCAAAGTGAGCCCTGCCAATACCAGTATTGAGGATGGCTGTGGGCATACTCAGGCTTTTACCTCACCTCAAGGAACAACATCTTGAGAGGTTTAACACTGCAGGGGAAAGAATTCATTAAAACTATTCAGTCAGCCTCTGATCAAAAAACTAACATGCTCTGGAGGGAGGCAGGGACTAGTACCTAGTGTTGCTAAAATATATTATCTGAAATATCCAGTTTTCAGCCAACAATTAACATACAAAGAAACAGAAAAGAATGATTCGTAGTGCAGGGGAAAAAATCTGCCTATGAGACTAATGAAATGTCAAATTTTAATAGGAAAATATTTCAAAATTGTCCTTATAAATATGTTCAAATAACTGAAGGAAGCCATAATTAAAGAAGCAAAGGAATGTGTAATGACAATGTTAAATCAAATAGAGAATATCAATGGCTAAAAATTTTAAGAGCCAAATGGAAGTTCTGGAGTAGAAAAGTACAATTACTGAAATAAACAATTTATTAGAGGGAATCAATGGTAGACTTAAATTGGCAGAAAAAAGAATGAATAAACTCGAAGATAAACTGATATATATACTGATATAAACTTTTTTTTATATATATATATATATATATATATATATATGCATGCAATGTATATACATATAATTGTAACATATTTGCCAATAATAGCAAACAAGAGTTGGGTGGGAGAAAGTCTGTATTGGGCAAAGAAAATGACATGATAACTCAAAAGTACAGAAACAAATGGTGAAAGCCAAAAATAAGTAAGAAGGTTATTATAATAAAAGCTATAAATACACAGTTGCTTTACATACTTCCCCCAGTTTCTTAAAAACCATGAAATTATATAAAGCAATAATTATAACATGTGTTGTTGGAAATGTAGCATTCATAGATGCAATATGTCTAACAATAATACCACAAAAAGAGAGGGGGAAATGAATAGAGATATATAGAAGTAGTGTCTCTATATTGCTCTGGAATTTATTTAGTATATATTTGAAACTGATTGTGATAAGTTAAGATATAAGATGGTAAGTCCCAGAGCAACTATTAAGGTAATAACTCAAACAAAATAGTGAAAAACTCATTAAGTAAATCAAAATACTATTTCATAAAGTAATTTTTTAAACTAAAGGAGAAATAGAGGAACAAAAAAGACACAGAATGAGGCACAGAAAACAAAAAACAGGTAAAATAGCAAATATAAATCCAATTATATCTATATTAACATTAAAATGCAAATGAATTAAAATTCAACCAAAAGGCAGAGATCATCAAACCGGAGAAGAAAAAACTTTTCCTAATACATTCTGTCTACAGGAGACACATTTTAGATTCAAAGATACAAACAGAAGGAAAACAAATGCATAGAAAAAGAGATATCATGCAAATAGCAACAACAAGGGGGTTGAAGTGGTTAGACTGACAGACAGAATAGACTTTAAAACAAAAAATGTTACTGGATATATGGCAAAACCAATACAATATTGTAAAGTTAAATAAAATAAATTTTTTTAAAAAAGGAATATTTTATAATGATAAAAGGCTTAATCTGCTAAGAAGCTAGTATAATCATAAATACATATGTATTTAATAATATATGGTGACCTCAGAATCTATAGGAACTAGGGACATTCAGACACATAAGAGATGGGGGCGGAGGGTAAGGAAACTGCTACAACATGGATGAACCTTGAAAACATTATGCTAAGTTAAACAAATCAGTCCCAGAAAACACATTTTATGTGATTCTATTTATATCAAATGTCCAGAACAGGCAAACCTATAGTTATAGAAAGTAGATTAATGGTTGCTTAGAGCTGAAATTGATGGAGGTAATGAGAAGGTGATCTGTAAAAGGTATACGATATCTTTTTGTGATGATAAAAATGTTCTAAAATTGACCGTAGTGATGGTGGACACTCTGTGAATATACTAAAAAATACACTGACTCCTATAATTTAAATGGGTGAATTCTCTGGCATATGAAATATATCACAATAAAACTGGTTAAAAATTGTGGAAATGGAAACGGTTTGATACACTATTGAAATAAACCAGGATTATATATACATAATATGATTTTTCAAATGTAGAAATACACATATGTAAATAGATATATGGATGACATAGGTATACATGAAATAGTTGTAAACAGGATTTTAGAAAATTAGTTCCAATTTAGCTACTCATTAAAGACAGAGCAGAAATGTCAGAATGTTAATGGTGATTATTATTTAGGTGGTAAGGTTAATTTGTAATTTCTAGTCACTTTACTTTTTTACAGTTTTCCTATTTTCTTCAAATCTATTTATTTTCAAGAGAAAAAAAATGATTACTATTTTTGAGGGTCGAGGAATTCTGGAAGTCAAACTCCGTCTTTGATTTAATGTAGAAAATCTGCATTCATACACAGAATTCAAAGCACAGTCGTAAAGAGCAGATACTCTGACCTAAGTCTAGAGGATCGATGAAAATACCTGTCACTAGATAGATTAGCACATTTCTGGTTTCTGAAATGTAACTGAATTTCTTTATATCAGGCTTAAGTACATAACAGTCATCACAGCATAGATGATGAAGTGATAAATTTAATGGAATGAATTGAGTAGACAACAGATTTTTTTTTTTTTTTTGAAAAATGAAAACTACTCCATGCAAATTGAAAAGAAGTTACTGGAACAGGTAAGCATGTGTGCTCTGATTATGACAAAACAGAGGCAATATTATTAGCACAAAGTTAAAACCGTTGCATTCACATCCTAGCTCAGCAAATTTCTCTCTGAGACATTGCAGGAGTGCCTTAACCTCTCAGTGCATTAATACACTCCTCTGTATACCAGGATAATAATATCTACTCTATATGAAAATTCTCAATAACATATGTCAGTGTTTATAAAGTGCATAGCATAGTACCTGGCACATGGTAAGTGCCATAAAGATTTTCCTGAATACAAATTTATGTAAATATATACATGTTAATGACAAAAATATCCATTCAACCTATTTATCCCAAATGCCACTTAGCCATTCACCCCAGCTGGTTTCAGAGACAACATGCCCCATATAAATGCAAGGCAAATCTGTAAGCACAAATAATCACATAGTACTTTATGCTCCACAAGTATGTACTCCTTGGATTAGTGCTTTTCTCAGAGCCAACTTCACATCCTTGTTTCTCAAGCTGTATATCAAAGGATTCAGGGAAGGGTTAACAATATTATTGAACAACGGAACCACAGACTCCAACCAAGGGCTGGAGGCAGGCCGGAGATAAATGAGGACCACGGGCCCATAGAAGAGCAGGACAGAAGTCAGGTGGGCACTGCAGGTGGAGAAGGCTCTGTGCCTGCCTTCTGAGGAGCTGATTCTCAGTATAGAGATAATGATGCAAGTATAAGAAGTGAGGACAAGAAGGAAACACAGGAGTGCCACAACACCTACATTGGTGAAACTCACTGTCTGAGCTAGAGAGGTGTCTGCACAGGCCAGGGGCAGCACCACCGGAATGTCACAGAAGAAATTGCCCACCTCCTTGGGGCCACAGTAGGGTAACTTAAACACAAGAAATGTGAGGACAGATGCATGCACGCTGCTCCCCATCCAGGTGCTCAGACTCAAGATGGCGCACACCCTGGGGCTCATGATGACCGTGTACCGCAACGGGTGACAGATGGCGGCAAAGCGGTCATAGGCCATCACCGTGTACAGGAAACACTCCGTGCAGCCCAGGAAGTGATAAAAGAAGAGCTGGCAGGTGCAGCCCTGGTAAGAGATGGTCCGGCTTTGCCCCAGTAGGTAGAGCATCATTTTGGGGGAACTCACGGAAGGGAAAAAGATGTCAAACACTGACAGGTTGCCCAGGAAGAAATACATGGGGGTGTGGAGGTTGGAGGAAGTGAGGATGGCCAGGAGAATGAGCAGGTTCCCCACAAGAGTGAGCAGGTAGAAGGCGAGGAAGAAGACAAAGAGCACGTGTTCCAGCCCCTGTGTGTGAGGGATTCCCGTGAGGAGGAACTCGGTCACTGGAGTGTGATTCCTCATCTTCACATCTAGTCACACCTGGAAGGTCAGACAGTGGTCTCACTGAGATAGGCTTTCCCCAAAACACTAACACCTGCACAGGACCCACGGGAAAGGGATAACATCTATGTATTATACATTAAAAAACTTCTAGATGGGAGTCAGTCCAGTCCTTACTAATTAATGAGTGACATTCAGCCATTTATTTTTCATTTGTTTCCTCAGAAGGATAAGAGATGACACAACAGACAGAATAGACTAGAAAGCAGAGAATAAATCCTACACTTAGATTTATCTGAGTTTCAATTGCAAATCTACTCCCCACTCTGTAACCCTGGAAAATTTTGAAAAATAATCTTTAAATCTCCTCTGTGTCATGTTCTCCTCTTATGACTTATGAGAATTAATGCATATATATATATATAGTCCCCAATGTAATGACTGCTCTTACTCATTCTTGTGTAAAAATTCACTCATGATGCTAATATTCTGATTTAATGCACTTTTACTCCACATGGAGTTTCTCTTCAGCTGACCTGCACCTACAGCAGTTTGGAATCACCTGTTGATTAAAATGATTCACAAAATGTTTTCTGCATCATCAATAGAAACAATGGAAAACTAAGAACTGTCTGGTAAGAATACACTGAGACAAGATGGAAATGATAACACTTAATCAGGAAAAGGAACAGGCACTTAACAATAGTAAAAACAGCTATCTTATTTCAATGTAACATTCAGTCTCTTAATAGAAATTATGTCTGCAATATGACAACAAATGCCATCCTGACAAAGGTTTTTAAGGTTCCGCATCATTAATTAGGGAATATCTTAAGAAAATCCATGAAATCTGCAAAGTCAATATTAGTCCAAACTCAAATAGACCAAATTCCCATCTTCTCTCACCTGCCTATGGTATGTATAGCCCAACAGATGAGGAGAAGAGTGTTCTAGAAAGAAGGCACCCACAGGCAGAAGGGAAAGAGTGGACGTGGGCTGAAATCCAAGCTCCACATCCACCCTCCTGTTTCCTTTACTTTAGATGCTGTGGAACATGAGGGCCAGGCTCTGAAAGCAGAGAAGTTGAAGACACCTCTTTGTCACATTCAGTCACTCAGGCCAACAGTGAGCCTGGTCCCTGATAAAAGGAGAGACATCCATTTCCTGAAGAGAGAATAGATGTCTTGTGTGTTCCTTTGAGACCCACTCCCCATGTGGGATGTCTGTATAACAGAGGGAGCAATTAGAGTGGAGACTTTCTGCTCCTTCCTTCTGCCCACTGTCTCTATCTCATTAATTCTTAGATGAAAATGTAATTACCTTAAAAAGTGAGAAAAACATTAGTCACTCAGTCATGTCTGACTCTTTGCAACCCCATGAACTGTAGCCCCTCAGGCTCTTCTGTCCATGGGATTCTCCAAGCAAGAATACTGGAGTGTGTTGCTATGCGCTTCTCCAAGGGATCTTCCTCAACTAGGGATCAAATCCTGGTCTCACACCTTGCAGACAGATTCTTTACCATCTGAGGCACCAAAAGCATTTACTTATTTTCAATTTTCAAATCCCTTAGATTAACAATAACACTTGGGCATTTTTATCTAGCAGAAAGCCATCCACTGATGTCAGATTTTTTAAATTTCCCAGTGATCCTGTGTTTGGAAGAACTAGGTTTAAGAAAAAAGCTGAGGATTAGGAAAGGAACCACTTATAGAAATGAGGCAAGAATCCCAGTTGGTGTTAACAAAACTGCTTTTTTTCTGTAATTATTTGTAGAGTTCCCCAATATCACTTTCTCAACTGCTTCAATTAATATCTTATCCTTTTCCAAAAACTCTTTTCTTCATTTTCGTTTTAAGATCGCTACTAGTCTTTATAGTATCATTCTTTAACTACGGTGGGTATGTGCATGCCAAGTCGCTTCAGTCATGTCTGACTCTTTGTGACCCCATGGATTGTAGCCCACCAGTCGTCTCTGTCCATGGTATTTTCCAGGCAAGAATACTACAATGGTTGCCATGCTGTCTTCCAGGGCATCTTTCCAACCCCGGAATCAAACGCATGTCTCTTACCTCTCCTGCACTGGCCAGCAGGTTCTTTACCACTGGTGCCACCTGGGAAGCCCTTAACTACTGTAACTAGGTTCAATTTATGATATAAGAATCAGTCTACTGAGTGCTGTGTAGACAAAGGATCAGAACAGACAAAGGTAGAATTAGGTAGGGCTGTGAGCATGCTGGGCTTCCTCAGTAGCTCAATGCTAAATTTTCTGCCTGCAATGCAGGAGCTACAGGAGACACAGATTCAGTCCCTGGGTGGGGAAGATCCCCTGGAGAAAGAAATGGCATCCCACTCCAGTGTTCTCGCCTGGAGAATCCCCATGGATAGAGGAGCCTGGCAGGCTACAGTCCATGGGGTAGCAAAGAGATGGACATGACTGAAGTGACTTAGCACACACGTGAGCACGTTATTTTTTAATGGCCATTCAGAGAAGGAAATGGCATCCCACTCCAGTATTCTTGCCTGGAGAATCCTGTGGATACAGGAGCCTGGTGGGCTGCTGTCCATGAGGTCGCACAGAGTTGGACACAACTGAAGTGACTTAGCATGCATGCATGCATTGGAGAAGGAAATGGCAGCCCACTCCAGTATTCCTGCCTGGAGAATCCCAGGGACAGAGGAGCCTGGTGGGCTGCCATCTATGGGGTCACACAGAGTCAGAAACAACTGAAGCAACTTAGCAGCAGCAGTGAAACAAGCACATGGATCTATTTAAAATGTTATAGCTGAAATTCCTTTGATATAATACAAAATGCACAAAAGTGACAATGCTTGAAGTATTTACAACATTCTAATCATCATTGTCTTTTTTTCATGCTAAAGAATTCAGAAGAGTCTTCTGTCTCTGTGGTTTTGAAATCACAATTACTTCTTACTGAAAATATCCTATTTTTTTTTTAGCCAGACTCTTCAAGGACCCTTTATTTCATCCTTGCACCAATCATATGAGTAGATATCATTTTCATTTTGAAGATAAAAATAAGGCTGGAAAAGTTTAAATAATTATTAAAGTTTACTCCAAAACTTAATCATAGAACTTGGATTTGAATGTCAGTCTGTCTGCATTTAACACTTATGTTCATTTCTAACAAAATGGAATAAATAATTTTAGTCTTAATTTTAAAAGTAAATATATTATAGTCTTATATTTCTACTCATTTTCTTATTCATTTCTTTTGTTTTCAAAATGAAGGTGATGAATCAAATCATCATAAAAGCTTAAAATTTTTTGACAAGCAATAATTTCTTTAATATTTTAAAGTTTTATTGAGATATAATTTCTATGCCATAAAACACCCACTTAAAGTTACAACTCAATGAGAATATATTTACAAAGGATATGTACTTACAGAGATGTACAACCATCACCACAGGCTAATTTTAGAACTTTTCCTTCATATTAAAAAGAAGTGTCCATTTCCAGTCATTTCCATCGATATCCCGAGCTCTAGGCAACTATTAATCTATTTTTGGTCTCTATGAATTTGCCCTTTTTGATTATGTTTTACAAGTGTAGTCACAAATTATGTGTTCTTTTTGCCTGGTATCTTTCACTGAATATGTTTTTGAGATTGATCTCTGCTGTTGCATGTATCAGTATTTTTAAAGTTGCTTCATTTTGGTAAACAATATTTTATCATATGGATATTTTTACGTCCTGAACCATAAGGTCAGATTCTAACATTATTCCTACTTACCTGCTGCTGCTGCTGCTGCTAAGTCACTTCAGTCATGTCCAACTCTGCGCAACCCCATAGACGGCAGCCCACCAGGCTCCTCCGTCCATGGGATTCTCCAGGCAAGAACACTGGAGTGGGTTGCCATTTCCTTCTCCAGTGCATGAAAGTGAAAGTGAAGTCGCTCAGTCGTGTCCAACTCCTAGTGACCCCATGGACTTCAGCCTACCAGGCTCCTCCGTCCATGGGATTTTCCAGGCAAGAGTCCTGGAGTGGGGTGCCATTGCCTTCTCCATGCCGATCCCTAAAAAATTACTGGTGTAACTAAAAATATGTTGCATATCTCAAAATCCAGTCCAAACTGAATTATTTTGGATTGTCACATAATAAACAGTTCAGAATGTCAATTCTGAATTTATATATATATTATATTCACAGTTTTTATTATTTTGTTTCAGCTTGCCATCTCAACTTCTTTACTGTGAAAAGCAGTGCTGTATTAGTGAAAATCAGACCAGCTCTGAAATATTTTGTAATCAGTAATGTGCCCTACTCTTCCTTTTCTCAACTTCCCTTTCTATAAATTGAGTATTTTACTTTTCACCTAAGTAATAACAAGAATTCTTCAAGGAGTTTATGTATTTCATAATCAGTATCCATTTGCCTCATTAAAACACACACATTAGGAAAAGAAATAAGCTATAGTGAGCCTTATATGTACTATCTCATTTCAACTTTCAGAAATACTGTTCTTGGCAAAATCACAAGACATTAAAGAAACAGATAACCTAATAGCCCCCAATTGTACTATATATTGTGTTCTTCCTAGACTTCCCATCTCATTAATTTATTCAATAAATATCCACAGTGAAATGCATTTGTCACCCAGACAGATTAAATTAGCTTCACAATACATTCACTTTCACTTAAACACTTATACATATATATATATATGACATTCATGAATTTATGAACATATGACATACATAAGTAAGAGTATATAAATTTGCAAAGAGAAATAAAACACTGTATTTACTAGGATGTATAAGAAGGAAAGTTATGACCAACCTAGATAGCATATTCAAAAGCAGAGACATTACTTTACCAACAAAGGTTCGCCTAGTCAAGGCTATGGTCTTTCCTGTGGTCATGTATGGATGTGAGAGTTGGACTGTGAAGAAGGCTGAGCGCCGAAGAATTGATGCTTTTGAACTGTGGTGTTGGAGAAGACTCTTGAGAGTCCCTTGGACTGCAAGAAGATCCAACCAGTCCATTCTGAAGGAGATCAATCCTGGAATTTCTTTAGAAGGAATGATGCTAAAGCTGAAACTCCAATATTTTGGCCACCTCATGCGAAGAGTTGACTCATTGGAGAAGACTCTGATGCTGGGAGGGATTGAGGGCAGGAGGAGAAGGGGACGACAGAGGATGAGATGGCTGGATGGCATCACTGACTCGATGGATGCGAGTCTGAGTGACCTCCGGGAGCTGGTGATGGACAGGGAGGCCTGGCGTGCTGCGGTTCATGGGGTCGCAAAGAGTCGGACACGACTGAGCGACTGATCTGATCTGATCTGATCTGATGAGTTAGTAGGTTAACATTCTTTTCCAAACAGTATAATTTTACATTCAAAGCAAAATGCTCTCTTAGGAGACTGTTAGTAAGTGCAAAGTTAAAGCAGTGTCAACTAGACGATTATACCAAGGGTTCTCCTACTACAGTAATTTGCCACACTTTTCATTACTGTATTAGTATGCCTGTCAAACAATCTGAAATGCCTTTGTCAGCTGGTATTCTCTCTCCCATGGACACTAGAGATACACTATCCATTTGTTCAACAGCTTTATCAAGGCACAGGCTACATATTATAAAATTCAACTCTTGTTAAAAACACAATTTAATTATTTTTTAATTTTACAGAGTCATGCAAACATTGTCAAAATTTTGATCATATCCATCACCCAAAAGTTTCCCTGGGGCCAATTTGCAATCAATTCCCATTCCCACTCCCCTCCCCAGGAAGCCAACCACTAATTTACTCTTTGTCTCTGTAAATTTGTCTTTTTTAGGCATTTCATACAAATGGAATGATACAACATGTGTTCTTTGAACCTGGCTTCTTTCCCTTAGCATAATACTGTTGAGGTTCATCCATGCTATATCATGTAAAAATAGTTTGTCAGAGGCTTTTTCTTGTCAATAGTATCCCATAGCATGAATACATTGTATTTTGTTTATCCTTTCACTAGACATTCCAGACGTTTCTACTTTTGAATATTATGAGTAACACTCCTATGAACAATCACATGAAAATCTCCCTGTGTATCCACTTCCTTTTCATCTACTATCCAAGACTGTATATTTTTTCTGAGATTTTGATAAAATCCTCATAATATCTTCTGATATCAGTGATAAGCCTTGTAAAATCAAACTAAATTGTAGAATGTTTTTGTAGACATCCAATCCCGCCCCTCATGTTTATTCTCAATACTTTCTATTTCAAGCTATGCTATTTTCCCAAGTCTTAGTTCAGCCTACTGTGGTGCTCTATAAACACAGTGTATGTAAGGACATATCCAATAGCTTTCAGAATTGAGGTTTTTCAAAATAACTTAAAGGCACAACAATTCTTCAGAAATCGAAATATCCGTCTTTGAAATGGTAGCTATCATTGTGTTAAAAGTCAAGGTGCTCCCTATTCTTCCCCTATATTACTTTTCATACTACAGCAGCAGATGTAGGAGGGCACCTCCATGCCTACTGTGTTTGCTAACAATTGAACTCTCATGCCACTGTGTGGTTTAAGAACTGATAATTCATCTACTGCTAGTGTAGGATATATGACCCATGTCAACATAGAAGAAAAAGGGAAATCTAAAATAAATGTTTGACAACTAATCTCAAAAATATATAAGCAACTCCTACAGCTCAATTCCAGAAAAATTAATGACCCAATCAAAAAATGGGCCAAAGAACTAAATAGACATTTCTCCAAAGAAGACATACAGATAGCTAACAAACACATGAAAAGATGCTCAACATCACTCATTATCAGAGAAATGCAAATCAAAACCACAATGAGGTACCATTTCACGCCAGTCAGAATGGCTGCGATCCAAAAGTCTACAAGCAATAAATGCTGGAGAGGGTGTGGAGAAAAGGGAACTCTCTTACACTGTTGGTGGGAATGCAAACTAGTACAGCCACTATGGAGAACAGTGTGGAGATTCCTTAAAACTGGAAATAGAACTGCCATATGACCCAGCACTCCCACTGCTGGGCATACACACCAGGAAACCAGAATTGAAAGAGACATGTGTACCTCAATGTTCATCACAGCACTGTTTATAATAGCCAGGACATGGAAGCAAACTAGATGTCCTTCAGCAGATGAATGGATAAGAAAGCCATGGTACATATACACAATGGAGTATTACTCAGCCATTAAAAAGAATACATTTGAATCAGTTCTAATGAGGTGGATGAAACTGGAGCCTATTATACAGAGTGAAGTAAGCCAGAAAGAAAAACACCAATACAGTATACTAACACATATATATGCAATTTAGAAAGATGGTAATGATAACCCTGTATACGAGACAGCAAAAAGACACGGATGTATAGAACAGTCTTTTGGACTCTGGGAGAGGGAGAGGGTGGGATGATTTGGGAGAATGGCATTAAAACATGTATAATATCATATTAGAAATGAATCACCAGTCCAGGTTCAGTGCAGGATACAGGAAGCTTGGGGCTGGTGCACTGGGATGACCCAGAGGGATAGTATGGGGAGGGAGGTGGGAGGGGGGTTCAGGATTGGGAACATGTGTACACCCATGGCAGATTCATGATGATGTATGGCAAAACCAATACAATATTGTAAAGTAAAAAAAAAAAAAAAAAAAAACTATTTAAAAAAATAAAATAAATGTTTGAGGGAAAATTCTAGAGACAGAACAAAATAGATATCAATTGTATTCACTGGTTGGGGGTTGGGGGGAAGATGAAGAAACATTATTTGGCCACAGATCTAAGCTTTCAAAAAAAAAATGTTACAGGATCATCCTGGTGGCACCGTTGTAGAGTCCACTTGCCAGTGCAGGAGATACAGGTTCGATCCCTGGCCCTGGAAGATTCCACATGCTGCACAGCAGCTGAGCTCATGGGCCACAACTGAAAATGATCCAAATACATTCTGTCTATAGGAGACACAGTTCAGAATAGAAAGATATAAATAAAAACAAAATAAAAAGAAAAGAAAAAGAGATGTCATGCTAACATCCCCCACAGGGAAGCTGAAGCGACAGGACTAATGGACAAAACGGACTTTAAAACAAAAAATGTTACTAGAGATACAAGGGAACATTTTATAATGATAAAAGGGTTGATCTATTATGAAAATGGAACAATATGTATTTAATAACATATAGTGAGCTTAGAAAACCAAAGTAACTAGGGAAATACAGGCTACATAAGAAGTTCATGGTTCAGTGAAAAAGACTCCATCTGCCAATGCAGGAGACATGGGATCTATCCCTGGGTTTGGAAGATGGCCTGGAAGAGGAAATAGCAACCCAATCCCATATTCTTGCCCAGGAAATCCTATGGACAGAGGAGTCTGGCAGGCTACAGTTTCATGGGGTCACAAAAGAGTCGAACACGACTTAGTAACTAAACAACAGCAAAGATAAGTGGAAAAAAAAAAAAAAACAGAACCTACTACTACATGTTTGAATCTTGAAAACATTATGCTAAGTTAAGAAGACAGTCATGTTGATGTATGGCAAAACCAATACAATATTGTAAAGTAATTAGCATCTAATTAAAATAAATAAATTAAAAAAAAACCAGATATCTCAAAAAAAAAAGACAGTCACAAAAAAATAAGCGTTATATGATTCTGTTTATATAAAATCTCAAAAAAAAGCAACTCTGTAGATACAGAAAGTAGACTAAGTTGCTTACAGCCAAAGGTGATAGGGGTAATAAGAAGATGATAGCTACAAAAATAGGATATCTTTTTCTGATGATAAAAATGTTCTAAAATTGGCCATAGTGATGGTTGCACAGATCTGTAAATATAATTTTTTAAAAATTGACTTGTATACTTTAAATGGGTGAACTATTTGGAACAGAAATAATCTCAGTAAAATTAGTTTAAAAATTGTGGCAATTGAAATTACTTGATACACTATTCAAATAAGAAAATATTATATATATATATGTATATATATATAATGACAACTGTATAAATATGCATATGTAGATACATATATTCATGATGTACATTTAGGTTACATAATTATAAACAGGAAATTAGAAATTTTTGTTTCAATTTAGTCATTAATGAGAGAGAGAGCAGAAATGTCAGAACATTAATGGTGATTATCATTTGTGTGGTAGGATTAATTTGTAATTTCTAGTCATTTTACTTTTTTACAGTTTTCCTATTTTCTTCAAACCTATTTATTTACATGAGGAAAAAGAAGATTATTATTTCTAAAGTGCTAGGAATTTTGAAACTCAAACTCAGTCTTTGATTTAATGGAAGAAAATCTGCAATCACTGTTACAGAATTAAAACTATTGTTGTTAAGAACAGATACTGCCCTAAGACTAGAGGATCTATAAAACACATACTAGTAGATATGTGGATATCATCTGATTTCTGAAATGTAACCAAAATTCTTTATATCAGACTCAGGAATATAACATTCCTCACAAGACAGAGAAAAAAAGTAATAGAATTTAATAGAATGGAACAAACTGAATAGACTACAGGTTTGTTGTTTTTTTTTTTTTTGGAGAATACTCCATGTAAATTGAAAACAAGTTCCTGGAAAAGTGGGTATTTGTGCTATACTTCTGACAATACAAAGCTTTCCAGGTGGCACAGTGGTAAAGAATCCTCCTGCCAAGGCAAGAGATGCAACAGACACGGGATCAATCCCTGGGTTGGGAAGATCCCCTGGAGTAGGAAATTGCAACTCACTCCAGCATTCTTTCCTGGAAACTTCCATGGATAGAAAAGCCTGGCAGGCTACAGTCCATGGGATCGCAAAGAGTCAGATATGACAGGATACCCACACACACGTTTCTGACAATACAGAAGAAGCATTATTAGCACAAAGTTAACACTCTAGCAGTCACAGTCCTAGCTCAGTAAACTTCTATCTCTGTGACACTGCAAAACTCTCTTAACCTTCCGGTGCCTTAATATCCTCCTCTGTAAATTGGGATAATAATACCTACTCCACATGATACTTATCATAATAATATATGTCAGTACTTATAAAGTGCATAGAATAGTGCTTGGCCCATGGTAAGGACTGTAAAATATTTTGCTCAATAAAAATTATATAAATGTATACATGCTAATAACACAAAAAAATCCATTCAAATTGTTTAGCAGTCACACCAATGTTAAGAGACTAGTCATCTATAAATACAAGGCAAATTTATAAGCACAGGTACTGACAGAAAAGCTTACACTCCACAGGTGTGTACTCCCTGGATTACTGCTTT
Source organism: Tragelaphus eurycerus (assembly GCA_935064755.1). Taxonomy (NCBI): domain Eukaryota; kingdom Metazoa; phylum Chordata; class Mammalia; order Artiodactyla; family Bovidae; genus Tragelaphus; species Tragelaphus eurycerus. The sequence continues at coordinate 334,794 of CAKXYN010000319.1, forward strand.
TCTCAGAGCCAACTTCACATCCTTGTTTCTCAAGCTGTATATCAAAGGATTCAGCGAAGGGTTAACAATATTATTCAACACTTGAACCATAGAATCCAACCAAGAACTGGAGGCAGGCCGGAGATAAATGAGGACCACAGGTCCATAGAAGAGCAGGACAGAAGTCAAGTGGGCACTGCAGGTGGAGAAGGCTCTGTGCCTGCCTTCTGAGGAGCTGATTCTCAATATAGAGATAATGATGCAAGTATAAGAAGTGAGGACAAGAAGGAAACACAGGAGTGCCACAACACCTACATTGGTGAAACTCACTGTCTGAGCTAGAGAGGTGTCTGCACAGGCCAGGGGCAGCACCACCGGAATGTCACAGAAGAAATTGCCCACCTCCTTGGGGCCACAGTAGGGTAACTTAAACACAAGAAATGTGAGGACAGATGCATGCACGCTGCTCCCCATCCAGGTGCTCAGACTCAAGATGGCGCACACCCTGGGGCTCATGATGACCGTGTACCGCAACGGGTGACAGATGGCGGCAAAGCGGTCATAGGCCATCACCGTGTACAGGAAACACTCCGTGCAGCCCAGGAAGTGATAAAAGAAGAGCTGGCAGGTGCAGCCCTGGTAAGAGATGGTCCGGCTTTGCCCCAGTAGGTAGAGCATCATTTTGGGGGAACTCACAGAAGGGAAAAAGATGTCAAACACTGACAGGTTGCCCAGGAAGAAATACATGGGGGTGTGGAGGTTGGAGGAAGTGAGGATGGCCAGGAGAATGAGCAGGTTCCCCACAAGAGTGAGCAGGTAGAAGGCGAGGAAGAAGACAAAGAGCGCGTGTTCCAGCCCCTGTGTGTGAGGGATTCCGGTGAGGAGGAACTCGGTCACTGGAGTGTGATTCCTCATCTTCACATCTAGTCACACCTGGAAGGTCAAACAGCGGTCTCACTGAGATGGGCTTTCCCCAAAACACTAATACCTGCACAGGACCCATGGAAAGAGATAACATCTATATATTATACATAAAAAACTTCTAGATGGGAGTCAGTCCAGTCCTTACTAATTAATGAGTGACATTCAGCCATTTTTCATCTGTATCTGCTGAAGGATAATAGATAGCACAAGATAAAAAATAGAGAGGAGGGTAGAAGATAAATCCTGCCTCAGATTTATCTGAATTTAAATGCCCAATCTAATTCCCACTCAGTGATTTTGGACGATTTTTTAAAAATCTCCATATCTCCTCAGTATCTGGGTTAATAGTTTAATAATATCTTATGATTCTAAGATGTAATAATATGATTCTACTTTGGCCACGTGATATGAAGAACTGACTCTGATGCTGGTAAAGATTGAAGGCAGGAGGAGAAGGGAATGACAGAGGATGAGATGGTTGAATGGCACTGCCAACTCGATGGACATGAGTTTGAGCAAACTCCAGGAGTTGGTGATGGACAGGGAACCCTAGTGTACTGCTGTCCATCAGGTTGCTAAGAGTCAAACATGACTGAGCGACTGAACTTGATTCTAATGAGGAATAATGCTTTAATATATATAAAACCCCCAATGTAATGCTGCAAATTCCTACCTCGTTAGAAAATTCTCTCAAGGTACTGAATTCTGATTTCAATGCTCCTTTACTCCACACAGAAGATTTGACTTAGGCTGATCTGCACCTGCAGCACTTTGGAATCATCTATTGATGTCACTGATTCACAAAAACGCTTTCTCCATCGTCAACTCAAAAAATGGACAACCAAGAACCATCTAGTGGAAATACAGTGAAACACGATGGAAATGATAATACTTAATTCAGGAAAAAGCAACAGGTAGTTAGCAATAATAAAAACAACTATCTTCTCTCAATGTCACAATCAGTCTTTCAACAGAAATTATGTCTGCAATATGACAATGTATGCCATCCCGATGAAGGTTTTTAGGACTCAGCGTCATTAACTAGGGAATATCTTAAGAAAACCCATGGAGTCAGCTAAGTCTGTGTTTAGTCCAAACTCCAGTACAGCCAATTTCCATCTTCTCTCACATGCTTATGTATAACCCATCAGATGAGGAGAGAGTGTTCCAAAAGAAGGCACCTACAGATGGAAGGGAAAGAGTCGACATGGGCTGGAATCCAGGCTCCACATCCACCCTCCTGCTTTCTTTCCTTTCTTTCCTTCAGAGCCTGGAACAGAAGGCCAGGCTCTGAAACCAGAGAAGCTGAATGCACCTCTTAGATTAAGTCGCTCAGATCTGAAAATCCAGACCAACAGTGCCTTGTGTTCCTTGGGAAAAGGAGTGGCATTCGTTCCCTGAAGAGTGAATAGATGTTCTGAGTGTTCCTTTGAGACCTTCTCCCCATGTGGGATGTTTGTAGAACAGGGGGAGCAATTATACTGGAGACTTTCCCCTCCTTCCTTCTTATCTTCACTATCTCTACTTCATTACATCTTAGACTAAGATATAATTATGTAAAAGCATTTACTTATTTTCAATATGCATGTATGTTCGACATTTTGATTATCTATTTGTCATTAATGGGCACAAATAGCTTCCACCCCCTACCTATTGTGAATAATTCTTCCATGAACATACTATAAGTATGAATATTCAGGACTCTTGGATGTATACTCAGAAGTAAAATTAGTGAATCATAGGGTAATTTTATTTCCAAATTTACTGAGAAATCACCATAGTACTTTCCATAGAGAAAGTACCATTTTTCAATTCCTACCAACAGTGCACAATGGTTCCAAGTTTTCCACATCTCTTTTCTATTTTGCTTTTTTCCCCAATAAGAGCTATTCTAACGGGTGTAGGTGATATCTCAATGTGAATTTGATTTGCATCTCCCTAACAATTACAATAAACTGTGGAAAATTCTAAAAGAGATGGGAATACCAGACCACCAGACCTGCCTCTTGAGAAACTTATATGCAGGTCAGGAAGCAACAGTTAGAACTGGACATGGAACAACAGACTGGTTCCAAATAGGAAAAGGAGTACGTCAAGGCTGTATATTGTCACCCTGCTTATTTAACTTATATGCAGAGTACATCATGAGAAACGCTGGGCTGGAAGAAGCATAAGCTGGAATCAAAATTGCCAGGAGAAATATCAATAACCTCAGATATGCAGATGACACCATCCTAATGGCAGAAAGTGAAGAGGGGAAAAAAAGCCTCTTGATGAAAGTGAAAGAGGAGAGTGAAAAAGTTGGCTTAAAGGTCAACATTCAGAAAACAAAGATCATGGCATCTGGTCCCATCACTTCATGGGAAATAGATGGGGAAACCGTGGATACAGTGTCAGACTTTACTTTGGAGGGCTCCAAAATCACTGCAGATGGTGACTGCAGCCATGTAATTAAAAGACGCTTACTCCCTGGAAGGAAAGTTATGACCAACCTAGATAGCATATTGAAAAGCAGAGATATTACTTTGCCAACAAAGGACCGTCTAGTCAAGGCTATGGTTTTTCCAGTGGTCATGTATGAATGTGAGAGTTGGACTATGAAGAAAGCTGAGCGCTGAAGAATTGATGCTTTTGAACTGTGGTGTTGGAGAAGACTCTCGAGAGTCCCTTGGACTGCAAGGAGATCCAACCAGTCCATTCTAAAGGAGATCAGTCCTGGGTGTTCATTGGAAGGACTGATGCTAAAATTGAAACTCCAATACTTTGGCCACCTCATGCGAAGAGTTGACTCATTGGAAAAATCTCTAACGCTGGAAGGGATTGGGGGCAGGAGGAGAAGGGGACAACAGAGGATGAGATGGCTGGATGGTATTACCAACTCGATGGACATGAGTTTGGATGAGCTCTTGGAGTTGCTGATGGACAGGGAGGCCTGGCGTGCTGCAATTCATGGGGTCGCAAAGAGTCGGATACGACTGAATGACTGAACTGAACTGAACTGAACAATTACTCATGTTAAGCATCTTTTCATATACTTGATGATCAATTGTATGTCTTCTTTACAGATGTCTATTTAAGTCCTTCCCCCCTCCCTCCCTTTAATCAAGATATTTGTTTTGTTGTTGTTCTTGTTGAGGATGCTGGAATAAGATTTTAAGAACTGGTGTGTGCATGTGTATGTGTGTGCACATGTGTTTTAAGAAAAGATTTGTGTTGTGTGCTATACTAAAGTTTTAGATACAAGGAAGCTTTAAGATGTTTTAATATTTTTGCCATGCCTGTCATTACAACACTGATTTCAGAGAAGCTGAGAAAAGTGGTTGGAGCTCATTCATATTTGGCTTTCTTCAATTCTTTGAGAATATGTATTTCAACTTTCATGAAAATATATATCTAAATAAGTTATGTGGTTGTTCTGTATCCCACATGTTTCACTCATGTTTCTGTTTTCATATCAATAAATTTGCAAATACATCACAACTTGAAAGGCTAAGTGATACCCATTCATTCATTCAACAAACACACGCCATGCTTACTAGGTCACTGGGCAATGTCCTATGGGTACAACAGTGAATAAGACAAACATGATGGAAATTTGTCTTGCACAGAAAAGAAATAAAATGAACAAGTTTAAGTATTAGTGGTGATAACAGTCATAATCACAATATGGGGTTTACCAGATATTATAGCTTGAGGGTTCTTCCATCAGTATGCAGCATTAATAGGATGGCAAACTAATACTAGAGTTGTTTGAATCCAGCATATAGTCTAGGACACACTTCCAAAGCACAGGAATAGGATTCTGTATGATCTTAGATTTTATCTGTCATGTTAGGAGGGGACATGGAATCCTCACATTGCACATCAAACCATTGTCTTTGGTGTAAATGGACTTCATTTTGTCCTTTTTGGCTCATGCTTTTTGTAAGGGCAGCGATTTATTTTATTGGGGGTTTTCACTTTTTGTTTTATTTTAATGGTTTCAAATGGTATGGATACTTTGGGGAGTAAAAATGGAACACAAACCTATGCATCAGTAAAATCTCATAGAAAATAAGGACCGTGGGATCACCTGTAAATATTCTCCTTCTTTCTCTGGATTCTGGAGAAAAGTGAGAAATGGTGAACAACTTGAGTATTTGGGGAGGCCAAGTTGGAAAATGTAACTTAGTGGGAGAACCAGATACACATGGTAACTGAACCCAGTAATCAGGACATCTTCTCTTCAAACAACTCTGGACAATATGGCTTTCCCAACCCTTTCACACTAAAGTATAATCTGGGATGTTGTCAGCATGATACCATAGGAAACAGTGATAGTAGGAATTAAGAGGACTTGAGACTAGAGCTGTATTTACCCTAACTACACGTGTAATGAAGGACAAGATGCTTATTGCTATATCTCAGTGCCACCATGTACAGAGGAGTACAATGGGTTGTGGCACAGAAGTAATGGAGACAGAGGGATGGTATGTGGATGGAGGAGGGAGGAGGGTTCAGGATGGGGAACACATGTATACCTGTGGCAGATTCACTTTGATATATGGCAAAACCAATACAATATTCTAAAGTTAAATAAAAAAAAAAAAGAAAGTCAATATATAGATGACCAACGTCCCTCTATATTATACCAGCTATTTATTGAACACTATGTATCATGAGCTCTGAAGAGAGTTCAATAAAGCCCATGTAGTATAGGCATAAATAAACACAGAATAACAAAAATACCAAATACCAAACAGAGGAGAAAATGTAGAAAGCATTCAGAAAAAAAAATGACTCATCTTTTACAAGGGAACATCAGTGAGAGTGTTGACTGACTTTTCCTATGAAACAGTGGATCTCAGAAGACACCAGGATAAGTAAGTACGCAAAGGAAAAAAGCCAACAAGGATACTACTGACATTAAAGAAATCATCCAAATGAATATGAAATAAAGACATTCTATGAAAAATTAAAGTGGAAAAAATTTGTTCCCAGCAGATGTACCTTACAAGAACTACTAAATGAAGTCCTTCAAGCTACAAGCACTTAACTCTAGATGGTAATCCAAATACAAATGAAAGACAAACACCATTGGTAAAGGTAACTATGCTATTTAAAAAGACAGTATAAATTCATACTTTCTAATTTCAATGAACTTAATACCAAATATATAAAATTCAATATGCATATAAAGTATTACAGAGTATGCAATATTCATAAAAATGTAATATACTTGCCAATAATAGCCAAAAAAAAAGGTAGATGGGAGCAAATCTGTATTGAGCAAAGAAAATGACACGATAATTCAAAACCACAGAAACAAATGGAGAAAACTAAAAATAACAAGGTTATTATAACATAAGCTATAAATACATAGTTTTTTTACATACTTCACCCATCTTCTTTAAAAGACATAAAATTACACAAAGCAATAATTATAACAATGCATTGTTGAAATTGTAGCATTCATAGGTATAATATGTCTAACGATAATACCACAAGGAGAGGGCAGAAGGTGGAGAGCTATATAGGATTAGTGTCTCTCTATCACTCTGGAATTAATTTAGTATATGTCTGAAACTTACTGTGATAAGTTAAGACATAAGATGGTAAGCCCTAGAGCAACTATTAAGGTAGTAATTCAAACAATATAGTGAAAAACTCATTAAAGAAACTAAAAATGCTAAAAAGTATTAATTATAAATTAATTTTTTAAAGTAAAAGAGAAATAAAAGAACGATAAAAGACATGGAATGACACATATAGAAAGCAAAAAGAAATATCACATGTAAATCCAATTATATCTATAAATGTGAATGGATTAAAATTCAATCAAAAAGGCAGAGATCATTGAACTGGACCATAAAAATGATCCAAATGCATTCTGTCTATAGGAGACACATTTTAGATTCAAAGACAAAAACAGGGGACTTCCCAGGTGGTCTAATGACTAAGACTCTGAGCTCTCAATGCAGGGGTCTGGTTTCATATCCCTGTTCAGGCAACTAGATCCTACATGCTGTAACTAAGAACCAGGGCAGCCAAATAAATTAATTAAAAATAAATACTGTTTTTAAAAAGATACAAACAGAAGGAAAATAAGAGTGTAGAAAAAGAGATGTCATGCAAATAGAAACAACGGGGAGTTAAAGTGGTTGCTGCTGCTGCTGCTAAGTCGCTTCAGTCGTGTCCAACTCTGTACGACCCCATAGACGGAAGCTCACCAGGCTCTCCTGTCCCTGGGATTCTCCAGGCAAGAACACTGGAGTGGGTTGCCATTTCCTTCTCCAATGCATGAAAGTGAAAAGTCAAAGTGAAGTCTCTCAGTCGTGTCCGACTCTTAGTGACCCCACGGACTGGAGCCTACCAGGCTCCTCCGTCCATGGGATTTTCCAGGCAAAAGTACTGGGGTGGGGTTAGGTTAGTAGAAAAAATAGACTTTAAAACAAAACATGTTACTAGAGTTAAAAAGGAATATTTTATAATAATAAAAGGGTTAATCTGGTATAAAGACAGAACAATTGTAAGTACATGTGCATTTAATAATATATAGTTGCCTCAGAAATCAAGAGAACTAGAGACATTCATATCACATATGAAGTGGGGGGAGGTGCAGAGGGACATAACTTGCTACTACATGGATGAACCTTGAAAACATTATGCTAAGTTGAGAGAGTCACATAAAAACACATTTTCTGTGATTCTCTTGATATAAAATGTCCAGAACAGGGAAATCTATAGATACAGAAAGCAGATTAATGATTGCTTATGGTCAAGGGTGACAGAGGTAATAAGAGAATGACAGCTAAATGGTATAGCATATCTTTTTGAGATGATAAAAATGTTCTAAAACACACCATGGGGATGGTTTCACATATCTGTGAATATACTAAAAAAAACACTGACTCGTGTACTTTAAATAGGTGAATTATTTGGTATGTAAATTATATCTCAATAAAACTGGTTAAAACTGTGGCAATTGAAAATGCTTGATACACTTTTAAAACAAGATTCATGGCTCAGTGTTACAGAATCTGACTGTCAATGCAGGAGACACAAGAGACTCACTGCAGTAGAAAATGGCAACCCACTCCAGTATTCTTGCCTGAAAAATCCCATGGACTGAGGAGCCTGGTGGGCAACAGTCCATGGGATTAAAAAAGTCTGACATGACTGTGCAACTGAACACAGTTTTTACACTTATTTACAGACATGACTGCAGCTGCTGCTGCTTAGTCACTTCAGTCATGTCCACTCTGTGTGACTCTTAAGGATGGCAGCCTGCCAAGCTCCTCCATCCGTGGGATTCTCTACGCAAGAGTACTAGAGCGGGTTGCCACGCCCACCTCCAGGGGATCTTCCCAACTCATGGAGAGAACCCGGGTCTTCTGCATTGCAGGCAGATTCTTTACCACTGAGCCACCAGGGAAGCCCCACATATGTGCATAAATACACATATGTAGATAGCTATATAATAATACAGATATAAATGAAATAATTATAAACAGAAAGTCAGGAAATTTAGTTCTAATTTAGTCATCAATGAGAGAGATAGAGCAAATGCCAGAATGTTAATGCTGATTATATTTCAGTGGTAGCATTAATGCATAATTTCAGGTCACTTTAATTTTCACAGTCTTCCTATTTTCTTCAAATCTATTTACTTACATAAGGGAAAAAAAAGATTATTACATTTGAAAGTTCAGGAATTCTGCAATTCAAACTCAGTCTTAATTTAATGAAAGAAAATCTGCAGTCATTATTACAGAATTCAAATCACTGTAGTAAAGAACAGATATACTTAACTAAAATTGATGATCTATTAAAATACATATTAATAGATATATGGATGTCACCTGGCTTCTGAAATGTAACAGAAACTCTTTATATCAAGATGAAATACATAACATTTGTTAAAACATATATTAAAAGTGATAAAATTAATGGAACGAATTTAATAGATTATATATTTTGGGGGAAAATTAGAGACTACTCAATGTAAATTGAAAAGAAGTCCCTAAAAGAAGTAGGCATTTATGCTATAATCCTGACAATACAGTGGAAGCCTTAGCACAAAGTTAAAAACCTTGCATTCACATCCTAGATCAGCAACTCTCTATCTCTGAGACACTGGTCCTAACCTCTCGGTGCATTAATATCCTCCTCTGTAAATTGGGAATAATATTTACTCCATGTGATAATTATAATAAAAACATGGGTCAGTATTTATAAAGTGCATAGAATACTGCCTAGCACATGGGAAGTGCTGTAAAAGATTTTGCTGAATAAAAATTTTATATAAATATATACACACTAATCATAAAGATCTCATTCAACCTACTTATCCCACATTGCACTTAGCAGTCACCTCAACGTCTAATAGACTAGGTGCCCCAGATAAATACAAGGCAAAATTGTAAGGACAGATAATGACAGAGTACTTTACACTCCTCAAGTATATACTCCCTGGATCAGTGCTTTTCTCAGAGCCAACTTCACATCCTTGTTTCTCAAGCTATATATCAAAGGATTTAGGGATGGGTTAACATTATTATTGAATACCTGAACCACAGAAACCAACCACAGGCTGGAGGCAGGCCAGAGATAAATGAGGACCACGGGCCCATAGAAGAGGAGGACGGAAGTCAGGTGGGCACTGCAGGTGGAGAAGGCTCTGTGCCTGCCTTCTGAGGAGCTGATTCTCAGTATAGAGATAATGATGCAAGTATAAGAAGTGAGGACAAGAAGGAAACACAGGAGTGCCACAACACCTACATTGGTGAAACTCACTGTCTGAGCTAGAGAGGTGTCTGCACAGGCCAGAGGCAGCACCACTGGGATGTCACAGAAGAAATTGCCCACCTCCTTGGGGCCACAGTAGGGTAACTTAAACACAAGAAATGTGAGGACAGATGCATGCACGCTGCTCCCCATCCAGGTGCTCAGACTCAAGATGGCGCACACCCTGGGGCTCATGATGACCGTGTACCGCAACGGGTGACAGATGGCGGCAAAGCGGTCATAGGCCATCACCGTGTACAGGAAACACTCCGTGCAGCCCAGGAAGTGATAAAAGAAGAGCTGGCAGGTGCAGCCCTGGTAAGAGATGGTCCGGCTTTGCCCCAGTAGGTAGAGCATCATTTTGGGGGAACTCACAGAAGGGAAAAAGATGTCAAACACTGACAGGTTGCCCAGGAAGAAATACATGGGGGTGTGGAGGTTGGAGGAAGTGAGGATGGCCAGGAGAATGAGCAGGTTCCCCACAAGAGTGAGCAGGTAGAAGGCGAGGAAGAAGACAAAGAGCGCGTGTTCCAGCCCCTGTGTGTGAGGGATTCCCGTGAGAAGGAACTCGGTCACTGGAGTGTGATTCCTCATCTTCACATCTAGTCACACCTGGAAGATCAGACAGTGGTCTTATTGATATGGGCTTTCCCCAAAACACTAATACCTGCACAGGACCCACGGGAAAGGGATAACATCTATATACTACACATAAAAATGGAGAAGAGAATAACAACCCATTCCAGTATTCTGGCCCAGAGAATTCTATGGACAGATGATTCTGGTGGGCTGCCGGCCATGGGATCTCAAAGCACTGGACACGACTCCATGACTGAACTGTCCTGAACTGATTGATGTGAATGATTCTCAAAAATGCTCTCACCATCATAACTGGAATAGCAGAAAACTGAAAACCATCTAGTGTAATACAAGAGAACAGGATGGAAATGATAGTACTTAATGCAGGCAAAGCATCAAGCAATTAGCACTATTAAAAACAACTACCTTCTTTCAACATAAAATTCTGTCTTTCAATAGAATTTACACCTGCAATATGACAATATGTATGGATACAATTAAGGTTTTTAAGACTCGGCATCATTAATTAAGGAATATCTTAAGAAAATCTATGAAGTTATCTAACTCACTTTTAGCCCAGACTCCAATAGAGCCAATTCCCATCTTCTCTCACCTGCCTCTAGTATGTATAACCCATCAGATGAGGAGAGAGTGTTTTAGAAAGAAGGCACCTACAGATGGAAGGGAAAGAGTGGACTTGGGCTGGAATTCAGGCTCCACATCCACCCTCCTGGTTTCCTTTCCTTTTAGATGCCATGAAACAGAAGGGCCAGGCTCTGAAACCAGAAAGGCTGAACACACCTCTTTGTCAGAGGAGTGGCATTCATTCCCTAAAGAGTGAATAGGCATTTTGGGTATTCCTTTGGGGCCGTCTCCCCAAAGGAGATATCTATAGAACAGAGGAAGCAATTAGACTGGAGACTTTCCCTTCCTTCCTCCTTCTTCCCTCCTCTTCTTTACTTCACTCTATCTCATTAATTCTTAGACTAAAATGTAATTATGCAAAAGCATTTGCTTATTTTCAAATCCCTTTGATTAACAGTCACTCTTGGACATTTTTTTCCTTTAGTAGAGAGCCATCCATTAAGAAATTGCCCAGTGATGTTGTGTTGTAAGAACTGAGTTTAAAGAAAAAGCTGGAGATTAGGAAAATAAGCACTTAGAAACAAGGCAATAATCCCATCTGGTGTTGACAAAATTTCTTTTTGTATAATTAGTTGTATAGTTTCCCAATATCACTTTCTCTACTGCCTCAATTAATATCTTCAGTTCAGTTCAGTTCAGTTCCAGTCACTCAGTCATGTCTGACTCTTTGCAACCCCATGAATTACAGCACGCCAGGCCTCCCTGTCCATCACCAACTCCTGGAGTTCACTAAGACTCACACCCATCTAGTCGGTGATACCATCCATCAATCTCATCCTCTGTCGTCCCCTTCTCCTCCTTTCCCCAATCCCTCCCAGCATCAGGGTCTTTCCAATGAGTCAACTCTTTGCATGAGGTGGCCAAAGTATTGGAGTTTCAGCTTTAGCATCATTCCTTCCAAAGAAATCCCAGGGCTGATCTCCTTTAGAATGGACTGGTTGGATCTCCTTGCAGTCCAAGGGACTCTCAAGAGTCTTCTCCAACACCACAGTTCAAAAGCATCAATTAATATCTTGCTAAGTCACTTCAGTCGTGTCCGACTCTGTGCGACCCCATAGACAGCAGCCCACCAGGCCTCCCCGTCCCTGGGACTCTCCAGGCAAGAACACTGGAGTGGGTTGCCATTTCCTTCTCCACCACGTGAAAGTGAAAAGTCAAAGTGAAGTCGCCCAGTCGCGACTGACTGGTAGCGACCCCATGGAATGCAGCCCACCAGGCTCCTCCATCCATGGGACTCTCCAGGTAAGAGTACTGGAGTGGCTTGGCATTGCCCTCTCCGAATATCTTATCCTTTTCTAAAAACTCTTTTCTTCATTTTCATTTAAGATCACTACTATTCTTTATCTAGCATGCTTTAACTAATCTAATTTGGTCCAATTTATGTTTTAAGAATCAATCTGCTAAGTACTGTGTAGAGAAAGGATCAGAACACCAAAGGTAGAAATAGGTAGGGCCATGATCATGTGCAGGGTGCGGGGTGCACTGAGAGCACGCCCAAGAGGAGCTACCCAACGACCAAGGAAGGACGGCGGTGAGGACTGGCACACTAAGCGCGGCCGAGAGGAGCTACCCCACGACCGAGGTCAGGAAGGGCGGTGGTGAGGAGATACCCCTCCCCCAAGGTCAGGAAGGGCGGCGGTGAGAAGAGACCCCTCATCCAAGGTAAGGTGCAATGGCTGTGCTTTGCTGGAGCAGCCAGGAAGAGATACCCCACACCCAAGGTAAGAGAAACCCAAGTAAGATGGTAGGTCTTGCAAGAGGGCATCAGAGGGCAAATACACTGAAACCATACTCACAAAAAACTAGTCAATCTAATCACACCAGGACCACAGCCTTGTCTAACTCAATGAAATTAAGCCATGCCCGTGGGGCAACGCAGGATGGGCAGGTCATGGTGGAGAGATCTGACAGGGTGTGGTCCGCTGGAGAAGGGAATGGCAAACCACTTCAGTATTCTTGCCTTGAGAACCCCATGAACAGTATGAAAAGGCAAAATGATAGGATACTGAAAGAGAAACTCCCCAGGTCAGTAGGGGCCCAATATGCTACTGGAGATCAGTGGAGAAATAACTCCAGAAAGCATGAAGGGATGGAACCAAAGCAGAAAGAATACCCAGCTGTAGGTGTGTCTGGTGATAGAAGTAAAGTCCGATGCTGTAAAGAACAATATTGCATCAGATCAGATCAGTCGCTCAGTCGTGTCCGACTCTTTGCGACCCCATGAACTGCAGCACGCCAGGCCTCCCTATCCATCACCAGCTCTCGGAGGTCACTCAGACTCACATTCATCGAGTCAGTGATGCCATCCAGCCATCTCATCCTCTGTCGTCCCCTTCTCCTCCTGCCCTCAATCCCTCCCAGCATCAGACTCTTCTCCAATGAGTCAACTCTTCGCATGAGGTGGCCAAAATACTGGAGTTTCAGCTTGAGCATCATTCCCTCCAAAGAAATCCCAGGTCTGATTTCCTTCAGAATGGACCGGTTGGATCTCCTTGCAGTCCAAGGGACTCTCAAGAGTCTTCTCCAACACCACAGTTCAAAAGCATCTATTCTTCGGCGCTCAGCTTTCTTCACAGTCCAGCTCTCACAAACATACATGACCACAGGAAAGACCATAGCCTTGACTAGGCGAACCTTTGTTGGCAAACTGATGTCTCTGCTTTTGAATATGCTATCTAGGTTGGTCATAACCTTCCTTCCAAGGAGTAAGCGTCTTTTAATTTCATGGCTGCAGTCACCATCTGTAGTGATTTTGGAGCCCAGAAAAATAAAGTCTAACACTGTTTCCACTGTTTCTCCATCTATTTCCCATGTAGTGATGGGACCAGATGCCATGATCTTCGTTTTCTGAATGTTGAGCTTTAAGCCAATCTTTTCACTCTCCACTTTCACTTTCATCAAGAGGCTTTTGAGTTCCTCTTCACTTTCTGCCATAAGGGTGGTGTCATCTGCATATCTGAGGTTATTGATATTTCTCCCGGCAATCTTGATTCCAGCTTGTGTTTATTGCATAGGAACCTGGAATGTCAGGTCCATGAATCAAGGCAAATTGGAAGTGGTCAAACAAGAGATGGCAATAGTGAATGTTGACATTCTAGGAACTAGCAAACTAAAATGGACTGGAATGGGTGAATTTAACTCAGAGGACCATTATATCTACTACTGTGGGCAGGAATCCCTCAGAAGAAACGGAGTGGCCATCATGGTCAACAAAAGAGTCCGAAATGCAGTACTTGGATGCAATCTCAAAAACGACAGAATGATCTCTGTTCGTTTCCAAGGCAAACCATTCAATGTCACAGTAATCCAAGTCTATGCCCCAACCAGTAATGCTGAAGAAGCTGAAGATGAACGGTTCTATGAAGACCTACAAGACCTTTTAGAACTAACACCCAAAAAAGATGTCCTTTTCATTATAGGGGACTGGAATGCAAAAGTAGGAAGTCAAGAAACACCTGGAGTAACAGGCAAATTTGGCCTTGGAATACAGAATGAAGCAGGGCAAAGACTAACAGAGTTTTGCCAAGAAAATGCACTGGTCATAGCAAATACCCTCTTCCAACAACACAAGAGAAGACTCTATACATGGACATCACCAGATGGTCAACACCGAAATCAGATGGATTATATTCTTTGCAGCCAAAGATGGAGAAGCTCTCTACAATCAGCAAAAACAAGACCAGGAGCTGACTGTGGCTCAGACCATGAACTCCTTATTGCCAAATTCAGACTTAAATTGAAGAAAGTAGGGAAAACTACTAGACCATTCAGGTATGACCTAAATCAAATCCCTTATGATTATACAGTGGAAGTGAGAAATAGATTTAAGGGCCTAGATCTGATAGAGTGCCTGATGAACTATGGAATGAGGTTCGTGACATTGTACAGGAGACAGGGATCAAGACCATCCCCATGGAAAAGAAATGCAAAAAAGCAAAATGGCTGTCTGGGGAGGCCTTGCAAATAGCTGTGAAAAGAAGAGAAGCGAAAAGCAAAGGAGAAAAGAAAAGATATAAACATCTGAATGCAGAGTTCCAAAGAATAGCAAGAAGAGATAAGAAAGCCTTCTTCAGCGATCAATGCAAATAAATAGAGGAAAACAACAGAATGGGAAAGACTAAGGATCTATTCAAGAAAATCAGAGATACCAAAGGAACATTTCATGCAAAAATGGGCTCGATAAAGGACAGAAATGGTATGGACCTAACAGAAGCAGAAGATATTAAGAAGAGGTGGCAAGAATACACAGAAGAACTGTACAAAAAAGAGCTTCACAACCCAGATAATCATGATGGTGTGTTCACTGACCTAGAGCCAGACATCCTAGAATGTGAAGTCAAGTGGGCCTTAGAAAGCATCACTACAAACAAAGCTAGTGGAGGTGATGGAATTCCAGTGAAGCTATTCCAAATCCTGAAAGATGATGCTGTGAAAGTGCTGCACTCAATATGCCAGCAAATCTGGAAAACTCAGCAGTGGCCACAAGATTGGAAAAGGTCAGTTTTCATCCCAATCCCAAAGAAAGGCAATGCCAAAGAGTGCTCAAACTACCGCACAATTGGACTCATCTCACACACTAGTAAAGTAATGCTCAAAATTCTCCAAGCCAGGCTTCAGCAATATGTGAACCGTGAACTTCCTGATGTTCAAGCTGGATTTAGAAAAGGCAGAGGAACCAGAGATCAAATTGCCAACATCCGCTGGATCATGGAGAAAGCAAGAGAGTTCCAGAAAAACATCTATTTCTGCTTTATTGACTATGCCAAAACCTTTGACTGTGTGGATCACAATAAACTGTGGAAAATTCTGATAGAGATGGGAATACCAGACCACCTGATCTGCCTCTTGAGAAATCTGTATGCAGGTCAGGAAGCAACAGTTAGAACTGGTCATGGAACAACAGACTGGTTCCAAATAGGAAAAGGAGTACGTCAAGGCTGTATATTGTCACCATGTTTATTTAACTTATATGCAGAGTACATCATGAGAAATGCTGGACTGGAGGACACACAAGCTGGAATCAAGATTGCCGGGAGAAATATCAATAACCTCAGATATGCAGATGACACCAGCCTTATGGCAGAAAGTGAAGAGGAACTCAAAAGCCTCTTGATGAAAGTGAAAGTGGAGAGTGAAAAGGTTGGCTTAAGGCTCAACATTCAGAAAACGAAGATCATGGCATCTGGTCCCATCACTACATGGGAAATAGATGGAGAAACAGTGGAAACAGTGTTAGACTTTATTTTTCTGGGCTCCAAAATCACTGCAGATGGTGACTGCAGCCATGAAATTAAAAGACGCTTACTCCTTGGAAGGAAAGTTATGACCAACCTAGATAGCATACTGAAAAGCAGAGACATTACTTTGCCAACAAAGGTTCGCCTAGTCAAGGCTATGGTCTTTCCTGTGGTCATGTATGGATGTGAGAGCTGGACTGTGAAGAAGGCTGAGCACCGAAGAATTGATGCTTTTGAACTGTGGTGTTGGAGAAGACTCTTGAGAGTCCCTTGGACTGGAAGGAGATCCAACCAGTCCATTCTGAAGGAGATCAGCCCTGGGATTTCTTTGGAAGGAATGATGCTAAAGCTGAAACTCCAGTACTTTGGCCACCTCATGCGAAGAGTTGACTCATTGGAGAAGACTCTGATGCTGGGAGGGATTGAGGGCAGGAGGAGAAGGGGACGACAGAGGATGAGATGGCTGGATGGCATCACTGACTCAATGAATGTGAGTCTGAGTGACCTCCGAGAGCTGGTGATGGATAGGGAGGCCTGGAGTGCTGCAGTTCATGGGATCGCAAAGAGTCGGACACGACTGAGCGACTGATCTGATCTGATGATCATGTTATTTTTACTGGCCGTTCAATGAAACAAGCACATGGATCTATTTAAAATGTTATAGCTAAAGTCGCTTTGAGATCACACAAAATGACAATGGTTTACGTATTCACAACATCTAATAATCAGTCTTTTTTCTATGCTAAGGAACTCAGAAGTCTTCTGTTTCTATACTTCTGAAATCATAATTACTTCTTACTGAGAATCAGTCAGTTCAGTTCAGTTCAGTCACTCAGTCATGTCCGACTCTTTGAGACCCCATGAATCACAGCACGCTCCTATTTTATTTGACCAAACTCTTCAAGGCTCCTTTATTTCATCCTTGCACCAACTCTATGAGTAGATGTTATCTTATTTTTGAAGATAAATATAAGGTTGGAAAAGTTTAAATAATTACCAAAGTGTACTCCAAAAGCCAATCACAGAACTTAGATTTGAATGTCAATCTGTCTGCATTTAAAACTTATGATCACTTCTAACAAAATGGAATAAATAATTTTAGTCTTAATTTTAAAAGTAAATGTAGTCTTATACTTCTACTCATTTCTTATTTGCTAGCTTTGTTTTCAAAATGAAGATGGTGAATCATGTCATCATAAAACTTAAAATTTTTTGACAAGCAATGATTTCTTTAATAATTTAAACAGCTTTATTGAGATACAATGTCTATGCCATAAAGTACCCACTTTAAGTGTACAACTCAATAGAATATATTTACAAAGAATATGTATTGATAGTTGTACAACCATTCAGTTCAGTTAAGTTGCTCAGTCGTGTCCGACTCTTTGCGACCCCATGAATTGCAGCACGCCAGGCCTCCCTGTCCATCAGCAACTCCCGGAGTTCACCCAAACCCACATCCATAGAGTCGGTGATGCCATCCAGCCATCTCATCCTCCATCATCCCTTTTTCCTCCTGCCCCCAATCCCTCCCATCATCAGAGTCTTTTCCAATGAGTCAACTCTTCGCATAAGGTGGCCAAAGTACTGAAGTTTCAGCTTTAGCATCATTCCTTCCAAAGAAATCCCAGGACTGACTTCCTTTAGAATGGACTGGTTGGATCTCCTTGCAGTCCATGGGACTCTCAAGAGTCCTCTCCAATACCACAGTTCAAAAGCATCAATTCTTCGGCATTTTACAACCATTACCACAATCTAATTTTAGAACATTTCCTCCATAATATATATACTATGTGTATACTATGTGTATATATATATATGTGCATATAATATGTATGTATATATGTGTATACTTACCTGGTGGCTCAGACAGTAAAGCGTCTGTCTACGATGCAGGAGACCCGGGTTCAATCCCTGGGTTGGGAAGATCCCTTGGAGAAGGAAATGGCAATCCACTCCAGTACTATTGCCTGGAAAATCCCATGGACAGAGGAGCCTGGTAGGCTACAGTCCATGGGATCGCAAAGAGTCAGACATGACTGAGCGACTTCAAGTTCATATATGTGTACATGCAAATAAGTACATATACAATATACATAATATTATATATTCCCTCATTTTATATATATATATGCAGTAAGCCAGGCTTTCTTCCTGCAAACTTATCATATGCAAAGTTTAGGTGATTTGCATCATCTTCTGGCCCTGAGGCCTGTCAACATTTTAAGACCCTTCAGAAAACTTATTTTTCTCTAAAGGTGATTAGTCAGGCGCCACCCTCCAAAGGCATTGGAGTTGCATTTCTATAGGGCAAAGGTGTGGTGGGTTATAACAAGAGAAAGAATTAACTCAAGTGTCCAAGGTTACAAACATTAAAGCTACTACTTACATTTCTATAAACCAATTATATCAATCAATACACTGCCAAGGACACAGTAGGTAAGGGACATGGAGACTTAGCAGCAAACATTGGCCCAACAAGTGAAAAACCCTTCACCAATACAATTTCTAATCAATCTTTTAACTGCTCAAAGGAATCTGTACTTAGTTTAGAACATCTCATGCCTCTCACAGTTGGGAGGCTCTGAACAATCACATGTGGCCGGAAAAACCTATTCAGGCAGGCTAGAGGATATCCAAAGGAGTTTGTAGATTGAAACACTGTCACACCTAGGAATTATTAACTGGAGCTGTAAGTTAACTCTTTTTTCAGAGAGGTAGTGGGGGACAGCCCCCCGTAAAGTCAGAGGTGTAGGTGATAACACAAAGCAGAAAGTAGGCAAACTCTGGTTTTGGGGGTAGATGCTCGAGAATTTCAAGGGGGGGCTCATGAGGCTAAATCTCATCTTTGCATATGCCGAGCATCCTTCCTCATGACCTTTGTCATGGGTGGAGCGCTGATCCAAGCCTGCTTCCGACATATATATACACATTTTCAGTCATTTTCACTCCTACCCCAAGCATTAAGCAATCAACTTACTTTCTATCTCTATGAATTTGCCCTTTTACTAGTGGAGTCACAAAATGTATGTTCCTTTTTTGTCTGGCTTGTTTCACTGAATAAAGCCTTTTTGAGACTGATCTCTGCTGTTGCAACAGTCAGTATTTTGTTGCTACATATTGATGAAGCATATTGTAGCATATGAATATTTTGATTTCCTGAACCATAGGTGATGATTCTAACTATATCCTAGTACTTACAGACCCGTACAGTTCATGGGGTCACAAAGAGCTGGACACAACTGAGCGACTAACACTTTCAGAAATTTTTTAATATCTCAAAAGCACCATCATTATTATCCATGCAAAACTGTGTTATTTTGGATTGTGTCACATGTTAAACAGTTGAGTGTATGAATTCTGAATATATATACATATATACACATATATATCCATAGTTTCAATTATTTTGTTCCAGCTTGTAATCTAAATTTCTATACTATGAAAAACATTTACTGAATTACTGAAAATTAGACCAGCACTGAACTGATTTATAATTATTAATGTGCCCCAATCTTTCCTTTCTCAATTTCCCTTACTATAAATTTAATATTTTACTTTGTATGTAAGTAATTCCAAGAAATCTTCAAGGGGTTTGTGCATCTCATAATTACTATCCCTCTGATTCATTAAAACACAAATATTAGGAAGAGATATAATCCATTGTTATGGTTATTGTTGTTGAGCTGTTAAGTCATGTCCAACACTTTGTGACCCCATGGACTGCAGCTTGCCAGGCTTCCCTGTGTTTTACTATCCCCCGGAGTTTACTAAAATTCATGTCTTAAGAATTGGTGATGCTATCTAACCAACTCATCCTCTACCGCCTCTTCTCCTTTTGTCTTCAATCTTTCTAAACATCAGGGTTTTCCAATTAGTCAACTCTTCACATCAAGTGACCAAAGCACTGGAGCTTCAGCTTCAGCATCAGTCTTTCCAATTAATATTCAGGGTTGATTTCCTTTAGGATTAACTGGGAAAAAACATCAGATCAGATCAGTCGCTCAGTCGTGTCCGACTCTTTGCGACCCCATGAACTGCAGCATGCCAGGCCTCCCTGTCCATCACCAGCTCTCGGAGGTCACTCAGACTCACATTCATTGAGTCAGTGATGCCATCCAGCCATCTCATCCTCTGTCGTCCCCTTCTCCTCCTGCCCTCAATCCCTCCCAGCATCAGAGTCTTCTCCAATGAGTCAACTCTTCGCATGAGGTGGCCAAAGTACTGGAGTTTCAGCTTTAGCATCATTCCTTCCAAAGAAATCCCAGGGCTGATCTCCTTCAGAATGGACCGGTTGGATCTCCTTGCAGTCCAAGGGACTCTCAAAAGTCTTCTCCAACATAGTTTTGAGTATATATTTAAGTTCTGTACCCCTCCTTTAATTATATTATTTGTTTTGTTGTTGCTGTTCCTGATGATGCAGTAAATTTGATAAACTGGTGTATGCATGTGTGTTTGTGTGCATGTGTTTTAAATAAAATTTTATGTTGTATCTGTGCTATACTAAAGCTTTACATTTAGGAAAGATTTAAAGTGCTTAATTCTTTTCTTTGCAATCCCAGTCATTACAAACATGAGTGAAACATGGGATACAAAACAACAACATACACTAATTTAAACATATATTCTCATTAAAGTTGAAGATCTATACAAGCCAAACCTGAATAAACTCCAACCACTTTTTAAAGCTCCTTTTAAACACTGATTTATTCATTCAGATTTGGCTTGTATAGATCTTCAACTTTAATGAGAATATACATTTAAATTAGTGTATGTTGTTGTTTTGTATCCCATGTTTCACTCATGTTTCTGTTTCATCTAAATACATATGCTGGTGCTGCTGCTGCTAAGTCATTTCAGTCGTGTCCAACTCTGTGTGACCCCATAGACAGCAGCCCACCAGGATTCCCCATCCCTGGGATTCTCCAAGCAAGAACACTGGAGTGGGTTGCCATTTCCTTCTCCAATGCATGAAAGTGAAAAGTGTAAGTGAAGTTGCTCAGTTGTACCCAACTCTTTGTGACCCCACCAGACTCATCTGTCCATGGGATTTTCCAGGCGAGAGTACTGGAGTGGGTTGCCATTGCCTTCTCCGAGATACATATGCTATCACATGATAATTTAACCTATTTACGAGACAACAAAGAGACACTGTTGAGACCAGATGGACTGGGAGGGAGAGAGGAGATGATTGGGGAGAATAGCATTGAAATATGTATAATTTATATCTGAAATGTATTAATTGTTCAAACAAACACTATCATGTTACAATTTCATACAGATGTAATGTTTCTGATAATCAATAAAAGAGATTCTTGATAAAAAAAAAAAAAAAAGAATAACTAGTACATTCATTCTCTTAATAAACTCACACACAGTGCTCGCTAGGTACTGGGGCATGTCCAATACATATAACAGTGAATAAGATAAACATGATGGAACTTTCCACTGCATAGAATAGAAATCTACTGAACAAGCTTAAGTATTAGTGTGATAACTATTTGTCATAATCATTAGCCAGGTTTTACAAGATATCATAAAATGAGGGTTCTTCCATCAGTATCCAGCATTAATAGAATGGCAAACTAATACTAGAATTGTTTGAATCCAGCATATAGTCTAGGACACACTCCCAAAGCATAGGAATAGGATTATGTATGGTCTTAGATTTTACCTGTCATGTTAGGAGGAGCCATGGAATCCTCACATTGCATATCAAACCATTGTCTGCGGTGTAAATGGACTTCATTTTATCCTTTTTGTCTCATGTTTTTTGTAAGGGCAGAAATTTATTTTACTTGGGATTTTCACTTTTTTGTTTGTTTTAATGGTTTCAAATGATACGGATACTTTGAGGAGTAAAAACGGAACACAAATCTATACATCAGTAAAATGTTATAGAAAATAAGGACTCATGTGTCCATGGGGCCTCCTGTAAATACTTTCCTTCTTTCT
Organism: Tragelaphus eurycerus; assembly: GCA_935064755.1. Lineage (NCBI taxonomy): Eukaryota > Metazoa > Chordata > Mammalia > Artiodactyla > Bovidae > Tragelaphus > Tragelaphus eurycerus. The sequence continues at coordinate 356,879 of CAKXYN010000319.1, forward strand.
CTTTGGATTCTGGAGAAAAGTGAGAAATGATGAACAACTTGAGTATTTTGGGAGGCCAAGTTGGAAAACGTAACTTGGTGGGAAAACCGGATACGCTTGATAATTGAACCCAGTAATCAGGACATCTTCTCTTCAAACAACACTGGACAATATGGCTTTCCCAACCCTTTCACTCTAGAGGGTAATCTGGGATGTTTTCACTATGATACAGTAGGAAACAGTGATAGTAGCAGCTAAGAAGGCTTTGTACTAGACCTGCCTTTAGCTTAACTACATGTGTTATGAAGGGCAAGATATTTATTGTTATATCTCCGTGCTACCATGTACAGAGGGGTACAATGGGTTGTGGCAAAGAAGTAATGGAGATAATAAGAAAGTCAATATATAAACATGACCGATGTTTGTGTATATTTTACTGGTTATTTACTGAACAATCTCTGTGTATCATGAGCTCTGAAGAGAACTCAATAAAGGCCATGTAGGATAGGCATAAACAAACACATAATAATAAAAATACCAAAACCCAAACAGAAGGAGAAAATGTGGAAAATATCATGAGAAATAACTCATCATCCCTTACAAGGGAACTTCAGTAAGAACTATGAGTGACTTCACATGTGAAATAGTGGAGAGCAGAAGACATCAGAATAAGTATTTAAATACTCAAAGGGGGAAAAAAGCCAACCACTAAACTACCTACATTAAAGGTATCATCAAAATGAATATGAAATAAACATATTCTATGAAAAATTAAAGTGGAAAGAATTTGTTTACAGCAGATGCAACTTACAAGAAACACTAAATGAAGTTCTTCAGGCTAAAAACATGTAACACTTCATGGTAATCCAAATCCAAATGAAAAACAAACAGCACTGGTAAAGGTAAACATGTTATTAAAACATTCTGTAAATGCATATTTTCTAATTTCCATGAACTTATTTTAAAACCGAATATATTAAACAATGTGTACATAAACTATTATGGAGCATGCAATATATATAAAAATGTAATACACTTGCCAATAATAGCAAAAAAGAGGTAGATGGGGGCAAATCTGTATAGGGCTAAGAAAATGACATGATAGTTCAAAACCATAGAAACAAATGGTGAATGCCAACAATAAGCAGGAAGGTCATTATAACAAAAGCTATAAATACATAATTGCTTTACATACTTCTTTAAAAGTCATAAAATTATACAACGTAATAATTATAACAGTGTGTTTTGGGAATTGTATCATTCATAGATGTAATATAGATTTAACCATTTTATCACAAAAAGAGAGGGGAAGGAAGAGAGCTGTTTTGAAGTAGTGTCTCTATATCACTCTGGAGTTAATTTAGCATACACCTGAAGCTGATTATGATGTTAGGATATAACATAGTAAGCCCCAGAGCAACGACTAAGGTAATAACTCAAGGAATATAATGTAAAACTCACTAAAGAAATTAAAAATGCTACATTAGGAATTAATTTTTAAAAGTAAAGGAGAAATAGAGGAACAAAAAGATGTGGAATGAGACATATAGAAAACCAAAAGTAAAATATTACATGTATATACAATTATATCTATATTAACATTAAAACATGAATGGACTACAATTCAATCAAAAGGCCAAGATGGTCAAGCTGCACTTTTTTAAACTATCTTTCCTGTATTCTTTTATTTATTTATTTGTTTATTTATTTATTTATTTACGGCTGTGTCGGGTCTTGTTTGCTGTGCAGGCTTTTCTCTCTTTGAGGTGAGGGCACTGCTGCTGCCACCTCCCCCATCCCTGTGGCAGCCACTGCCGACCCACGCTTCTGCAGGAGACCCTCATGGCATCTCCCCTTTTGCAGCCCTGTCGGGATCCCAGGATCCACTCCTTCTCCCCAACCACCAATGAAGCAAAACTGGCTGGAAGCATGCAAACCAGTGCTTCTCAACCCTGGTTGAATAATGGAATTTCCTGGGAACTTTTAGAACTATTACTATTTGATTGTCTAGATTGGGCATCAGTATTGTTTTACAGCTTTCTAGATGATGATTCTAGTCTTATTCTCTGACCCTGTCTTCCCTGCCCCACCTTTTTCCCTATCAAAATTCGTTCTCATCTGTGGTTTGGAAAAAGTTGTAATAAATTCATTTGAAATAGGAAATTGAAAAAAAAAGTATTACTAGAGATAAAAGGGGACATTTTATAATGATAAAAGGGTCAGTAGTCCTTTATGAAGATAGTACAATTATAAATATATATGGTTTTAATAACATATAGTGACCTCAGAAACCAAAGTAACTAGGGATGTTCAAGCCACATAAGAAGTGGGAAAAAATAGTAACCTGCTACAACATGGATGAATCTTGAAAATATTACGCTAAGTTAAAGAAAGCAGCCACAAAAAAAAATACACATTTTATGTGGTTCTATTTCTATAAAGTGGCCAGAACAAGCAAATTTATTGATATAGAAAGCAGACTATAGTTGCTTAGAGAAGAAAATGACAAGGATAATAATAACAGAATGATAGCTAAAAGATATAGGGTATCTTTTTGTGATGATAAAAAAATGTTCTGAAATAGACCATGGTGATAGTTGAAGTTTAAATGTGTGAATTATTTGGTATGTGAATTGTATCTCTGGTTTAAACTGGTTTAAAAATAGTGGCAATTGAAACTGCTTGATACACTGTTCGAACAAGAATATATATATAATATGATTACAATTTATAAGTACACGTATGTAGATAGGTATATGGATGATATAGTTGAAATAATTATAAACAGGAAGTCAGAAACTTTTGTTTCAATTTAGTCACTAATGAGAGAGAAGGTGGAGAAATAACAGAATGTTGAGAGTGATTATCATTTGGGTGGTAGGATTAATTTGTAATTTCTAGTCACTTTAGTTTTTACATTTTTCCTGTTTTCTAAAAACCTATTTATTTACATGAGGAAAAAAGTTATTTTGATGAACCAGGAATCTGAGATTCAAACTCAGTCTTTGATTTAATGACAGAAAATCTGAAATCATTATTCAAGACTCTGGTCATAAAGAACAGATACGCTGACCTAAGACTAGAGGATCTGTGAAAATACCTATTAGTAGATATATGGATATCACCTTGCTTCGGGAATGTAACCAAATTTCTTAATCTCACACTCAAGTATACAACACTCATCACAATATAGATGAAAAAAGTGATATAAATAAATGTAACAAATTGAATAAACTAGACTTTTTTGAAAAATTGGAGAGTACTCTGTGTAAATTGAAGAGAAGTTAGAGACATTACTTTACCAACAAAGGTTCGCCTAGTCAAGGCTATGGTCTTTCCTGTGGTCATGTATGGATGTGAGAGCTGGACTGTGAAGAAGGCTGAGCGCCGAAGAATTGATGCTTTTGAACTGTGGTGTTGGAGAAGACTCTTGAGAATCCCTTGGACTGCAAGAAGATCCAACCAGTCCATTCTGAAGGAGATCAATCCTGGAATTTCTTTAGAAGGAATGATGCTAAAGCTGAAACTCAAGTATTTTGGCCACCTCATGCGAAGAGTTGACTCATTGGAGAAGACTCTGATGCTGGGAGGGATTGAGGGCAGAAGGAGAAGGGGACGACAGAGGATGAGATGGCTGGATGGCATCACTGACTCGATGGATGCGAGTCTGAGTGACCTCCGGGAGCTGGTGATGGACAGGGAGGCCTGGCGTGCTGTGGTTCATGGGGTCGCAAAGAGTCGGACACGACTGAGTGACTGATCTGATCTGATCTGATCTGATCCTGGAAGAAGTAGGTATTTAAGCTATCTCTGATGACACAGAGGCAGAATTAATACCACAAAGTTAAAACCCTTCCATTAACATCCTAGCTCAGTAACCTTTTATCACTGTGAACTGCAGAAGTGTCTTAATGTCCCACTGCCTTAATATATTCCTCTGCAAATTGGGATAATAATATCTACTCTATATGATAATTATATAATAACATATGTCGGTATTTATAAAGTGGACAAAATAGTGTCTATAAACTATTTTGTTGAATAAAAATTTATGTAAATACTACATGCTAATGACAAAGAATTCATTCAACTTACTTGTCCCAAATCACACTTATCAGTCACACCAACTAGAAGAGACTAGTCACCCCTGATGAATACAGGGCAAATTTATGAGAACAGGTACTGACAGAAAAGCTTACACTCCTCAGGTACATACTCCTTGGATTAGTGCTTTTCTCAGAGCCAACTTCACATCCTTGTTTCTCAAGCTGTATATCAAAGGATTTAAGGATGGGGTAACAATATTATTGAACAATGGAACCACAGATTCCAACCAAGTACTAGAGGCAGGCTGGAGATAAATGAGGACCACGGGTCCATAGAAGAGCAGGATGGAAGTCAGGTGGGCACTGCAGGTGGAGAAGGCTCTGTGCCTGCCTTCTGAGGAGCTGATTCGCAATATAGAGATAATGATGCGAGTATAAGAAGTGAGGACAAGAAGGAAACACAGGAGTGCCACAACACCTACGTTGGTGAAACTCACCCTGTAAGCTAGAGATGTGTCTGCACAGGCCAGGGGCAGCACCACCGATATGTCACAGAAGAAATTGCTCACCTCCTTGGGGCCACAGTAGGGTAACTTAAACACAAGAAATGTGAGGACAGATGCATGCACACTGCTCCCCATCCAGGTGCTCAGAGTCAAGATGGCGCACACCCTGGGGCTCATAATGACTGTGTACCGCAAGGGCTGACAGATGGCAGCAAAGCGGTCATAGGCCATCACAGTGTACAGGAAACACTCCGTGCAGCCCAGGAAGTGATAAAAGAAGAGCTGGCAGGCGCAGCCCTGGTAAGAGATGGTCCGGCTTTGCCCCAGTAGGTAGAGCATCATTTTGGGGGAACTCACGGAAGGGAAAAAGATGTCAAACACTGACAGGTTGCCCAGGAAGAAATACATGGGGGTGTGGAGGTTGGAGGAAGTGAGGATGGCCAGGAGAATGAGCAGGTTCCCCACAAGAGTGAGCAGGTAGAAGATGAGGAAGAAGACAAAGAGCACATGTTCCAGCCCCTGTGTGTGAGGGATTCCCGTGAGGAGGAACTCGATTACTGGAGTGTGATTCCTCATCTTCACATCTAGGCACACTTGGAAGATCAGACAGTGGTCTCACTGAGATGGGCTTTCCCCAAAACACTAATACCTGCACAAGATCCATGGAAAAGTGATAATATCTATATATTGTACACTAAAAACCTCTAGTTAGTAGTCAGTCCAGTTTTCACTAATTAATGTGCAACATCACTTTTCATCTATGTCCTCTGAAGGATAATAGATAACACAGGAGTGCCAGAATAGAGCAGAGGGCAGAGGATAAATCGTACCCTTGGATTTATCTGAGTTTAAGTGCACATTCAGTGATTTTGGACAATTTTGAAAAAGTCTCCAAATCTCCTTGCTATCTGGTTAATAGTTGAATAATATGATTCTTATGAGGAATAATGCTTTAATGTATACAAAACCCCTAATATAATGACTGCAGCTACCCACCCTCATTAGAAAATTCATTCAAGGTACTAATATTCTGCTTTCAATGCTCCTTTACTCTACATAGCACTTAGCTTTAGCTGACCTGTGCCTACAGCACTTTGGAATCACCTGTTGATTAAAATGATTCACAAAAATGCTTTCTCCATCATCAGCTAGAACGGACAACTAAGAACCATCTAGTGGAAATGGAGTGAAACAGGATGGGAATGATAATATTTAATACAGGAAAAAGCAACAGGCACTTAGCAATAATAAAAATAGCTATCTTACTTCAATGTAACATGTAATCTCTCAGTAGGAATTATGTCTGCAATATGACAATATATGCCATCCCGATGAAGGTTTTTAAGATTCAGCATAACTAACTAGGGAATATCTTAAGACAATCCATGGAGTCAGCTAAGTCAGTTTTAGCCCGAACTCCAATAGAACCAATTCCCATCTTCTCTCACCTGCCCATGGTGTGTTTAACCCATTAGATGAGGAGAGAGCATTCTAGAAAGAAGGAACCTACAGATGGGAAGGGAAAGAATCCACTTGGCTAGAATCCAGACTCCACATCCACCCTCCTGCTTTCTTTCCTTTAGATGTTGTGAAACAGAAGGCCAGGCTCTGATACCAGCGAAGATGAATGCACCTCTTGGTCAGATTCAGCCAGTCAGAACTAAAAATCTAGACCAACAGTGCCTGTGGTCCCTGAGAAAAGAAGCATCAGTTCTCTGAGGAGAGATGTTTGGGGTGTTCCTTTGGGACCCACTCTCTCCCCATGTGGTACAGCTGTACAACAGAGAGCAATTAATCAGAGACTTTCCCCTCCTTCATTCTTTCTCCCAAGTGTCTCCACCTTATTAATTTAAAAAAAAAATGTATTATGTAAAAAAAACTTATTTATTTTCAGTTTTCAAATCCTTTTGATTAACAATAACTCTTGGACTTTCCTGATGGTACAGTGGATAAGAATCTGACTGTCAATGCAGTAGACACCGGTTCGATTCCTGGTCTGGAAAGTTTCCACATGCCACAGGGCAACTAAAGCCAGCACTCTGGAGCCCTCAAGTCACTACCACTGAAGCCCATGCACCTAGAGCCTGTGCTCCACAACAAGAGAAACAACAGAGTAGCCCCCACTCTCTACAACTAGAGAAAGCCAATGTGCAGCAACAAAGACCCAGTGCAATCAAAAATAAATTGAAAAAAAAAAAAAAATTCCGAGTTTCCAAAGTAGGGAGCATGAGCTTGATCCCTGGTCAGGAACCAGGATCCCACACACTGCATAGCCTAAAAAAGTAACTCTTGGGCATATTTTTCCTGTGGTGGAGAGCCATCCTTTAAGTTAGGTATTTTAAATTGCCCAGTGAGTCTGTGCTTGGAAGAACTGGGTTTAAAGAAACAGCTAGGATTAGCTAAGTAACCACTTGCAGAAATGAGGCATTCCATTTGTTATTAAGAAAACAGCTTTTTTTTTTTTTTTCATAATTAGCTATATAGTCCCCCAATATCAGTTTTTCATCTTCCTGAATTAACATTCTTTTCTAAAAATCCATTTGTTTATTTTTTCATTTCTTTATTCCTGTTAAAGATCACTATTTGTGTTTCTCTCAGTATGCTTTAACTACTGTGACTTGATTCAACTTAACATTTTAAGAATCAGTCTGCTGACTGCTGTGTAGAGAAAGAATCAGAGCAGAAAAAGATAAAATTAGGTAGGGCTGTGAGCACATTATTTTTACTGGCTGATCAATGAAACAAGTGTGTGGAAGAGGTAGTACATATATACATGGACTATACTCAGCCACAGAAAACAATGAAACTGGGTCACTTGTAGTGTTGTGGATGAACCTGTGCTGGGCTAAGTAGTTTCAGTCATGTCTGGTTCTTGGCAACCCCATGGACTGTAGCCTGCCAGGTTCCTCTGTCCATGGGATTTCCCAGGCAAGAGTACTGGAGTGGGTTGCCATTTCCTTCTCCAGGGGATCTTCCTGTCCCAGGGATCGAACTCATGTCTCTTAGGTCTCTTGCATTGGCAGACAGGTTCTTTACCACTAGTGCCACCTGGAAACCCCTAGAGTCTGGCATACAGAGTGAAGTAAGCCAGAAAGAGAAAAACAAATATCTTATACTTGATGAAAGTGAAAGAGGAGAGTGAAAAAGTTGGCGTAAAGCTCAACATTCAGAAAACGAAGATCATGGCATCCAGTCCCATCACGTCATGGGAAATAGATGGGGAAACAGTGGAAACAGTGTCAGAATTTATTTTGGGGGGCTCCAAAATCACTGCAGATGGTGATTGCAGCTATAAAATTAAAAGACACTTACTCCTTGGAAGGAAAAGTTATGACCAACCTAGATAGCATATTCAAAAGCAGAGACATTACTTTGCCAACAAAGGTCCGTCTAGTCAAGGCTATGGTTTTTCCTGTGGTCATGTATGGATATGAGAGTTGGACTGTGAAGAAAGTTGAGCACCGAAGAATTGATGCTTTTGAACTGTGGTGTTGGAGAAGACTCTGAGAGTCCCATGGACTGCAAGGAGATCCAACCAATCCATTCTAAAGGAGATCAGTCCTGGGTGTTCTTTGGAAGGAATGATGCTAAAGCTGAAACTCCAGTACTTGGCCACTTCATGCAAAGAGTTAACTCATTGGAAACGTCTCTGATTCTGGGAGGGATTGGGGGCAGGAGGAAAGGGGGACGACAGAGGATGAAATGGCTGGATGGCATCACCGACTCGATGGATGTGGGTTTGGGTGAACTGCAGGAGTTGGTGATGGACAGGGAGGTCTGGAGTGCTGCGATTCATGGGGTCACAAAGAGTCAGACAGGACTGAGCGACCGAACTGAACTGAACTGAATGCATATATATGAAATCTAGAAAAATGGTCCTGTTGAACTTATTTGCAGGGCAGAAATAGAGATGCGGGTCTAGAGAACAGTCTTGCAGACATGGGTTGCAGTCAGTAGGAAAGGGAGGACAAACTGGAGATTAGGACTGACGTATACACACGACCATGTGTCAAACAGATGGCAAGTAGGAAAGCGCTGTGCAGCACAGGGAGCCCAGCTCAGTGCTCTGTGATGGCCTGCACGGGTGGGATGGGAGTGGGACGGAGTCTCAAGAGAGAGGGGATACACATGTATATATAGGTGGTTCATTTTGTTGTAAAGCAGAAACTCACACAACATTGTAAAGCAACTATATGCCAATAAACTTTTCTAATAGAAAATTTCTTATACCTAAAATCACTTTGAGTGAGTGAGTGAAGTCGCTCAGTCATGTCTGACTCTTTTGGGATAATACAAAATGCACTAAAATGGTTTAAGGATTTACAGCTTTCTAATCATCATTGTCTTTTTTTTTCATGCTAATGAATTCAGAAGAGTCTTATTTCTCCATGGTTTTGAAATTATAATTACATTTTACTGAGAATCTCCTATTTTTCTTTTTAACCAAACTCTTCAAGGCCCCTTTATTTCATTCTGGCATCATCAACCCTATGAGTAGATATTATTTTCTTTTTAAAGATAAAATAACGCTGAAAAAGTTTAAATAATTGTCAAAGTTAACTCCAAAAGTCAATCACAGAACTTAGATTTGAATATCAGTCTGTCTGCACGTAAAGCTTTTGGTCACTTCTAACAAAGTGGAATAAATGATCTGAGTCTTAATTTAAAAAGTAAATATGCTATAGTCATATATTACTACTCACTTTCTTATTCATTAGCTTTGTTTTCAAAATAAAGATGTTAAATCAGATAATCATAAACCCTTAAAGCTTTTTGACTAGTATTGATTTTTTAGTATTTTAATGTTTATTGAGATATAATTTGTATGTCATAAAATACATATTTTATGTGTACAACTCAATAAGAATATATTTACAAAGAATATGTATTTATAAAGTTGTACAACTATAATCACAATCTAATTTTAAAATATTTCCCTCATACTAAAAGGAAAAAAAATGTCCATTTACAATCATTCCCATCCTTACTCCAAGCTCTAGGCAACCATTAATCTACTTTCTGTCTCTATCAATTTCCCCATTTGGGATATTTTTTACAAATGGAGTCACGAAATGTGTGTTCTTTTTTGTCTGTATATGAAAAATAGAACAGCAAATAATATTCAGAAAGCAAGATGGTAAGGATAGCTATAATTATATAGAATTTATGATTCTTCAGTACTTTTTATAAGCCAGTAAGCATTCAGTTCTAGATTCAGACTGTCTGGGAGGAAAAATTTTGCTGGCCTTAGTTGCTTTACCTATGAAAGGAAGCTATGTATGTCTATATATCTATGTCTTAGGATTTTGTGAGAAATTAGTCAATACATGTAAAGTGTACCATATACATTGGACTATTTTCAGTGTTAGCTCTTATTCTAGGTGTTTGGATAAATCTAAATAGATAATCAACCTAAAACTCATTTGATTAAAACCAATATAATATTGTAAAGTAATTAACCTCCAATAAAATAAATAAATTTATATTAAAAAATAAAAATAAAAAAATTTTAATGTTGAAAGATTCAAAAACAAGTAAGTTACATTGTTAGTGCTTCAATTTTAACTAATTACAGATCTATTAGAGTTTCAGGAAATGGACCAAACCTATAATGAATAGAGAATGCTGACTCAGAGAGACTTTCCTCTGCCAATTTACAGAAATCCAGTCTCCTGTTTTATAAGAATAGATTAATGGCCAACTTCTCACTTATGACATATGAAAAGAATTTTAATGCCAAATTTCTCTGATGGCCAAAAGCATAAAGCTTCAAATGGGATTGTTTTGTACTGAGAAGACATGATTAAAGCCATAGAAGTTATATATAGCCACTGGGATGTCAGAAATTGTCCAACTCATCCTGGCCACAGTAAAGTAACTTAAACACAAGAAATGTGAGGATATTTCCATGTAGGCAGCTACCCAGCCAAGAACCCACTGTCAAGCTGGTACACACTGGGGTTCATGATAACCATGTATCACAAAGAGTGACAAATAGGCACAAAGCGGTCATAGGCCATCACAGTGTAGAGGAAGCACTCAGTACTACCCAGAAAGTGGCAAAAGAACAGCTGGGAGGCACAGCCCTGGTAAGACCAGCTTTGCCCTATTAGGTAGAGTATCATTTTGGGGGAACTCACTGAAGGGAAAAATACATCAAACGCTGACAGGAAAAAATACATGGGGGTGTGGAGGTTGAAAGAAACCAGAATGGTGAGGAAGATGAGCAGGTTTCCCAGTAAAGTGAGGAGATAGAACATCAAAAACAGGATGAATAGCAAGTTCTCCAGCCCTCCAGGGTTAGGAATTCCCAATGATATGAACTCTGACACAGAAGTGTAGTTCTGCATGTCTATGCACCAGGCAGTCCTGGAAAAGCAAAGCATTCATGATATAAGACTACAAATAACTGAGAAAATGTCTTCCTAGTAGACTTATTTCTCAAACAGTGACTGTGAGCAAAAAAACGTCAAAGAGGAAAAGGAAACCAGTAATAAATCCGGACCTGCAGCTAAGTAACATGTTGCATTTGGCCTCAGTATTTTTCATATGCAAAATTACATAGAATAATTTATAGTTGACAAACCTTGCAGTAATCAACTCTTATTATAGGTTTTAGGTAGTTTCTCCCAATCCAGTTTATCATCACACAAACTGGTATATTACAGAAGCATCTGCTCCAAGGAAAATTTGGCATCAGATGGCAAACTTGTTTTGTATTATAAGCCAAGTCATAATTAGTTGCTTAATAGACCAACTGGGCTTCTCTAGTAGCTCAGCTGGTAAAGAATTTGCCTGCAAATCAGGAGGCCCTGGTTTGATTCCTAGGTCGAGAGAATCCCCTGGAGAAGGGCTAGGCTACCCACTCCAGTATTCTTGAGCTTCCCAGGTGGCTCAGCTGGTAAAGAATCAGCCTGCAATGTGGGAGACTTGGGTTTGATCCCTGGGTTGGGAAGATCCCCTGGATAACTGCAGGACAACCAACTCCAGTATTCTTGCCTAGAGAATCCCAAGGAAAGAGGATCTTGGTGGGCTACAGTCCATGGGGTCACAAAGAGTCAGACACAACTGAGCGACTAAGCACAGCAAAGCGATAGACCAACTATCCAAGTATGTGCATATAAAAATGTGAACCTAAACAGAAATGATATTCACTTACCTATTTATTTTTACTTACAGTGGTAGTGTTTTCCATTGTTTAGCATTTACATTCAAGAAAAGATATACAATTCATATTTATAACATGCTCATATACACACACAGGAATTACACTGAATCTAGAAGAGCCTTGTGTAAGTAATAGAAATAGCTATTGCATCCCACCAGAAATATATCCCTCCTCAGGAAGACTTTATTTCTATACCACAGATCTCATTCATGTAAATTTCAATTACATTATAATTTTTTAACTTAATTAATTAATGTCAGTCAGATAAGCCTAAAGATCCTCAATTATTTTTTCTGAAGGCCCAATATCTTCTTTTGTTCCTTTGAATCAAATTTTATGTTAGCTATCCACATGTTGTCACTTGGATATAACTGATTTTTCTCTGTTTGTGATCAATATTTGCTCATAGGAAATAATCTGATAGATGTATTAATATTAATTTATAACTTGCTAATCTCTTACCATTTCTTACATCGTTTCAATTTTATAAGAATAAAGGCTTATAGCCATACAGGTAAAAAAGCTCAATAAGTAGAATTTATGGCAAAGAATGAAGAAGTAGAGAAAATAGGAGCTCTTCAGAATAACCTTGAAATCAATCTATAGAGCCAGGGCCCTATATAAAGCTTGTCCTGTACAAAATGTTTGAGTAGATTGTGATTCTGGCAAAAATACAAACAGGAAAGCAAAAAAAAAAAAAAACTCCTTTCCAGCCCAAAATATACTTTACACATTGAGTTTAAGCCTCAACAATCAATTTAATCTCACAAACATTAATTTTCTATCCACCTGCTAGAAATATAAAGATGAATAAAATATAGTGTTATCCCCTAAAAAACTTACCCTAATAGAAAACTGGTTTCTAACTCTGACCCTGACTCTATCATTTTCTACCTCTGGGCCATAAGAAACTCACTTAACCTATCTGAGCCTCAACTCTTACAGAAGAACAGTGGATAATCATATTGTCTGCCTCATAAAGTCTTTGTGAGGATTGAATGAGATAACAAAAATAAAATTCCTTGCCCAGTGCTTGGCACTTAGTAGTAAATGTCCAATATTAAAGATTAACCTCATGCATATAAGACAATGGTAATGTAGTTAAAACAAAAGCATTGAAGGTGTGATGAAGATATAATTAGAAATGGAGTTGAAAAGGGATCTGCAAGATTTGAAATAAAATAGAGTAAACATAGTCAACTGATCTTTGACAAAAGAGCAAAGGCAATGCAATGAGAAAAGATAGTCTTTTAAAACTAATGATTCCAATCCAGGTTTGATGCAGGATACAGGAAGCTTGGGGATGGTGCACTGGGATGAGCCAGAGGAATGGTATGGGGAGGGAGGTGGGAAGGGGGTTCAGGATGGGGAACACATGTACACCCATGGCGAATGGCAGATGCATGTTGATGTATGGCAAAACCAATACAATATTGTAAAGTAAAAAAATAAATTAAATAAATAAAACTAATGATTCCGGAACAGCAGCACATCTCTCTCTCTCTCTCTCTCTCTCTCTCTCTCTCTCTCTCTCTCACACACACACACACACACACACACAAAATGTATTTAGACATAGACCTTACACCCTCCACAAAAATTAACTCCAAGTGAATAACAAACCTGAATGTGAAATGCAAAACTACTAAGCTCATAGATGAGAATTTAGGAGAAAACCTAAATGATCTTGGATATGGCAATGAGTTTTTAGATATAGCACCAGAGGCACAATTCATAAGAGAAATAACTGATACACTGAACTTCATTAAAATTTTTAAAAAATTTTTGTTTGCTAAAGACACAGCTAAGAGAATGAGAAGATAAGCTACAGAAATAGAGAAAATATTTTGTAAAAGACAACATCTGACAAACGACTAATGTTATGAAGAACTCTTAAAAATTCAGTAATAAGAAAACCAACAACCCAATTAAAAATTAGCCCAAAGACCTTAATAGATACCTCACCAAAGAAGATAAATATACAGCTGGAAAATAAGGACATAAAAGGATGTTCCACATTATGTCATCAGGGAAATACAAACTAAAACAAACGGATAACACTGCAAACCTAGAATGCCCAAAATCTAAAACATTGACAATACCAAATACTACTGAGAATGTGAAGTAACAGGAACTCTCATTTCTGGTAGACATGCGAAATGGTGCAGTCACTTTGTAAGACAGTTTGGCATTTTCTTATGAATCTCAATATATTCTTACCATGATCTAGCAGCCATGGTCCTTGATATTTAAGCAAAGGGGTTGAAAACGTATATTAACACAGAAGTCTCCACATTGATGTTTATATAAACTTTACTCATAATTGCCAAAACTTGGAAACAGCCAAGATGTCCTTCAGTAGGTGAATGGATAAACTATGGTACATCCAGCCAATGGAACATCATTAAGTGCTATAAAGAAATGAGCCATCAACCTATGCAAAGACATGGAGGAATAATAAGGCTGTATTACTAAGAAGTCTATCTGAAAGAGCTACAACCTTTATCATTCCAACCATGTGACATTCTGGAGACAGTAAAAAGATTACTGGTTGGCAGGGGATGGATAGGTGGAGCACAAAGGACTTTTAGGTCAGTGAAAATACATTGTATGGAATGGTAGGTAGTTGCTATTACATATTTGTTCAAATCCACTAAATAGACAAAACTGAAAGTGGACCCCAAAGTAAACAATGGATTTCAGGTAATTATGATGTATCAGGGTAGATTTATCATTTATAACAAGTGTACCCTCTGGTGGGGATGTTTGATAATGGGACAGGCTGTACATTTGTACGGGCCTAGGGTATATGAGAAATCTCTACTGTAAACCAAAAACTCATCTAAAAAAAATAAAACTTTTTTTAAAATAGCAAAGAAAAACACACAGGTCAGGAAAAATGTTCTTTTCATCAGAACTTCAGCAGAGGATTATGTAAATATCTGGCAGAATTAAACGATATTTTGTAGGCTAGAAGTGCATAAATTTTCCATTTACCTGAACTTTTTTGTTTCTAGCTCAACAGTCAAATTCACAAAGGTGTTTGTTCCAAACATGTGATCAGCAAAAGTGTAAATTTCACAAATTACCTTAGATTCAATTTCAAAATTCTCTTTCCTCCTCTGCAGTTACCACTCAATACCTTATCTCCATCCAAACCTATTTTCAGGAATAATCTGACATACTAGGGAAAAAACTTTCTAAGAACACATAATAACAGAAGATTTTCAAGCAGAAATTTTTACCCTTAGGGAAACAGAAGAAGGAATTATTTTGCTGCAAAGGAGACTAAACTAGATATTTTCTTCCAACTCTGAATTCTAAAATTTTATATTATTAGCATTTTATAAATTTTGTGGTCTTACATTTAGATCTTTAATCCATTTTGAGTTTATTTTTGTGTATGGTGTTAGAAAGTGTTCTAGTTTCATTCTTTTACAAGTGTTTGACCAGTTTTCCCAGCACCACTTGTTAAAGAGATTGTCTTTAATTCATTGTATATTCTTGCCTCCTTTGTCAAAGATAAGGTGTCCATATGTGAATGGATTTATCTCTGGGCTTTCTATTTTGTTCCATTGATCTATATTTCTGTCCTTGTGCCAGTACCATACTGTTCATAGCAGCACTGTTTACAATAGCCAGGACTTGGAAGCAACCTAGATGTCCATCCACAGATGAATGGATAAGAAAGCTGTGGTACATATACACAATGGAGCATTACTCAGCCATTAAAAAGAATACATTTGAATCAGTTCTAATGAGATGGATGGAACTGGAGACTATTATACAGAGTGAAGTAAGCCAGAAAGAAAAACACAAATACAGTATACTAACGCATATATATGGAATTTAGAAAGATGGTAACAATAACCCTGTTTACAAGACACCAAAAGAGACACTGATGTATAGAACAGACTTTTGGACTCTGGGAATGGGAGAGGGTGGGATGATTTGGGAGAATAGCATTGAAATATGTATAGTATCATATCTGAAACGAGTCGCGAGTCCAGGTACGATGCCTGATAACGGATGCCTGGGGCTGGTGCACTGGGACGACCCAGAGGGATGGTATGGGGAGAGAGGAGGCAGGAGGGTTCAGGATGGGGAACACATGTATACTTGTGGCGGATCCATCTTGTATGACAAAAGCAATACAATATTGTAAAGTTAAGCAAAATAAAATTTAATTAAAAAAATAAAAAAAAATTTTGTGGCTTTCGCTATCACCACATTCAAAGAAATTTGCATTTTAACCTTCACGGTTCAATGACAGAATGAAAGTACATACACCTGCTAAAGGAAGTTATATTGATAAGAGTAGATTGATATTGATTAAAAGAGTAGATGTTAAGAGTGAGGATAGTTTTTATTTTTTATACTAACAGCAAAAGGGAATTCATAAACAAAGAATCAATCTGCTTCAATCTCATCCACCTTCCTCATACAAACCATTCTCCTACTGCGTGAGCACACTTATCTAAGTCTCCCCCGCTTCATGTCCTTCTCAGTGCTGACTTCCTAATGAATCACAGGACTCAGCAACATACAAGAATTTTCATAACTTCCATAATTCTCCTTCTTCAGTTGTTTGAACAGGGAAAATGATCAGGACAAATAGAGTTAAAAGCAAGACAGAGAGAGGGTAAAGGAAGAAGCATAGTGTAAGCAGAACATGAGTTGAATAGAAGGAGGTAAAGTTTTAGACAACACCAGCTAATGGAAAACACACCTAACATGGGAAGAGGAATTTTTGTCAAGTTTTTAGGCAAGAATATATTTCTAAAGCCAAAAGTCTGTATTGAAGTAAGATGCCATGACATAGAGACAGGGTTCAGCACCTTGTGCTCTTGAGCCCAAGACACAAAGTTTCCACACTCAGCCCTGTCATGTAGTCTGGTACTGAAATGCTGGATTTATATTTTCAAACTGGAGAGTTTCTATTAAGACGCTATCCCCTGTGGCCCCATCTTAGACTTAAGAATCGTGAATCAGCAAAGGGAGTAATTAGAGGTCCTCCTGTCTATCTTAACACCCATTTCCCATTACACATCTCATTATTTCATAATATATTATAGATTCATTGTAAATGTAGCATTACAACTTTATAAACTATCTGATAAATATTCAAGAGTGAGAAAAATACCAGTATCTTATTTAATAAGATAATAATAAATAATAATAAATAAATAAATACCTTATTTAATATGCTCTTTCCAATCACTATAAACACATAGTTATATTTTTAACTACTTACAATCATACCCTATATGTAGTTTTGCATTTCTTTTTAATATTAACTTTTTGATTAATAATTTTTCTTATATTTGTCAAAATAAGCACACATAGGTAGGTAGACAGGTGTGTGTGTGTGCTAGTTGCTCAATAATGTCCAACTCTTTGTGACCCCATGGACTGTAGCCCACCTGGCTCAGTCAATGAGATTCTCCAGGCAAGAACACTGGAATGGTTTGCCATTTCCTTCTCCAGGGGATCTTCTTAAGGATCAAAGGATCAAACTTGAGTCTCCTGCATTGCAGGAGGATTCTTTATCAGGTGAGCCACCAGGAAAGTCCAAGATAAAGCTTGAGAGCCCACGTAAGAAATGATTACCCAGGGCTGGATTGGTCACTTTCTGTATTGTGCTCTGTATATTAGGAAGTTTGAAAAACTCTAAGACGGTTTTTAGTAGCCTTGTATTTGAGTGTATTATTGGAAAGAGGGCACGTGAAGAAAGAACACCAACTATCATGGGGAGGCTAGCTGGAGGAGCTCGAATACATTGAGAAAAACAAATAAAGAAGGTCCTTGGACTATAGAAGTTTGAGGTACTTGGTCAGGAAAAAAGGAGAAAAGATGGTAACTAAGTCAGAGAAATGCTACTGGGAATGTATGTGGATTAATATCCTCTTTTAGCCTAACCAGATGACATCGGAATAGAATTTTTTTGCATTTAAGTTTCTGTACCTGAAATTACCCTGAGAACTAGACTTGAATTCTAATAATCAGGTAAAGCCACCACACAAGTGTCTCCTGGGAACACCGAGAAGATCAGAACCAACAAAGGAGAGTAACAGTATGAGAATGAGAATAGTAGAACCCTCGTCTTTCAGATCAAAACCTATTTTTACAAATTAGTTTAGACATAATCTATAAACAACATAATATATAATACATCA
Source organism: Tragelaphus eurycerus (assembly GCA_935064755.1). Classification (NCBI taxonomy): domain Eukaryota; kingdom Metazoa; phylum Chordata; class Mammalia; order Artiodactyla; family Bovidae; genus Tragelaphus; species Tragelaphus eurycerus. The sequence continues at coordinate 374,754 of CAKXYN010000319.1, forward strand.
TGGTTTTAGGGGGAAAAATGGTTGCCATTTTTCTGTGAAGTAATTGCTCTGGATTTTTTCCTCAAAACTTTCTGTTCAGATATCCCACCTCAATAATTGCAAATTTACATGTCTCTTTAAGGAAAAAAAAAAAAAAAGGCCTATTTTTTTTAAAGTGTTATAAAGTCATTGTAAAATTATGAAGGTAAAAGAAAAACATGGTCTTCCCCAGTGACTCAGACAATATAGAATATGCCTGCAATGCAGGAGACCAAGGTTCAATCCCTGGGTCAGGAAGATCCCCTGGAGAAGGGAATGACAACCCACTCCAGTATTCTTGCCTGGAGAATCCCATGGACAGAGGAGCCTGGTGTGATGCAGCCCATGGGGTCGCAAGGAGTTGGACACAACTGAGCAACTGAACTGAACTGACTGAACTCCAGATGGAGTTACAAGAAAAAGGGGAGAACTAGCAAACTCAAACTGAGAAGGTAATGGCACCCCACTCCAGTACTCTTGCCTGGAAAATCCCGTGGACTGAGGAGCCTGGTAGGCTGCAGTCCATGGAGTTGCAAAGAGTCGGACACGACTGAGTGATTTCACTTTCACTTTTCACTTTCATGCATTGGAGAAGGAAATGGCAACCCACTCCAATGTTCTTGCCTGGAGAATCCCAGAGACGGCGGAGACTGGTGGGCTGCCATCTATGCGGTCACAGAGTTGGACAGGATAAGCGACTTAGCAGCAGCAGCAAACTCAAAAATCACAGGATATGTGAAAACTAAATAAGCAGCCTAATTTTTTTTCAATTTTATTTTTTTAATTTTATTTTTTAACTTTACAATATTGTATTGGTTTTGCCATATATCAAAATGAATCCACCACAGGTATACATGTGTTCCCCATCCTGAACCCTCCTCCCCTCTCCCTCCCCATACCATCTTAACCAGTGCTAAAAGACATAAAGCACAAAATTTACTGTCAACCATTTTCAATGTATAGTTCAGTAGTGCGAAGTATATTCATGCTGTTGTGCAACCAAACCGTACAGCTTTTTAATCTTACAAAAGGAAACTTTACATCCATTAAACTATTTTCCCTTTTCCCACCCCTGGAAGTGAAGAGGGGCTTAAAAGCCTCTTGATGAAAGTGAAAGTGGAGAGTGAAAAGGTTGGCTTAAAGCTCAACATTCAGAAAACGAAGATCATGGCATCTGGTCCCATCACTACATGGGAAATAGATGGAGAAACAGCGGAAACAGTGTCAGACTTTGTTTTTCTGGGCTCCAAAATCACTGCAGATGGTGACTGCAGCCATGAAATTAAAAGACGCTTACTCCTTGGAAGGAAAGTTATGACCAACCTAGATAGCATATTCAAAAGCAGAGACATCACTTTGCCTACAAAGGTTCGCCTAGTCAAGGCTATGGTCTTTCCTGTGGTCATGTATGGATGTGAGAGCTGGACTGTGAAGAAGGCTGAGCGCTGAAGAATTGATGCTTTTGAACTGTGGTGTTGGAGAAGACTCTTGAGAGTCCCTTGGACTGCAAGAAGATCCAACCAGTCCATTCTGAAGGAGATCAGCCCTGGGATTTCTTTGGAAGGAATGATGCTAAAGCTGAAACTCCAGTATTTTGGCCACCTCATGCGAAGAGTTGACTCATTGGAGAAGACTCTGATGCTGGGAGGGATTGGGGGCAGGAGGAGAAGGGGACGACAGAGAATGAGATGGTTGGATGGCATCACTGAATCGATGGATGTGAGTCTGAGTGACCTCCAGGAGTTGGTGATGGACAGGGAGGCCTGGCGTGCTGCAGTTCATGGGGTCGCAAAGAATCGGACACAACTGAGCGACTGATCTGATCTGGCAACCACCATTCTACCTTCTTTTTCTATATTTTGACAACTCTATAAACCTTATATACTGAAATCATATGGAAACCACATAGTATCTGTCTTATTTTGTGACTGCTTATTTCATTTAACATAATCTCTTCAAGTTTCTTCCATCTAGTAGCATATGTCAATTTTCTTCCTTGTAAAGATGGGAGTACTATTGCCTGTTATGTATGTACCACATTTTGATTATCTATTCATCATTAATGAATGAATAAAAAGAAGAGGTGGCGAGAATACACAGAAGAACTGTACAAAAAAGAGCTTCATGACCCAGATAATCATGATGATGTGATCACTGACCTAGAGCCAGACATCTTGGAATGTGAAGTCAAATGGGCCTTAGAAAGCATCACTACGAACAAAGCTAGTGGAGGTGATGGAATTCCAGTGGAGCTATTCCAAGTCCTGAAAGATGATGCTGTGAAAGTGCTGCACTCAATATGCCAGCAAATTTGGAAAACTCAGCAGTGGCCACAAGATTGGAAAAGGTCAGTTTTCATCCCAATCCCAAAGAAAGGCAATGCCAAAGAATGCTCAAACTATCGAACAATTGCACTCATCTCACACGCTAGTAAAGTAATGCTCAAAATTCTCCAAGCCAGGCTTCAGCAATATGTGAACCGTGAACTTCCTGATGTTCCAGTTGGTTTTAGAAAAGGCAGAGGAACCAGAGATCAAATTGCCAACATCCACTGGATCATGGAAAAAGCAGGAGAGTTCCAGAAAAACATCTATTTCTGCTTTATTGACTATGCCAAAGCCTTTGACTGTGTAGATCACAATAAACTATGGAAAATTCTGAGAGAGATGGGAATACCAGACCACCTGATCTGCCTCTTAAGAAATCTGTATGCAGGTCAGGAAGCAACAGTTAGAACTGGTCATGGAACAACAGACTGGTTCCAAATAGGAAAAGGAGTACATCAAGGCTGCATATTGTCACCATGTTTATTTAACTTATATGCAGAGTACATCATGAGAAACGCTAGACTGGAAGAAACACAAGTTGGAATCAAGATTGCTGGGAGAAATATCAATAACCTCAGATATGCAGATGACACGACTCTTATGGCAGAAAGTGAAGAGGGGCTAAAAAGCCTCTTGATGAACGTGAAAGTGGAGAGTAAAAAGGTTGGCTTAAAGCTCAACATTCAGAAAACGAAGATCATGGCATCTGGTCCCATCACTGCATGGGAAATAGATGGGGAAACAGTGGAAACAGTGTCAGACTTTGTTTTTCTGGGCTCCAAAATCACTGCAGATGGTGACTGCAGCCATGAAATTAAAAGACGCTTACTCCTTGGAAGGAAAGTTATGACCAACCTAGATAGCATATTCAAAAGCAGAGACATCACTTTGCCTACAAAGGTTCGCCTAGTCAAGGCTATGGTCTTTCCTGTGGTCATGTATGGATGTGAGAGCTGGACTGTGAAGAAGGCTGAGCGCTGAAGAATTGATGCTTTTGAACTGTGGTGTTGGAGAAGACTCTTGAGAGTCCCTTGGACTGCAAGAAGATCCAACCAGTCCATTCTGAAGGAGATCAGCCCTGGGATTTCTTTGGAAGGAATGATGCTAAAGCTGAAACTCCAGTATTTTGGCCACCTCATGCGAAGAGTTGACTCATTGGAGAAGACTCTGATGCTGGGAGGGATTGGGGGCAGGAGGAGAAGGGGACGACAGAGAATGAGATGGCTGGATGGCATCACTGACTCGATGGATGTGAGTCTGAGTGACCTCCAGGAGTTGGTGATGGACAGGGAGGCCTGGCGTGCTGCAGTTCATGGGGTCGCAAAGAATCGGACACAACTGAGCGACTGATCTGATCTGGCAACCACCATTCTACCTTCTTTTTCTATATTTTGACAACTCTATAAACCTTATATACTGAAATCATATGGAAACCACATAGTATCTGTCTTATTTTGTGACTGCTTATTTCATTTAACATAATCTCTTCAAGTTTCTTCCATCTAGTAGCATATGTCAATTTTCTTCCTTGTAAAGATGGGAGTACTATTGCCTGTTATGTATGTACCACATTTTGATTATCTATTCATCATTAATGAATGAATAAAAAGAAGAGGTGGCGAGAATACACAGAAGAACTGTACAAAAAAGAGCTTCATGACCCAGATAATCATGATGATGTGATCACTGACCTAGAGCCAGACATCTTGGAATGTGAAGTCAAATGGGCCTTAGAAAGCATCACTACGAACAAAGCTAGTGGAGGTGATGGAATTCCAGTGGAGCTATTCCAAGTCCTGAAAGATGATGCTGTGAAAGTGCTGCACTCAATATGCCAGCAAATTTGGAAAACTCAGCAGTGGCCACAAGATTGGAAAAGGTCAGTTTTCATCCCAATCCCAAAGAAAGGCAATGCCAAAGAATGCTCAAACTATCGAACAATTGCACTCATCTCACACGCTAGTAAAGTAATGCTCAAAATTCTCCAAGCCAGGCTTCAGCAATATGTGAACCGTGAACTTCCTGATGTTCCAGTTGGTTTTAGAAAAGGCAGAGGAACCAGAGATCAAATTGCCAACATCCACTGGATCATGGAAAAAGCAGGAGAGTTCCAGAAAAACATCTATTTCTGCTTTATTGACTATGCCAAAGCCTTTGACTGTGTAGATCACAATAAACTATGGAAAATTCTGAGAGAGATGGGAATACCAGACCACCTGATCTGCCTCTTAAGAAATCTGTATGCAGGTCAGGAAGCAACAGTTAGAACTGGTCATGGAACAACAGACTGGTTCCAAATAGGAAAAGGAGTACATCAAGGCTGCATATTGTCACCATGTTTATTTAACTTATATGCAGAGTACATCATGAGAAACGCTAGACTGGAAGAAACACAAGTTGGAATCAAGATTGCTGGGAGAAATATCAATAACCTCAGATATGCAGATGACACGACTCTTATGGCAGAAAGTGAAGAGGGGCTAAAAAGCCTCTTGATGAACGTGAAAGTGGAGAGTAAAAAGGTTGGCTTAAAGCTCAACATTCAGAAAACGAAGATCATGGCATCTGGTCCCATCACTGCATGGGAAATAGATGGGGAAACAGTGGAAACAGTGTCAGACTTTGTTTTTCTGGGCTCCAAAATCACTGCAGATGGTGACTGCAGCCATGAAATTAAAAGACGCTTACTCCTTGGAAGGAAAGTTATGACCAACCTAGATAGCATATTCAAAAGCAGAGACATTACTTTACCAACATAGGTTCGCCTAGTCAAGGCTATGGTCTTTCCTGTGGTCATGTATGGATGTGAGAGCTGGACTGTGAAGAAGGCTGAGCGCCGAAGAATTGATGCTTTTGAACTGTGGTGTTGGAGAAGACTCTTGAGAGTCCCTTGGACTGCAAGGAGATCCAACCGGTCCATTCTGAAGGAGATCAGCCCTGGGATTTCTTTGGAAAGAATGATGCAAAAGCTGAAACTCCAGTATTTTGGCTACCTCATGCGAAGAGTTGACTCATTGGAGAAGACTCTGATGCTGGGAGGGATTGAGGGCAGGAGGAGAAGGGGATGACAGAGGATGAGATGGCTGGATGGCATCACTGACTTGATGGGTGTGAGTCTGGGTGACCTCCGGGAACTGGTGATGGACAGGGAGGCCTGGTGTGCTGCGGTTCATGGGGTCGCGAGGAGTCGGACACGACTGAGCGACTGATCTGATCTGATCTGATCATCATTAATGGATAGCTGAATTGCTTCCACCTCCTGCCTATTGTGAATAATGCCATGATTAGGAGCATGCTACAAATTTCTATTCAAGACCCTTTTGGACATAATTCAGAAGGATAATTGCTAAATCACAGGGCAATTTTATTTTTAAATTTTTCGAGGAACCACCATACTGCTTTCAATAGTGGCTGCACCACTTCATATCCCCACCAATAATGCACAATGGTTCCAACTTCTTCACATTTCTTATCTTTTCCTCTTTTTTTTCCAATAAGAGCCATTCTAATGGGTGTGAGGTGATTTCTCATGAATTTGATTTGAATTTCTCTAGCAGTAGAGATTGAGCATCTTTTCATATGCTTATTGGGCATTTGTGTGAATTTTTTGGAGAAATGTCTGTTTAAGTCCTTGATCTCCTTTTTAATCAAGATATTTGTTTGTTGTTACTGTTGATGGAGTACAATATTAAAAACCAGTGTGTGCATGTGTGTGTACACATTATTTAAATAAAATTTTATGTTGGGTGCTGTACTAAAACTTCACATATAGGAAAGATTTAAATGGCTTTGATTTTTTTTCAGTGCTAAGTAGTAATTATTAGAAGGAGGCAAGTGGTTGGAGTTCATTCATATTCAGCTTTCATAAATCCTCAACTTTAATGAGAATATATATTTAAATTAGTGAATGTGATTTTTACCTATACTAATTATTTAACTAATGTTTCTGTTTTATGTAAATGAATAGGTAATTACATTTAATTTGAAAGTCTAAGCGGTATCCATTTATTCATGCAACAAACCACCAAACCCACCCACAGTGCCTAGTAGATCTCTGGGCCACATCCTGTGGGTATAACAGTGAATAAGACAAACATGATGGAACTTTCCATTGCATAGAAAAAAAATCTATAAGTATCTGTCCATAATCCATATCCAGGCTTTATCAGATATCATAGCATATGGGGTTCCCACCAATATCCAGCATTAATAGGACATCAAACTATAGTAGAATTGCTTAAATGCAGCATATTGTCTAGGATACCTTCCCAAAGCATAGGAATTTTTATTGTCATGTTTAGATTTTACTGGTCAAGTTAGGAAGGGCCTTGGAACTCTCACACTGCACATCAACCTATTGTCTACTTTTAAATGGGCTTCATTTTGTCCTTTTTGTCTCATGCCTTTTGTAAAGGCAACAGTGTATTTAATTTGGGGTTGTATTTTTTGTTTTGTTTTTAATGGTTTCAGGTAGAATGGAAACTTTGGGGAATAAAAATGGAATACAAAATAACTACAAATTAATAAAATGTCATAAAAGCTAAGGGCAGTAAATATTGCTCTCTCTTTCTCCCTGAATTCTGGAGAAAATTGAGAAATAATGACCAACTTGACTATCACTGGAAGCCAACTTGGAAAATGTCTTGGTGGGAGAACAGGATAAGCCTGGTCATTGAACCCAGTAATCAGGACATCTCTTCAAACATCAATGAACAGGAAGGCTTTTCCAACCCTTTCACACTAAAGAGCAATCTGGGATGTTGTCAGTATGGTAGAGAAGGAAAAAAATGACAATTAGGAGTTAAGAGGTCTTGGACTAGACCTGGATTTACTGTAATTAAATGTGTTATGAATGGCAAGATACTTATTTCTAGATTTCAATGCCACCATGTACAGAGGAATACAATGAGTCATGGCACAGAATTAATGGAGATCATAATAAACTCAGCATATAAACATGACCTATGTCTGTGCATATTTTACTAGTTATTTATTCAATGCTCTCTGTGTATCATGAGTTTGAATAAGTTGCCAAGCAACTGTCCTTCAGGGCAGGCATGTGGTAGTGGGATTAAGAGTAAGAGCTATTTAATTAACAAGATCTGAGTGTGAGGTCTGATTTGCCACTTAATGTGCAAACTTGGCTCCATTATTTGAAGGTTCTAATCCTCAAAGTTCTTTTTTTTTTTTTTTAAGTTGAAACTCCTTTATGGGGGTGATATGAAGATTACATGAGATGGTATCTGTGGAATATTCATCACAGATCATGGTCTAGCAATTGCAATTAATACTACTGTTAGCAACATGGACAAACTGAAATGTGTATAGGTAGAACCGAGGAATGATTACATTCTTAGTGAAGTAAGAAAAACTAATTTGACACAGAGATGGCTATTGAAGGATAATTTTTGGATTGCCATACATCTTCATTATTTTCAATCAGGCAAAATTGGCTGTCTATTATAAGACATCTGTCTCAAGCTTCTTGCCATTTCCCTTGGATTCCTTCCCCAGGATTAGTGCACTGAGAATAGCATGAATTAGGAAGTTACTTATGGGGCCTCAGGGTTTATAATTATGCACAAAAACAGACAACCTTATTAGGCAAAAATGCTTTAGAGAAAGCATTTTCCATTGATATTATTTCATTATTTGTCTAATTACTCATTTGATTGAGTAGGGGGTGATATTAAGAGTCAATACATTTTAAAATCCATTATAAAACCCTTAATTTAGTGCAGAACAGTAAATACTACATTGTGGAAAATCCTTTTTAGGGAACTTTTCACTTCTTTGTTCCTTAAGGAATAGATTAATGAGTTCAGCATGGGTGAGACAGTATTATTTAATAGTTGCACCATGGCATCTAGCAAGGGGTTGGGTGTGGGCTGCAGATAGACAATGATTATAGGTCCAAAGGCACAGAGAATGGCAGTGAGGTGGGCACTGCAGGTAGAGAAAGCTTTCTGCCTGCCCTCTGCCGAACGGATCCTCAAAATGGCAATCCCAATGCGTGTGTAGGAGGCACAAATACTCAACCAAAGCAATAAAGCCAGAAATCCAACACTAGTAGAAGCTACACCCTGGGCAAAGGAGCTGTCAGCACAAGCCAGGGGTAAGATGGCAGGAATGTCACAGAAGAAGTGGCCCACCTGATTAGGGCCACAGTAGGGTAGCTGAAAGGTAAAGGATGTCAGGATAGTGGCCTGAAGACAACCCACCAACCAGGCTGCCATGACCAAACCAACACAGACTCCAGGTCTCATGATGAGCTTATACCTCAGTGGGTGACAGATGGCAACAAAGCGATCATAAGCCATCACAGAATAGAGGCAGCCTTCCATAGAACCCAGGAAATGATAGAAGAAGAGCTGAACAGCACATCCCTTATAAGAAATGGCTCGGTTCTGGCCAGAAAAATAGACTAGCATTTTGGGACAGAGAACAGAGGGGAACAGCATGTCCAAAATCGAGAGGAGTCCCAAGAAGAAGTACATGGGAGTGTGAAGGGTCGAGGAGGAGACAATTGCTAGAAGGATGAGCAAATTTCCCAGAAGGGTCAAGGGGTAAATGAACGAGAAGATGCCAAGGAGCACAGTCTCCAGTCCCTGTGTCTGAGGTATTCCAAGTAGGATGAACTCATTCAGCTCTGTGTGGTTCCTCATGTTCCTGGGAGGAAGGTCTAGGGGAGATAAAAGACAGGAAAGCATGACTGTGGAGGCTGATTGTGACAGACACAATACCGATACATTCCTCATCACTAATCTTTGTTTACATATAAACATGAGGTTGAAATTGAGAATCAGAAATTCTGGGGAGAATATTTGGGGGCTAGTAAAGCGGATGTGTGCCTTTGTATCTCAAGATATCACATTCTTTATGAATAGGAATTCAAAACAATATGAAGCTTTAGCAAAGTGAAATACCGGATGTACTATGAGAACAAAGGCGTCAATACTGAGTAGATGAGCATAGTTTGAATTAAGTTCACAACCAATTATACAACAACAAAAAAATGTCATAAATTTAAGATCAACCTGAAAACATGCAGAAGCCTGACTCTCCTGACTCCTTTACAGAGCTACAGTTGCTCAAATATGTGTTCAAACACCCTAAATATTCATCAAAGATCAATTTGGGCACCCACACCTCTGTTGAGAAGAATGGACTGTGATACAGTTTAAGAAGCAATGAGATTTGGGTATATGATATCATTCTAACTGGATATATTTCTTAGTCTGAGCATGGAGTCTCAAAGAGTCGGGCACAACTGAGTGACTGAACTGAACTGAAGGCTATTCGCCTGAAAAGAAATTAACAGTGACATTTTGGTTATTATTCTGGTGTTTAGTTTGTTTAGAGAATAGTAGATGTTTAGAGACTATGTAGGTGATAGGTTTTAATGAAGTCATCGTATATAAAAATGAATTTTTGGAACATTTGATGTTTGCTAACTACTGAAATTTTGAAATACAAAGTATTTCAATTCTGCCACTTTTCTATGTCTTCTGATTATTTTAAATTCTAATTTTAACTTTATTGTGGTAATAAAACTTCATATGAGATCTACTCTCTAAACAGATTTTTAAGTGTACAAGATAATATTAACTATGAACATGATGTTTTACAGCATTTGTGAAACTTTATACCTATTTATTAGCAATTTCTCATTTCCTGTTGTCCCGTAACCCTGGTAGCCATCATTCTGTGTTTTGTTTTTAAGAGTATAATTGTTTTATTTTAAAGGAAAAACTCATTATGTCGAGAACATGAAAGGACCAGTAGGGAGCGCAGTGGTCAGCTGTCTGATACAATGGTTGAGCTCTTGAATTTCTCAAGAAGAGATGCCACGATACTATGCATAAAATAAATAACTAATGAAAACCTACTGTATAGCACAGAGAACTCTATCAATGCTCCTTGGTGACCTAAATGGGAAACAAATCCCAAAAAAAGAGGAGACTCATGTATATGTATAGCTAATTAACTTTCCTGCAGTGCAGAAACTAACACAATATTGTAAAGCAACTATACTCCAATACATTAACTTTAAAAAAGAAGAGAGATGTCTTTTTCACTTACACATTTTACCATTATAATTTGCTTTTTGAGATGCAAAATATATTTTAAAATGTGCAATTATAATGGTTTGAATTTCTAATTATAATTTCTGGTCAACTTCTCTGATCTTCTTTTATAATTAATATTATTAATTGTTATTGATTGATAATTTTGTCTTCTAAAAAAACCTGAAAATGGTAAGATAATGCTCTCCATGTACTCAAGTTGTTTATAATCTTGGAATCTCAATTTCTCATCTTTATATAAGCAGAAAATATTCCCTGCACCAGTAGTCTCAACCTTAACCAATCAGCTAAATGTATTATTCCAAGCAGGACAGTTTTCATAGTCAAAGAAAGCGTTATTAATAACTAAGGCAGGATAAGAGGGGTAAAATAGGAACATGTCTGTTCAACCATTGAATAGTCTCCTTTCCCTCACGTGTGTCCTACAGATCTTTATTGTGACATATTCTGATATAACTGTGCCCTTTGAAGATATGGGATATTCTTATAATTGTGCTGGATAAATAGAGGGTACCCACTGAATATCTTTTTTATGATTAACTGAGATAATATTTACCTCCCAGAATTGCTGTAAAGATTAAATGTCATGATGCTCAGGAAAGATTTTGATACACAGTAAGATGCTGTATAATGGTTCATTATAATTGTATTTTCTATAGAGATATCCATGCTAAAGAATTTGGGAAGGAGTTACCTGTGTGAAGATCAGAGATAGTATCTTAAGCCTGAACAAAGTCACCAGGAGAGCCAGGGTAAATTATGGAAAAAGAAGAAATGAGAGACCAAACTTTGAGAAATACTACATTTTAGTAAAAGGAGAAGAAAGGGAGCCATTTAATAAGAAATATATACATACGTCATATGATTTGGCACAGGTCAGGAGAATGTCTTTTGCATGCCATTTATCATGAAAATTATTATTTCTCCATGTCTTAGAATTTTCTCCATTGTCAGAGAGAATATGCAACTAATTTTTATTCTTAAGCAAGTGTGCTAAGGTACTTCAGTCGTGTCCGACTCTGTGCAACCCCATAGATGGTAGCCCACCAGGCTTCCCCATCCCTGGGATTCTCCAGGCAAGAATACTGGAGTGGGTTGCCATTTCCTTCTCCAGCAAGTGTGTGGTTCTTTAAAAGTGACAGATGTTGAATTAATGATTAAGGAACAACAAAAGAAATAAGAGATGAATGTATTTCTGCATGCTATTTTGTGGGGTGAATGGAGGAAAGGACTCTAGTCATTGCACAAAATGGGAACGAAGCTCTTAGTCGTGATTGCTTCCAACAATGCTAGTCAGGAATCCATAGTGGAGTAAAAGTAAAAATTAAAGAAGATGGGAAAATGCTCTGCACAGTTACATGGCTCAGTTAAGGAAAACAAATGTTGTTTTTCCTACCTTTAAGTTCAGTTTCTTCTATAGACTTGTGGGACTCGCCATTCTGAACATCTCTCCTCCCTGGGTGCAACGGAAATGCATTTGGGCTTCCTAAGTGTAGACCCCAAATGGTCTTTTCCATTCAGGATTACACAGAGAGAGGGTAGTATATGTCTGATGGCTCGCCCATCATCTAGGGTGATTTCTTCTTCAATTAGCAGAAGTAAGATCTCCTACATTCGTAGGATTTTAAATGATCTCTTACTCCCTCTGGAGCTCCATCCATGATAAATCCCAGGACTCAGGGAACAGGAGCCCTTGAGCACAGGGAGCAATCAAATGCTGGATGTTGAGAGAGCTCATGGCTGAGAAAAGACTACACGGTAATCAAGATAATCTTCAAGCAATTAGGAATCAAGGAAGTTGTGGATCCTCTGTGGCCACCTTAATTTTCTATTCTGGGTAGACATTCAAAAACCCTTTTTGTTCTTCATAGACCTCACAGATTTGACTTCCTTCTCTGTCATTTTTTGAGTCTCTACCTATTCCCTTACTTTTTATGGTTGTAGAAGAAATTGTAACATAATGAAAAGATCATTCACCTCGGAAGTTTCTGGTGTGAAGAACAAGTCTGTTTCTCATTAGTTGTAAGTCCTTGAGCAAGCCAGTGCTCTTCTCTGAACCATAATATGGTCCTTCATAAATTGGAGTTATTTCATAGGGAAACTGGAGATTAAATGAGACAACACATGTAAACTTTCTGGCACATACTACTTAATTATTTGTATTGAAATTGGATGGAACATAGACTTATATTCATTGTTAGAATCTTTTTTAGTTTTTTTACTCCTTCTCTTCTTAATTTGAGTTTTTTCATTGTTTTTTTTTTTTTTTTTTTCAGTTTAGTCAGTTTGCTTTCATTTCTTTTATCAACCAGTAATTATAGTGTGGGGCTTCCCTGGTGGCTCAGACAGTAAAGAATCTGCCTGCCATGCAGGAGATCTGGGTCTGATTCCTGGATTGGGAAGATCCCCTAGAGAAGGGAATGGCTACCCACTCATATTCTTGCCTGGGGAGTTCCATGGATGGAGGAGCCTGATGGGCTACAGTCCATGGGGTCGCAAAGAGTTCAACACTACTGAACAACTAACACTTTCACTATAATGATAGTGAAAGAGATGGTGAGAAACCAAACCAAAATGAAACAAAAGAAAAGAAAAAATAGGTATAGAGTTACCAAAAAAAAAAAAAAGAATATTAGAATATTTTTCATAATGATGGATTGTTTTCTATGGAGTCTAAATAAGATTTTCCAGGTTCTCAGGTTTCAACAAGCCAATCCAAGAAAGGGAAAATGGAACTAACATTTAAAGAGAGCCCACTTGTGAAAAAGGTCTTTTAAAATCTTATTTTATTTCTTCTTACAACATCCACACAGGGTAGCTATTTTTAGTCCACTTTATAAATGATGACATGGTCATCAGAGAGAGTAATTTTTCCCAAGATTACACAACGTTGAGTAGAAGAGGTAGGAATTGAGCCACAAATTTTTTTTAATCTAAGGCTCACAGACTTAATTCTGGGAACAGACCCAAGTTGATACTAAAACATCAGAATCTGGTTCCTAGTTTTATCTCCAAGTTTGACCCTCTGGATCAGCAAGGTATACCTTTGCTAGTCCTCAGAAAGTAAGACCCTTGAGCTTTACACTGCCCATCTCCTTTCACATCTCTTTATGACTCTGTTTCGAACAACAACAGCATGGCTTTAGGCACTAGTGGTAAAGAATTGACCTACCAATGCAAGAGATGTGAGAGACATGGGTTCGATGTCTGTGTTGGGAAGATGCCCCTGGAGAAGGGCACTTTCCCACTCCAGTATTCTTGCCTAGAAAATTCCATGAACAAAGGAGCCTGGCAGGCTATAGTCCATGGGGTAGCAAAGAATCAACATGACTGAGCATGCACACACACACACACACACACACACACACACACACACACACACACATAGTAGACAACAGACTTAGTGACTAAACAGCAACAACATAATAGATAACAATTAAAAGGCCTAACAGTATGCAGAAATGAAAACATGTGGAAGCCTGACCCTCTTGACTCCCTTACAGAGCTGCTGCTGCTGCTGCTAAGTTGCTTCAGTTGTGTCCGACTCTGTGTGACCCCATAGATGGCAGCCCACCAGGCTCCACTGTCCCTGGGATTCTCCAGGCAAGAACGCTGGAGTGGGTTGCCATTTCCTTCTCCAATGCATGAAAGTGAAAAGTGAAAGTGAAGTCGCTCAGTCGTGTCCAACTCTTAGTGACCCCACGGACTGCAGCCTACCAGAATACACCATCCATGGGGTTTTCCAGGCAAGAGTACTGAAGTGGGGTACCATTGCCTTCTCCGGGGCCTATATCTGGAGAAAACCCTAATATGAAAAGATACATGCACACAAATGTTTGCTCTAACACAATTTACCAACAGCCAAGACATGGAAGCAACCCAAATGTCACTCAGAGAACTCAAAGAGAGCCTCTGAGACAATCTAGAAGGGTGAGATGGGGAGGAAGATGGAAGGGAGATTTGAGAGGGAGAGGACATGGCTGTACCTATGGCTGAGTCTTAATGATGTTTGACAGAAAACAACAAAATTATGTAAAGCAATTATCCTTCCATTTAAAAAATTAATTAATTTTTTAAAACGATGATATGGTACATATACACAGTGGAATATTACTCAACCATTAAAAAGAATGAAATAATGCCATTTGTAGCTACATGGATGGGCCCAGAGAGTCTCATACTAAGTGAAGTAAGTCAAAGAAAGATAAATATCAAATGAAATGACTCACTTGTAAAATCTAATTTCTAAAATGATATAAAAGAACTTATTTCAAAAACAAACATATGGTTACCAAAGGAGAAACATGGTGGGGAGGAAGAGGGAGAGGGAAGACCCTATGTTTAACACAAAAAACACACACACACACACTACTGTATATGAAATAGATAACCGACAAGGACCTACTATATAGCCCAGGGAACTCTATTCAATATTCTTTAATAACCTTAGTGGGAAAAGAATCTTAAAAAGAATGAATATATGTATATGTATAACTGAATCACTATGCTGTACACCTGAAACTAACACATTTTAGATCAACTATTCCCTAAAACAAAAATTGTAATTCTTCAAAAAAAAAAAAGGTTAAACCAAATTATATTATAAGGAGCTATGCAGTTTGAGAAAATATGTTTTCAAAAGACTGTTCTATACATCTGTGTCTCTTTTTCTGTTTCCCATACAGGGTTATCATTATCATCTTTCTAAATTCCATATATATGCGTTAGTATACTGTATTGGTGTTTTTCTTTCTGGCTTACTTCACTCTGTATAATAAGCTCCAGTATCATCCACCTCATTAGAAATAATTCAAATATATTCTTTTTAATGGCTGAGTAATACTCCATTGTGTATATGTACCACAGCTTTCTTATCCATTCATCTGCTGACATATTGTAATTAGCCTCCAATTAAAATAAATAAATTTAAATTTAAAAAAAATTTTTTAAGAAAATATATGTTTTCATTTTACTAAATTAATAAACTGGAAAATCATGTTTAAAAATATAATATAATTTTTATAATAAAATTCCTCAGAAACATTCATTAAACAAATATTCCTGAGTAGCAGGTTTGGATAAAGTTAAACACCAAGAAATATAACTGTAATACATTTCTTATTGATCACTAAATTATATTACTAACTTTGTTAAATGAGTGTATCTTCATTACAGAGATTATTTGCTCTGTGAATGCACTACTTTATCTTTAAGTGTCAACAGAGCTTTCTTGACTTCTTTGTTCCTCAGGGTGTAGACCACAGGGTTCAGAAGGGGCGTCATCACAGTGTAGAAAATAGCCACAATACTGTCCATTGCCTCCTTGGAGCCTGGTCTCAGATAAATGAAAACACCAGGGCCAAAGAAGCAAAGGACCACAGTGCAGTGGGAGGCACAGGTCTGGAAGGCTCTCCATCTCCCCTCTGAGGTGCAGATCTTCAGGATGGAATGGACGATGGACACGTAGGACAGCACTATCAGAAGAAAGCAGCCTGAAGCCACCACCCCAATGTTGACAAAGATCACCAACTCATTGGCAGAGGTGTCTGCACAGGTCAGTTTGAGGATGGGTGGTGCATCACAGAAGTAATGCTGGATCTGGTTGGGTCCACAGAAGGGCAAATGGAACGTTAGTGTGGTCTGGACAGCAGAGTGCACAGAGCCACTGAGCCACGTGGTTGTGGCCAGGAGGGCACACATCCTCCCATTCATCATGCTGGCGTACCTGAGCGGGTAACTGATGGCCAAGAAGCGGTCATAAGACATGATGGTGTAGAGGAAGCACTCAGTGCTGCCCAGGAAGTGGAAGGAGTAGAGCTGGGCCACACAGCTGGGAAAGGAGATAGGACTGCCTTCTGGGGACACCAGGGTCATCAGCATTTTGGGCACAGTGACTGTGGAGAACCACATATCAATGAAGGACAGGTTGCTCAGGAAGTAGTACATGGGGGTGTGCAGGTGGGGATCCACTGTGATCACCAGCATGATGAGAAGATTCCCCACCACAGTGAGGGCATAGATCACCAGGAAGATTCCAAAGAAGAGCATGTCCAGCTCTGAAGAATGGGGAAGGCCCGTGAGGATGAACATTGTCAATACGCTCATGTTTGTCATTTCTCCACACTTTTGGTCTCTCTCTCTCTCTATGGGTACATCAAGAGCATCCAACATTTTATTGAGAACTGAGAACTGCATTATACAAGTCATACTCAACTTTGCTTACCACAAAACCAATACAATGTCGTAAAGTAATTAGCCTTCAATTAAAATAAATAAATTTAAATTTTAAAAAAATAGAAAAAGAAGATAGAATGATTTCATCTTCTCTCTCGTATAGCCCCTCTCACTTTCTCTCTCTCTGTCACACACACACACACACACTCAAACATAGGCACACACAAATAGATGTGAAAAGGGGACAAAACCACACAAATTTCTATTGATATATCATGAATACTATCTTAGCACCATAAAACAAGCCAAATTCTCTATTTTATACTTTCTTTGGATCATGTTAGTTTGTTGTATGCTCCAGGTCACAATGTTGAAATCAAAGTTTCAAGTTGGTCTCTCATCTCATCTGAAGTTCAGGATCACTTGCCTCAGTGACAATGTCAAAGTGAAGTAAGATAATAAATGACAACTACTTAGTAAAGTAATGACATTCACAGGTATTCAGTAAATGATACCAAATTATATGAAGCTGTTGCCTTGCTTTTTAAATGTATAGATATAGCTATGGAGGGAAAGAGAGACAGAGAGGAAGTAGAGAGAAAAAATAAATTCTCATTGTGCTATAGAGACTTCTCAATTTCAAAACTACAATTTTGAGGAAAATTTAATCACTGGTATTGGTACTGGTGTCTGACTAACTACCACTAATTGTTTACATAGGAAATAATCTTAGAGCAGGTTAAGAAACTATAAACTTCATACAGAATCCTGACAACTTCTCATGTGATCCAGAAAATATCAACCATCACAACACTGCTAGCCTCAAACTTGTCTTATTTTATGCAGTCATTGATAAGGCACTGAAAACATAAACTTCATATGTGTTCTCCCAACCACAATCCACTGGGAAGTGGCTGGTTTCTCACATACAAATTTCTATCCTAAATATTTAAATATAGTATTTTTTCTTATCAGCTTTGTTAGAGATGATATTCTCCCCCAATCTTCCATTCCTTATACTCATAAATCCATGAAATGACCTCAAAAGGGAAGACAATTAACTCTATGAAGCATATGAATTTTATGTAAAACCTACTTGTAACAAGGAAGAACAAAAGAAAAGGATCTATGTTAACTTAATATCAAGAAATATTGGACAAATAACACGAGAAGAAAGAAGAGATGGAGCCAAAACGAGAACAACACCCAGTTGTGGATGTGACTGGTGATGCAAGAAAAGTCTGATGCTGTAAAGAAAAATATTGCATAGGAACCTGGAATCTTAGGTCCATGAATGAAGGAAAATTGAAAGTGATCAAACAGGAGATGGCAAGAGTGAACATCAACATTTTAGGAGTCAGTGAACTAAAATGGACTGGAATCAGCAAATTTAACTCAGATTTCCACTATATCTACTACTGTGGGCAAGAGTCCCTTAGAAGAAATGGAGTAGACATCATAGTCAACAAAAGAATCTGAAATGCAGTACGTGGGTGCAGTCTCAAAAATGACAGAATAATCTCTGTTCATTTCCAAGGCAAACCATTCAATATTAATGCTAGAGAAGCTGAAGTTGAACAGTTCTATCAAGACCTACAAGACCTTCTAGAACTAACACCCAATAAAGATGTCCTATTCATTATTGGGAACTGGCACGCAAAAGTACTGGCACGCAAAAGTCAAGAGATACCTGGAGTAACAGGCAAATTTAGCTTTGGAGTACAAAATAAAGGAGGGCAAAGACTAATAGAGTTTTCCCAAGGGAATGCATTGGTCATAGCAAACACCCTCTTCCAACAACACAAGAGAAGACTCTACACATGGACATCACCAGATACTCAATGAGGAAATCACATTGATTATATTATTTGCAGTCAAAGATGGAGAAGTGTTATACAATCAGCAAAAGCAAGATGGGGAGCTGACTGTGGCTCAGATCATGAACCCCTTATTGCAGAATTCAGACTTTTAAATTGAAGGAAGTATGGAAAACCACTAGACCATTCAGGTATGACCTAAATCAAATCCCTTACAATTATAGGGTGGAAGTGACAAATAGATTCAAGGGATTAGATCTGATAGAGTATCTGAAGAACTATGGATGGAGGTTCCTGACATTGTACAGGAGGCAGTAATCATGACCATCCCCAAGAAAAAGAAACACAAAGAGGCAAAATGGTTGTCTGAGGAGGCCTTACAAATAGTTGAGAAAAGAAGAGAAGCTAAAGGCAAAGGAGAAAAGAAAGATACACCCATTTAAATGCAGAGTTTCAAAGAATAGAATGGAGACATAAGAAAGCCTTCCTCAGTGATCAATGCAAATAATAGAGGAACACAATAGAATGAGAAAGACTCCAGATCTCTTTGAGAAAATTAGAGATACCAAGGGAATATTTCATGCAAAAATGGGCTCGATAAAGGACAGAAATGGTATGGACCTAACAGAAGCAGAAGATATTAAGAAGAGATGGCAAGAATACACAGAAGAACTGTACAAAAAAAGATCTTCAAGACCCAGATAATCACGATGGTGTGATCACTGACCTAGAGCCAGACATCCTGGAATGTGAAGTCAAGTGGGCCTTAGAAAGAATCACTATGAGCAAAGCTAGTGGAGGTGATGGAATTCCAGTGGAGCTATTCCAAATCCTGAAAGATGATGCTGTGAAAGTGCTGCACTCAATATACCAGCAAATTTGGAAAACTCAGCAGTGGCCACAGGACTGGAAAAGGTCAGTTTTCATTCAAATCCCAAAGAAAAGCAATGCCAAAGAATGCTCAAACTACCAGACAATTGCACTCATCTCACATGCTAGTAAAGTAATCCTCAAAATTCTCCAAGCCAGGCTTCATCAATACATGAACTGTGAACTTCCAGATGTTCAAGCTGAATTTAGAAAAGGCAAAGGAACCAGAGATCAAGTTACCAACATCCGGTGGATCACCAAAAAAGCAAGAGAGTTTCAGAAAAACTTCTACTTTTGCTTTATTAACTATGTCAAAGCCTTTTACTGTGTGGATCACAATAAACTATGGAAAATTCTGAAAGAGATGGGAATACCAGACCACCTAACCTGCCTCCTGAGAAATTTGTATGCAGGTCAAGAAGCAACGGTTAGAACTGGACATGGAACAACAGACTGGTTCCAAATAGGGAAAGAAGTATGTCATGGTTGTATACTGTCAACCTTATTATTTAAGTTACATGCAGAATATATCATCCAAAATGATGGGCTGGACAAAGCACAAGCTGAAATCAAGATTGCTGAGAAAAATATCAATGACCTCAGATAAAAAGATGACACCACCCTTACGGCAGAAAATGCAGAAGAACTAAAGGGCCACTTGATGGAAGTGAATGCAGAGAATGAAAAAGTTGACTTAAAACTCAACATTCAACAGACTTTTGGACTCTGGGACCGGGAGAGGGTGGGAAGATTGGGGAGAATAGCATTGAAATATGTATAATATTATATCTGAAATGTATTAATTGTTCAAACTAGTCACTGTCATGCTACAATTTGTTCATATTAGATGTTTGTAATGTTTCTGATAATCAATAAAAGAGATTCTTGATACCTTAAAAAAAAAAAAAACTAATATCATGACATCCGGTCCCATCACTTTATGGCAAATAGATGGGGAAGCAATGGAAACAGTGACAGGCTTTATTTTCTTGGGCTCCAAAATCACTGCAGATGCTGGCTGCAGCTGTGAAATTAAAAGACGTTTGCTTCTTGGAAGAAAAGATATTAAAAAGCAGAGACATTACTTTGCCAACGAAGGTCCGTCTAATTAAAGCTATGGTTTTCCCAGTAGTCATGTATGGATGTGAGAGTTGGACTATAAAGAAAGTTGAGTGTCAAAGAATTCTGAAAGAGATGGGAATACCAAACCACCTAACCTGCTTCCTGAGAAATCTGTATGCAGGTCAAGAAGCAACGGTTAGAACTAAACATGGAACAACAGACTGGTTCCAAATAGGGAAAGAAGTATGTCATGGTTGTATACTGTCAACCTTATTATTGAACTTACTTGCAGAATATATCATCCGAAATGATGCTTTTGAATTGTAGTCTTGGAGAAGACTCTTGAGAGTCCCTTGGACTGCAAGGAGATCCCACCAGTCCATCCTAAAGGAAAGTAGCCCTGAATATTCATTGAAAGGACTGATGCTGAAACTTCAATATTTTGGCAACCTGATGTGAAGAAGTGACTCAATGGAAAAGACCCTCATCCTGGGAAAGATTGAAGACAGGAGGAGAAAGGGATGACAGAGGATGAAACGGTTGTATGGTATCACCAACTCAATGGACGTGAGGTTGAGCAAGCTTCGGGAGTTGGTGACGGACATGGAAGCCTGGCCTACTGCAGTACATGGAGTCTCAAAAAGTCAGACACAACTCAAAGACTGATCTGAACTAAACTGAATATCAAGAAAAGCTGGAACTGTGTACAATGGAAAGTGAGGCAGAAATGATGTTTTTAGTTTAATCCAAAATATTGTTGAATTCAAGATTGTTGCTATTTTTCAAGGAAAGATTCACCAATGTGAGAGAAATGAGGTTCTCTTTAATAAAGCCCACACAGAATAGATACTATCTCCAGACAGTCTGGCTTAAGCTAAATTAAAGCTATATTCTTCAAATGAAAGAGTAAATAGCGGTGACAATTACTCTAATATCCTATGTGGGTATCAGAACCAAAAATATGAAACAGACATATCTCTAAAATTTCTACTGTACCAATGGGATCCCATCACCAGGATAAATCACATAGATCAGATAAAGTATGAAATTTTTCATCAGGTGAATTGCAAGGCAGCCTGAGACCTAAAGCTGGTGTTATCAGTGAGAGATAACAGGGTTTGACTTGTCTGTTTATGCTGCAGCAACTTTGTCCCTTTTCCTAGGTCCCTATTACTAATCATACATATAAATATATGTCTATGTTGTGTGTATTTACATATATGTGTGTATATATATGTGCAGTTTGTGTGTGTGTATTACACATACAGAGAGAAAGAATAAAGAATAGAAACAGAGAGTGAAAGAGAGACAGTCAAGACTTAATAAACACGAGTGGTTATCAATGTCTCATCTAACAATGTTAGATAACAATATCTTATCTCTCAATGAAAGCTTAAGAGGGAAAGCAAGTGGAAATGAGAGAAATTTACCTAAGAACTCACCTTCACTGCATGATTATTTCAATATAAAATTCATTTGTGTTTACCCTTTACCCTGGAGAATGTTGAACACTCAGCATGCTATGTTGAGGCATTTATTTGCAAGTTACTACTCAAAGAGCTGGTGTATCTGTGATTGCTTGTTGAGAAAGAGTGGTTCATTTCTGTTCAAGGACCCAATTAACTAAAGGGCAGAGAATGGAAACTCGTGTAGCTAGAAAGGTAGAATATAACTTGATTTGCTTTCTAGGGGAATAGGATTACTCTCAATTGAGTATTCAGGCTCCCTAGATGAACAGAAAAATGGCAGAAAGGGACTAATGAAAGATTTTTAATAATTACCTAAATATTTCCCTATGTGTTTGTTATCTGAACACTCCTGAGAGTTTATGACTTTTTGGAGCTAGTACTTATGCCTAAGAGGAAAGAAGGACTCAGTTACCTTTATCAGTGATACAGATAAACTCACAACTGTTTATTCCAAACTTAAAATTGCCCAGAACACATAAATGGTCATCTCACTTTGTCCCCTTTTATTTGCAGTGAAGTGATGGGACCAGATGCCATGATCTTAGTGTCTTGAACGTTGAGTTTAAGCCAGCTTTTCCACTCTAAGTCATCCCTATTCATTATGAAGTTGAGCCAGATTCATGGTTAACTATTTACTTCCTATAATTTAGAATCCTTTTCAAGTACGAATAAACTCAGAGAATACAACTTCAAGGAATCAATCTTACACATCATGTTATTACAGACAATATTTTTAAATATGAGGTTAACAGAGGTACAACACCATAATAATGTCTCCAAGGATAAGTTCAGGGCTCCAAAGAAGTTATTTCAGTTATTTCAAGGAGAGGCTCAAGCTGCTGCTGCTGCTAAGTTGCTTCAATCCTGTCCGACTCTGTGCGACCCCATAGACGGCAGCCCACCTGGCTCCTGCATCCCTGGGATTCTCCAGGCAATAACACTGAAGTGGGTTGCCATTTCCTTCTCCAATGCAGGAAAGTGAAAAGTGAAAGTGAAGTCCCTCAGTCATGTCTGACTCTAGCAACCCCATGGACTGCAGCCCACCAGGGTCCTCTGTCCATGGGATTTTCCAGGCAAGAGTACCAGAGTGGGTTGCCATTGCCTTCTCTGAAGAGTCTCAAGAGAATACATCAAAATACAGCACAATGTGTTGAAAGTTTCACTCAGCTTTCATCATTCCTGAGAAACCTGTATGCAGGTCAAGAAGCAACAGTTAGAACTGGACACACAAAAAATAGACTGGTTCAAAATTGGAAAAGGAGTTCATCAGGGCTGTAAATTGTCACTCTGCTTATTTAACTTATATGTAGAGTACATCATGAGAAATGCCAGATTGCATGAATCCAAAACTAGAATCAAGACTGCTAGGCAATGGCAACCCACTCCAGTACTCTTGCTTGGCAAATCCCATGGACAGAGGACCCTGGTAGCCTGCAGTCCATGGGTCGCTAGGAGTCGGACACGACTGAGGGACTTCACTTTCACTTTTCACTTTCATCCATTGGAGAAGGAAATGGCAACCCACTCCAGCATTCTTGCCTGGAGAATCCCAGGGACGGGGGAGCCTGGAGGGCTGCCATCTATGGGGTCACACAGAGTCGGACACGACTGAAGCGACTTACCAGCAGCAGCAACAGCAGGAGAAATATCAATAACCTCAAATATGCAGATGACACCACCCTTACAGCAGAAAGCAAAGAGGAACTAAAGAGCTTCTTGATGAAAGTGAAAGAGGAGAGTGAAAAAGTTGGCTTAAAACCCAACATTCAAAAAGCTAAGATCATGGCATCTGGTCACATCACTTCATGGCAAATAGATGGGGAAGCAATGGAAACAGTGACAGGCTTTATTTTCTTGGGCTCCAAAATCACTGCAGATGGTGACTGGAGCTGTGAAATTAAAAGACACTTGCTCCTTGGAAGAAAAGCTATGACCAACCTAGGCAGCATGTTAAAAAGCAGAGATATTACTTTGTCAACAAACGTCCGTCTAGTCAAGGCTATGCTTTGTCCAGTAGTCATGTATGGATGTGAGAGTTGGCCTATAAAGAAAGCTGAGTGCTGAAGAATTGATGCTTTTGAACTGTGGTGTTGGAGGAGACTCTTGAGAATCCCTTGGACTGCAAGGAGATCAAGACAGTCAATCCTAAAGGAAATCAACCCTGAATATTCATTGGAAGGACTGAGGCTGAAGCTGAAGCTCCAATACTTTGGCCACCTGATGCAAAGAACTGACTCACTGGAGAAAACCATGATGCTGAGAAAGATTGAAGACAGGAAGAAAAGGGAATAACGGAGGACGTGATGGTTGGATGGCATCACCAAATCAATGGACATGAATTTAAGCAGGCTCTGGGAGATGGTGAAGAATGGGGAGGCCTGGTGTGCTGCAGTCCATGTGGTCAAATAGAGACAGACATGACTGAGCCACTGAACAACAGCATCATTCCTTAAGTGCAATGCACATACCAATTGTGAATTATTTCACTCTTTTTATTTTCCTGTTTTGAGAACAGCACTTGTAACACCTAGGGCATAATAATGACATGATTAAATATTTACAAATAATGCTGTTCCAATAAATATTTGATAATGTAAAGAATTAATTAATGAAGTATTTCAATTATCCATTATTTTACTGTACTTTCCAGAGCTTTTTCATGTTGTCCCATATGTCTCATCTTTCTCTATTTATCTCTCTTACTGTACTTTCAGTTTTAAAAGAAGGGTATAAGGAAGGATTGCCTTTCTTTGGGATTGGGATGAAAACTGACCTTTTCCAATCTTGTGGCCACTGCTGAGTTTTCCAAATTTGCTGGCATATTGAGTGCAGCACTTTCACAGCATCATCTTTCAGGATTTGGAATAGCTCCACTGGAATTCCATCACCTCCACTAGCTTTGTTCATAGTGATGCTTTCTAAGGCCCACTTGACTTCACATTCCAGAATGTCTGGCTCTAGGTCAGTGATCAGACCATCATGATTATCTGGGTTGTGAAGCTCTGTTTTGTACAGTTCTTCTATGTATTCTTGCCACCTCTTCTTAATATCTTCTGCTTCTCTTAGGTCCATACCATTTCTGTCCTTTATCGAGCCCATGTTTGCATGAAATGTTCCTTTGGTATCTCTGATTTTCTTGAATAGATCCTTAGTCTTTCCCATTCTGTTGTTTTCCTCTATTTCTTTGCATTGATCACTGAAAAAGGCTTTCTTATCTCTTCTTGCTATTCTTTGGAACTCTGCATTCAGATGTTTATATCTTTCCTTTTCTCCTTTGCCTTTAGCTTCTCTTCTTTTCACAGCTATTTGTAAGGCCTCCCCAGAGAGCCATTTTGCTTTTTTTGCATTTCTTTTCCATGGGGATGGTCTTGATCCCTGTCTCCTGTACAATGTCACGAACCTCAGTCCATAGTTCATCAGGCACTCTATCTATCAGATCTAGGCCCTTAAATCTATTTCTCACTTCCACTGTATCACAAATCATAAGGGATTTGATTTAGGTCATACCTGAATGGTCTAGTGGTTTTCCCTACTTTCTTCAATTTCAGTCTGAATTTGGCAATAAGGAGTTCATGGTCTGAGCCACAGTCAGCTCCTGGTCTTGTTTTTGCTGATTGTATAGAGCTTCTCCATCTTTGGCTGCAAAGAATATAATCGATCTGATTTCGGTGTTGACCATCTGGTGATGTCCATGTATAGTCTTCTCTTGTGTTGTTGGAAGAGGGTATTTGCTATGACCAGTGCATTTTCTTGGCAAAACTCTGTTAGTCTTTGCCCTGCTTCATTCTGTATTCCAAGGCCAAATTTGCCTGTTACTCCAGGTGTTTCTTGACTTCCTACTTTTGCATTCCAGTCCCCTATAATGAAAAGGACATCTTTTTTGGGTGTTAGTTCTAGAAGGTCTTGTAGGTCTTCATAGAACCTTTCAACTTCAGCTTCTTCAGCATTACTGGTTGGGGCATAGACTTGGATTACTGTGACATTGAATGATTTGCCTTGGAAAAGAACAGAGATCATTCTGTCATTTTTGAGATTGCATCCAGGTACTGCATTTCGGACTCTTTTGTTGACCATTATGGCCACTCCATTTCTTCTGAGGGATTCCTGCATATAGATGGAGAAACAGTGGAAACAGTGTCAGACTTTATTTTTCTGGGCTCCAAAATCACTGCAGATGGTGACTGCAGCCATGAAATTAAAAGACGCTTACTCCTTGGAAGGAAAGTTATGACCAACCTAGATAGCATATTCAAAAGCAGAGACATCACTTTGCCTACAAAGGTTCGCCTAGTCAAGGCTATGGTCTTTCCTGTGGTCATGTATGGATGTGAGAGCTGGACTGTGAAGAAGACTGAGCACCGAAGAATTGATGCTTTTGAACTGTGGTGTTAGAGAAGACTCTTGAGAGTGCCTTGGACTGTAAGAACATCCAACCAGTCCATTCTGAAGGAGATCAGCCCTGGGATTTCTTTGGAAGGAATGATGCTAAAGCTGAAACTCCAGTATTTTGGCCACCTCATGCGAAGAGTTGACTCATTGGAGAAGACTCTGATGCTGGGAGGGATTAGGGGCAGGAGGAGAAGGGGACGACAGAGGATGAGATGGCTGGATGGCATCACTGACTCAATGGATGTGAGTCTGAGTGACCTCCAAGAGCTAGTGATGGACAGGGAGGCCTGGCGTGCTGCAGTTCATGGGGTCGCAAAGAGTCAGACGTGACTGAGCGACTGATCTGATCTGATCTGATAAGGCAGGATTATGGGCAGACCCTCTGAGCTTCATAATACATTTTGCTGGGACAATCATAGCACATAAGAGGCAAATATTGAATAAGAGGGGAAAATGTTTAAACACATGAAATTTCATGCAATAGCTTTATCTACTAATAGAAATATCTGACAAACTAAAGTTATTAGGGACTTACTTGAACAAAGAAGGCAGAAACAGCATGGACAGAAAGAGAAGGCCCCTGTTTAGGAGTGATATCTACAATTATGAGTGTACATCAGAAGTTGAATCCCTCAGAAAGTATAAACATACTGGGAAGTGGAGAGTCTATAGCAGGGAGAGCATCTTAAAGAAATGAGATCAACATTTATGAAAGTGGATTACTACAAGAAAAGACTATATTTTTCCTTGAGAAGTCCACAACTTAATTTGGAGCTCAAAAATAAATAATGTTATAAAGCACTTAGAATCTAAGTCAGGCAGAGTTAGGATAGCTAAAGTGCTTTTCATAGTATATGGGGGGAAATTAGCTTTTGAAAAAATGCCTAAATTTGATATATAAACTACACATAACTGTACAAAATTCAGTTCTTTGTTATTTCAGTGCTTAGCGATGTTAACTGATGTTTTGGCCTCAAAGAATTAAAAGGTTCCTGAAATTCTGTTATACCAATACAGGCTAGAATTTAACTCCATGGGTTTTTGTGCTGGATATTTGGGTATTTGCATGCAGGGCTTCCCTGGTGGGTCAGATGGTAAAGCATCTGCCTGCAATGTGGGAGACCTGGGTTTGATCACTGGGCCAGGAAGATCTCCTAAAGAAGAAAATGGTAACCCACTCTAGTACTCTTGCCAGGAAAATCCATGGACAGAGGAGCCTGGAAGCTTACAGTCCCTGGGGTTGCCAAGAGTCAGACAAGACTGAAACTTAACCCAATCCATTTGGAATTAAGCTTTAACCATGTTCCGTACTAACTGAATTGAATAAGGAACCTAATAATCTTCTGTTTTATCATGTTATGTATCAATAGTACATATGGGATAGGGTTTGGGTAATAATAAAGTCTCTCAGTTCAGTTCAGTTCAGTCACTCAGTCGTGTCTGACTCTTTGCGACCCATGAATAGCAGCACACCAGGCCTCTCTGTCCATCACCAACTCCCGGAGTTCACTCAGACTCACGTGCATCTAGTCAGTGATACCATCCAGCCATCTCATCCTCTGTCGTCCCCTTCTCCTCCTGCCCCCAATCCCTCCCAGCATCAGAGACACTTCCAATGAGTCAACTCTTTGCATGAAGTGGCCAAAGAACTGGAGTTTCAGCTTTAGCATCATTCCTTCCAAAGAAATCCCAGGGCTGATCTCCTTCGAATGGACTGGTTGGATCTCCTTGCAGTCCAAGGGACTCTCAAGAGTCTTCTCCAACACCACAGCTCAAAAGCATCAATTCTTCAGTGCTCAGCCTTCTTCACAGTCCAACTCTTATATCAATACATGATCACTGGGAAAACCATAGCCTTGACTAGATGGACCTTTGTTGGCAAAGTAGTGTCTCTGCTTTTCAATATGCTATCTATGTTGGGCATAACTTTTCTTCCAAGGAGTAAGCATCTTTTAATTTCATGGCAGCAGTCACAATCTGCAGTGATATTGGAGCCCCCCAAAATAAAGTCTGACACTGTTTCCACTGTTTCCCCATCTATTTCTCATGAAGTGATGTGACCAGATGCCATGATCTTCATTTTCTGAATGTTGAGCTTTAAGCCAACTTTTTCACTCTCCTCTTTCACTTTCATCAAGAGGCTTTTTAGTTCCTCTTCACTTTCTGCCATAAGGGTGGTGTCATCTGCATATCTGAGGTTATTGATATTTCTCCCGGCAATCTTGATTCCAGCTTGTGCTTCTTCCAGTCCAGCGTTTCTCATGATGTACTTTGCATAGAAGTTAAATAAGCAGGGTGACAATATACAGCCTTGATGTACTCCTTTTCCTATTTGGAACCAGTCTGTTGTTCCATGTCCAGTTCTAACTATTGCTTCCTGACCTGCATACAGGTTTCTCAAGAGGCAGGTCAGGTGGTCTGGTATTCCTATCTCTTTCAGAATTTTTCACAGTTTATTGTGATCCACAGAGTCAAAGGTGTTGGCATAGTCAACAAAGCAGAAATAGATGTTTTTCTGGAGCTCTCTTGCCTTTTCGGTGATCCAACAGATGTTGGCAAGTTGATCTCTGGTTCCTCTGCCTTTTCTAAAACCAGCTTGAACATCTGGAAATTCACAGTTCATGTATTGATGAAGCCTGGCTTGGAGAATTTTGAACATTACTTTACTAACATGTGAGATGAGTGCAACGTGCAGTAGTTTTAGCATTCTTTGGCATTGCCTTTCTTTGGGATTGGAATGAAAACTGACCTTTTCCGGTCCTGTGACCACTGCTGAGTTTTCCAAATTTGCTAGTATA
Organism: Tragelaphus eurycerus; assembly: GCA_935064755.1. Classification (NCBI taxonomy): domain Eukaryota; kingdom Metazoa; phylum Chordata; class Mammalia; order Artiodactyla; family Bovidae; genus Tragelaphus; species Tragelaphus eurycerus. Next base: position 403,765 of record CAKXYN010000319.1, read on the forward strand.
TTGAGGGTAGCACTTTCACAGCATCATCTTTCAGGATTTGAAAGAGCTCCACTGGAATTTCATCACCTCCACTAGCTTTGTTCGTAGTGATGCTTTCTAAGGCCCACTTGACTTCACATTCCAGGATGTCTGGCTCTAGGTCAGTGATCACACCATTGTGATTATCTTGGTAATGAAGACCTTTTTTGTATGATTCTTCTGTGTATTCCTACCACTTCTTAATATCTTCTGCTTCTCTTAGGTCCATACCATTTCTGTCCTTTATCGATCCCATCTTTGCATGAAATGTTCCCTTGGTATCTCTAATTTTCTTGAAGAGATCTCTAGTCTTTCCCATTCTGTTGTTTTCCTCTATTTCTTTGCATTGGTCGCTGAGGAGGGCTTTCTTATCTCTTCTGGCTATTCTTTGAAACTCTGCATTCAGATACTTATATCTTTCCTTTTCTCCTTTGCTTTTCACTTCTCTTCTTTTCACAGCTATCTGTAAGACCTCCCCAGACAGCCATTTTGCTTTTTTGCATTTCTTTTCCATGGGAATGGTCTTGATCCCTGTCTCCTGTACAATGTCATGAACCTCCATCCATAGTTCATCAGGCACTCTATTTATCAGATCTAGGCCCTTAAATCTGTTTCTCACTTCCAGTGTATAATCATAAGGGATTTGATTTAGGTCATACCTGAATGGTCTAGTGGTTTTCCCTACTTCAATTTAAGTCTGAATTTGGCAATAAAGCGTTCATGGTCTGAGCCACAGTCAGATCCTGGTCTTATTTTTGCTGACTGTATAGAGCTTCTCCATCTTTGGCTGCAAAGAATATAATCGATCTGATTTCAGTGTTGACCATCTGGTGATGTCCATGTATATAGTCTTCTCTTGTGTTGTTGAAAAAGAGTGTTTGCTCTGACTAGTGCATTACCTTAGCAAAGCTCTATTAGCCTTTGCCCTGCTTCATTCCGTATTCCAAGGTCAAATTTGCCTGTTACTCCAGGTGTTTCTTGACTTCCTACTTTTGCATTCCAGTCCCCTATAATGAAAAGGACATCTTTTTTGGGTGTTAGTTCTAAAAGGTCTTGTAGGTCTTCATAGAACCGTTCAACTTCAGCTTCTTCAGCTTTACTGGTTGGGACATAGACTTGGATTACTGTGATATTGAATGGTTTGCCTTGGAAATGAACAGAGATCATTCTGTCACTTTTGAGACTGCATCCACGTACTGTATTTCAGACTCTTTTGTTGACCGTGATGGCTACTCCATTTCTTCTGAGGGATTCCTGCCCACAGTAGTAGATATAATGGTCATCTGAGTTAAATTCACCCATTCCAGCCCATTTGAGTTCGCTGATTCCTAGAATGTTGATGTTCACTCTTGCCACCTCCTGTTTGACCATTTCCAATTTGCCTTGATTCATGGACCTAACATTCCAGATTCCTATGCAATATTGCTCTTTACAGCATCGGACCTTGCTTCTATCACCAGTCACATCCACAACTGGGTACTGTTTTGCTTTGGCTTCATCCCTTCATTCTTTCTAGAGTTATTTCTCCACTGATCTTCAGTAGCATATTGGGCACCTACTGACGAGTTTCTCTTTCAGTATCCTATCATTTTTCCTTTTCATACTGTTCATGGGGTTCTCAAGGCAAGAATACTGAAGTGGTTTGCCATTCCCTTCTCCAGTGGACCACATTCTGTCAGACCTCTCCACCATGACCTGCCCATCTTGGGTGGCCCCATGGGCGTGGCTTAGTTTCATTGAGTTAGACAAGGCTGTGGCCTAGTGTGATTAGATTTACTAGTTTTCTGTGATTATGGTTTCATTGCGTCTCCCCTCTGATGCCCTCTTGTAACACCTACCGTCTTACTTGGGTTTCTCTTACCTTGGACATGGGGTATCCCTTCACGACTGCTCCAGGAAAGCACAGTCACTGCTACTTACCTTGGAGAAGGGGTATCTCCTCACCGCCGCCCCTTCTGACCTTGAATGTGGAATAGCTCCTCTAGGCCCTCCTGAGTCCACTCAGCCACAGCTCCTTGGACGTGGGGTTGCTCGTCTCAGCTGCTGCCTCTGGCGTCCGGCAGTGGGTAGCTCCTCTCGGCTGCTCCTGCGCTGTTGCAGCCTGGCACTCTGAGCCGCTGCCCCTGACCTCAGACATGAGGTAGCTCCTCTCAGCTGTTCCTGTGCCGTTGCAGCCTGACACTCTTGGCCACTGCCCCTGATCTTGGACATGGGGTAACTCTTCTTGGCCGCCGCCCCTCGGGCATGTGGTCCTCCCAGCTTCTGCCCCTGACCTCGGACGTGGGGTAGTTCCTCTCGGCCGTGCTCTGTGGCTTCCCTGGTGGCTCAGACGGTAAAGCGTCTGCCTACAATGCGGGAGACCTAGGTTCAATCCCTGGGTCAGGAAGATCCTCTGGAGAAGGAAGTGGCAACCCACTCCAGTACTCTTGCCTGGAAAATCCCATGGATGGAGGAGCCTGGTAGGCTACAGTCTATGGGGTCGCTAAGTCTCTAGTAAAGAATAAATAAGGTGTGTGGTATATCCCAAGCTCAATAACATTTATGTTTTTGCTTCAGAATTGTTCCAGAAGAATTTAATTCCATATAATTTTAATGTTTCATGAACTTTATTGAAGTTAAATTACTTGAAAACTAGTAAATATGTGAATATTAAATTTATCAAAACATTTGGAATTATTGCATTGTCAATAATGGTGTTAATCATGATGCTAATTTATTATCTGTGATTTAAAGAAAATTACATTCACGCATGTTCAAAATTACTGTACTTTTGAAGATGCATGAATCACTAGTCATTAACAAAAATAGTTTGTAAAAGCATTGAACTGAGAATCAGGCTATCTAGCTGGTCGTCTCAGGTTTGAATTTTGAAACTTGAATTAAGAAACGATTGTGTACAGTACTACTAGAACCCACAGAGTCACAAAAAGTCAGACAGGACTGAATGACCAACACTTTCACTTCTAAAAGCACTTTTACTTCTACTAACTCATTGAATCCTCCAAACAGTATTGCTAGAGAAGGTCTTTCACAGCTGAAAAACAGAGATACAAAGCATAACTATTTATAACCTTATTTGAACCAATATTTGCTTTTGTTTACATGCAGTTATAGCACTTCACCCATTGCACGTAGAAGTCCATTTGTATGAGCTGTGTAGCTATTCACTGGGGGTTTTGTCTTTACTAGGCTTGATTTTTCTAACTTGTAAAAGAAATATGTTGAAATCTCATGATGCCAAGTGATTTAATTACACATTAATTTTTCTACTTTCTTTTTAAATAGGAAGCACCCTTGGCTCCAGCCTACAATATAGGGTGCCCCTGTCCCAGAGGAGGTTGAGGTTTGTTAAATCTGAATTTCCAAGACTCTGAAATATTGAGAGAAGGTGCTGTCTAAGCAACATGACCTTCATCACCATCCACAGTGAAATGATCCAGCATAGAATGGTTGTGCTGGATATGAGCATCGGGTCCATTAATACAGGAATTTAAGGTCAGATTATGTGATGGAGACTGGAGGTGTCTGATTGAAGCTTCCTCCTGATCACACTGACCAAACCTGAGAAACTTCAGGGCTCTATGAAGGTGGTGATGGTTCCCAGTCTCTGAAAGGAGCCTCTCAGACCCATAGCTTGTCCTGGCAGACCTACCTGGAGAGACAACAATTCTCTCAGACGTGTGGGACTCTTTCAGTGTGGGAGCACTGACCAGAGTCAAGATGTCCTGGGAAGCAGGGCAGTTACCTTGGGACCTTCATGAAAACACACACATAGGCATGCACACACACACACACACACGCAGCCACAAAAAGAACTGAGGAGGCAGGTGCACAGCTGCCTCAGTAAGTGACTCTGATAATTTTGGCTGTTCTTAAGCAGTGTTCCCAGTTTGTGTGCATAAGAAAAAGGCAAAAAAGCATATTATCAACTTAGGTATATATAAATAGCTCACTATTCTGCATCCAAGATCCAAGTTGAATATTCACTCTTTAAAAAGGTAAAAATCATGTTATATGCCAATTGTATATGAAAAAAAAAATTAGAGGAAAAGGTAAAATAAACATGTTGCAGAGAAAAGACTTCATAGATCAAATTTAACATGCTTATCATAAATAAAATATTTGTAATTTTTTTAATTTGAAAAAAATCCTTGGAGCAAATATTTCTGACTAAGAAGTTTTGATAAAGATTAACACTGAGAACTTTATATACAAAATATTTTCACACTGATAAAAGCATATATTGTACTATACACTCTTATATTTCTATGTTTCATTATACTATTCTATTACTGTATTTGTTAAATGAGCAAGTCTACATTGCAGAGATTATTTGCTCTGTGAATGCACTACTTTGTCTTTAAGCTTCAACAGAGCTTTCTTCACTTTCTTGTTCCTCAGGGTGTAGACCACAGGGTTCAGAAGGGGCGTCATCACAGTGTAGAAAACAGCCACAATACTGTCCATAGCCTCCATGGAGCCTGGTCTCAGGTAAATGAAAACACAGGGAACAAAGAAGCAAAGGACCACAGTGCAGTGGGAGGCACAGGTCTGGAAGGCTCTCCATCTCCCTTCTGAGGTGTGGATTTTCAGGATGGAATGGATGATGGACATGTAGGACAGCACAATAAGAAAAAAGCAACCTGAGGCCACCGCCCCAATGTTGACAAATATCACCAACTCGTTGGCAGAGGTGTCTGCACAGGCCAGTTTGAGGATGGGTGGTGCATCACAGAAGTAATGCTGGATCTGGTTGGGCCCACAGAAACGCAAACGGAATGTCAGTGTGGTCTGGACAGCAGAGTGCACAGAGCCGCTGAGCCACGTGGTTGTGGCCAGGAGCGCACACGTCCTCCCACTCATCATGCTGGCATACCTGAGTGGATAACTGATGGCCAGGAAGCGGTCATAAGACATGACAGTGTAGAGGAAGCACTCAGTGCTGCCCAGGAAGTGGAAGGAATAGAGCTGGGCCACACAGCTGGGAAAGGAGATAGGACTGTCTTCTGGGGACACCAGGGTCATCAGCATTTTGGGCACAGTGACTGTGGAGAACCACATGTCAATGAAGGACAGGTTGGTTAGGAAGTAGTACATGGGGGTGTGCAGGTGGGGATCCACTGTAATCACCAGCAGGATGAGAAGGTTCCCCACCACAGTGAGGACATAGATCACCAGGAAGATTCCAAAGAGGAGCGTGTCCAGCTCTGCTGAATGGGGAAGGCCCATGAGGATGAACGTTGTCACTATGCTCATGTTTCTCATTTCTCCACACTTTTGGTCTCTCTCTCTCTCTCTCTCTCTCTCTCTCTCTCTCTCTCTCTCTCTCTCTCTCTCTCTATGGGAACATAAATAGTATCCAACATTTTATTGAGAACTGAGAACTTCATTATACATGTTCTGTAATTCTAGAGTCATACTCAACTTTGCTTATCTCAAACCTCCCTTGAAAAAGGAGATAGAACAATTTCATCTTTTCTCTTTTATATCCATTTCATTCTCTCTGTGTGTCACACACACACCAAACACACAGGCTTACACAGATAGATGTGAAAAGGAGAGAAAACCATACAAGTTTCTATTGATATATCATTAATACTACTAAGTTAGCACCATAAAACAAGCCAAATTTTCTATTTTATACTTTCTCTGAATCACTGTAGCTTGTTGTATGCTCCCGGTCTCACAATGTTGAAATCAAAGTTTCAGGTTGGTCTCTCATCTCATCTGAGGTTCAGGATCACCTGCCTCAGTGGCAATGTCAGAGTAAAGTAAGATAATAAATGACAACTACTTAGTAAAGTAGTGACATTCATAAATATTCAGTAAATGATATCAAATTATTTGGAGCTGTTGCCTTGTTGTTTTAAATGTATAGATGTAGCTATGGAGGGAGAGAAAGACAGAGACAGAGAGGGAGTAGAGAGAGAAAATAAATTCTCATTGTGCTATAGATACTTCTCAATTTCAAAGCTACAATTTTGAGGAAAATTTCATCACTGGTATTGGTACTGGTGTCTCACTAACTACCACTAATTATTTATATAGGAAATAAACTCAGAGCAGGTTAAGAATCTCTAAACTTCATACAGAATCCTGACAATCTCTCATGTGATCCAGAAAATATGAACTGTCACAACACAGCTAGCTTCAAACTTGCCTTATTTTATGCAGTCATTAAGAAGCTCTGAAAATATAAACTTCATATGTGTTCTCCCAACCACAATCCAGTGGGAAGCAGCTGGTTTCTCACATATAGATTTCTATTCTAAACATTTAAATATAATACTTTCTCTTATCAGCTTTGTAAGAGATGATATTCTCCCTCAATCTTCCATTCTTTATACTCGTAAATCCAGGCAGTGACCTCAAAAGAGAAGACAATTCTATGAAGCATATGAATTCACATAAGAGCATAAGAAGACAATTCTATGAAGCATATGAATTCACATAAGAACATAAGAGTGAAATCTTATCTGATTTCACTATGTGAAACCTACTTATGTGAAATCTACTACCTGTAACAAGAAAGAATCAACATAAGAGAAAAAGGTCTATGTTAACTTGATATCAAGAAATATTGGAGAAATAACACCAGAAAGAAGAAAGAGATGGAGCCAAAGCAAAAACAATACCCAGTTGTGGATGTGCCTGGTGATGGAAGCAAAGTCTTATGCTGTAAAGAACAATATTGAATAGGAATCTGGAATGTTAGGTCCATGATCAAGGCAAATTGGAAATGGTCAAATAGGCAATGGCAAGAGTGAACATTGACATTGTAGGAATCAGTGAACTAAATGGACTGGAATTGGTGAATTTAACTCAGATGATCACTATATCTACTACTGTGGGCAAGAATCCCTTAGAAGAAATGGAATAGCCATCATAGCCAACAAAAGAGTCTGAAATGCAATACTTGGGTTCAATCTCAAAAACAACAGAATGATCTCTGTTCATTTCCAAGGCAAACCATTCAATGTCACAGTACCAACTCTATGCCCCAACCAGTAAGGGTGAAGAAGCTGAAGTTGAACAGTTCTATCAAGATCTACAAGACCTTCTAGAACTAACATCCCCCAAAAAATGTCCTATTAATTATCAAGGGGACTGGAATGTAAAAGTAGGAAATCAAGAGATATCTGGAGTAAAAGGCAAATTTGACGTTGGAGTACAAAATGAAGCAGGGAAACAGCTAACAGTTTTGCCAAGGGAACACAGTGGTCATGACAAACACCTTCTTCCAACAACACAGAGAAGACTCTACACATGGACATCACCAGATGCTCAATACCAAAATCACATTGATTATATTCTTTGCAGCCAAAGATGGAGAAGCTCTATATAGTCAGCAAAATCAAAACTGGGAGCTGACTGCGGCTCAGATCATGAACCCCTTATTGCCAAATTCAAACTTAAATTTAAGGAAGTAGGGAAAATCACTAGACCATTCAGGTATGACCTAAATCAAATCCCTTATGATTATACAGTGGAAGTGACAAATAGATTCAAGGGATTAGATCAGATAGAGGGCCTAAAGAACTATAGACAAAGGTTCCTGACATTGTACAGCAGGCTATGATCATGACATCCCTTAGAAAAAGAAGTGCAAAAAGGAAAAATTGTTGTCTGAAGAGGCCTTACAAATAACTGAGAAAAGAAGAGAAGCTAAAAGCAAAGGAGAAAAGGAAAGATGTACCCATTTAAATGTAGAGTTCCAAAGAATAGCATGGAGACATAAGAAAGCCTTTCTCAGTAATCAATGCAAAGAAATACAGGAAAACAGTAGAATAGGAAAGACTAGAGATATCTTCAAGAACATTAGTGGTACTAAGGGACAATTTCATGCAAAGATGTGCACAATAAAGGACAGAAATGGTATGCACCTAACAGAAGCAGAGGATATTAAGAAGAGGTAGCAAGAATACACAAACTATACAAAAAAAAAAAAAACTTCATGATCCAGATAACCACGATGGTGTGATCACTCACCTAGTGTCAGACTTTCTGGAATGCGAAGTCAAGTGCACCTTAGGAAGCATCACTACAAACAAAGCTAGTGGACTTGATGGAATTTCAGTTTGGCTCTTTCAAATCCTGAAAGATGATGCTGTGAAAGTGCTGCACTCAATATGCCAGCAAATTTGGAAAACTCAGCAGTAGCCACAGGACTGGAAAAGGTCAGTTTTCATTCCAATTCCAAAGAAAAACAAGCCAAAGAATGTTCAAACTACCGCAGAATCGCACTCATCTCTCACACTAGCAAAGTAATGTTCGAAATTCTCCAAGACAAGCTTCAGCAGTACGTGAATCATGAACTTCCAGAAGTTCAAGCTGGATTTAGAAAAGGCAGAGGAAAGAGCGATCAAATTGCCAACATCCTTTGGATCATGGAAAAAGCAAGAGCGTTCCAGAAATACATCTTCTTCTGCTTTAATGACTACACCAAAGCCTTTGACTGTGTGGATAACAGCAAACTATGGAAAATTCTTCAAGAGATGGGAATACCAGACCACCTTACCTGCCTTCTGAGTAATCTGTGTGCCAGTCAAGAAGCAACAGTTAAAACTGTACATGAAACAACAGAATGGTTCTAAAGAGGGAAAAGAGTATGTCATGGTTGTATATTGTCAATCCGTTTATTTAACTTATATGCAGAGTAAATCATGCTAAATGCCAGGCTGGACAAAACACAAGCTGGAATCAATATTGCTGGGGAAAATATCAATAACCTCAGATACGCAGATTACACCACACTTATAGCAAAAAGCGAAGAACTAAAGAGCCTCTTGATGAAAGTGAAAGAACAGAGTGAAAAAGCTGGCTTAAAACTCAACATTAAAAAACTAAGATCATGACATCCAGTCCCATCACTTTATGGCAAATAGATAAGGAAGCAATGGAAACAGTGACAGTTTTAATTTTGGGGGGGCTCCACAATCACTGCAGATGGTGACTGGCAGCCATGAAATTAAGACACTGGATCCTTGGAAGAAAAGCTATGACCAAACTAGACAGTGTATTAAAAAGCAGAGACATTACTTTGCCAACAAAAGTCCATCTAGTCAAAGCTATGATTTTTCCAATAGTCATTTATGGATGTGAGACTTGGACTATAAACAAAGCTGAGTGCCAAAGAATTGATGCTTTTAAACTGCGGTGTTGGAGAAGACTCTTTAGAGTCCCTTGGAATGCAAGGAGATCCCACCAGTCCATCCTAAAGAAAATCGATCCTAAATATTCATCCTAACTTATGCTGAAGCTGAAACGCCAATACTTTGGCCTCCTGATGCAAAGAACTGACTCATTGCAAAGACCCTGATCATGGGAAAGAATGAAGCCAGGAAGAGAAAGGGATGACAGAGGATGACATGGTTGAATGAAATCACTGACTCAATGACATGAATTTGAACAAGATTTGGGAGTTGGTGATGGACAGGGAAACCTGGCATGCTGCAGTATGTAGGGTCGCAAAGAGTCAGACACAACTGAGTGACTGATCTGAACTGAACTGAATATCAAGAAAAACTGAAATTGAGGCAGAAATGATGTTTTTAGTTGAATTCAAAATATTGTTGAATTCAAGATTGTTGCTATTTTTCAAGGAAATATTCGCCAATGTGAGAGAATTGAGGTTCTCTGCTCTTAATAAAGCCCACACAGAGTGGATACTCTTGCCAGACAATCTGGCTGAAGCTATATTAAAGCTATATTCTTCAAATGAAAGAGTAAATAGCAGTGACAATTACTCTAATATCCTATGTGGGTATCAGAACCAAAAAATGAAACAAACGTATCTCTAAAATTTCTACTGTACCTAATCTGTGGGATCCCATCACCAGGATAAATCCAATAGATTAGATAAAGTATGAAATTTTTCATCAGGTGCATTGCAAGGTAGCCTGAGACCTAAGGTTGGCATTGTCAGTGAGAAATAACAGGGTTTGACTTGTCTGTTTATGCTGTAGCAACTTTGTCCCTTTTCGTATGTCCTTATTACTAATTGTACACATACAGATATGAATATGTTGTGTGTGTGTGTGTGTATATATATACGTATATATATATAACCAGATGTATATATATATACGTCTGCAGTTTGTGTTATGTATTACACATACAGAGAGAAAGAATAAGTATAGAAACAGAGGCAGAGAGTGAAAGACAGTCAAGACTTGATAACCACAAGTGATTATCAATAACTTATCTAACAATGTTAGATAACAATATCTTATCTCTCAATGAAAGCTTAAGAGGGAAAGCAAGTGGAAATGAAAGAAATTTACTTTTCTAAGAGCTCACCTTCACTGCATGGTTATGTATATATATTTTATAAATATATAAATATAACTATATTTTTAATTTAAATTTAATATATTTACATTTACAAAAATATAACTATATAAATTTATAAAATATAAAATTCATTTGTGTTTACCCTTCACCCTGAAGAATGAACACTCAGCATGCTATGTCAAGTAACTTGCACTTATTTGCAAGTTACTACTCAAAGAGCTGGTGTATCTGTGATTGCTTATTGAGAAAGAGTGGTTCATTTCTGTTCAAGGACCCAATTAACTTAAAGGCAGAGAATGGAAACTCATGTAACTAGAAAGGTAGAATGTAACTTGATTGCTTTCTCAGGGAATAGGATTACTCTTGGGTATTCAGCCTCCCTAGATGAACAGAAAAACAACAGAAAGGGACTAATGAAAGATTTTTAGTAATTACCTACATATTTCCCTATGTATTTGTTATCTGAACACTCCTGAGAGGAGTTCATGACTTTCTGGAGCTAATACTTATGCCTAAGAGGAAAGAAGGACTCAGTTACCCTATTTCCTTATCAGTGATATAGATAAACTCACAGCTGTTTATTCTAAACATAAAATTGCCCAGAACCCATAAATTGTCGTCTCACTTTTTCCCCTTTTATTTGCCATGAAGTGATGGGACCAGATGCCATGAACTTAGTGTCTTGAATGTTGAGTTTTAAGCCAGCTTTTCCATTCTCAGTTATCCCTATTCATTATGGAGTTGAGCCAGATTCTATGTTAACTGTTTACTTCTTATAATTTAACTATTTACTTCTATAATTTAGGATCCTTTTCAAGTCCTAATAAACTCAGAGAAAACAGCTTCAAGAAATCAATCATACACATCATGTTACTACAAACAATATTTTAAAATTCAGGTTAACAGAGGAACAACACCATAATAATGTCTCTGAGAACAAGTTCAGGGCTCCACAGAAGTTATTTCAGTTATTTCAAGGAGAGTCTCAAGAGAATACATCAAAATATAGCACAATGTGTTGAAAGTTTCACTGAGCTTTCATCATTCCTGAGAAACCTGTATGCAGGTCAAGAAGCAACATTTAGAACTGAACCTGGGGGGCGGTCCTAACATGGTGGAGGAATAGGATGGGGAGACCACTTTCTCCCCAACAAATTCATGAAAAGAACATTTGAATGCTGAATGCTATGCTATGCTAAGTCGCTTCAGTCGTGTCTGACTCTGTGCGATCCCATAGACAGCAGCCCACCAGGCTTCCCCGTCCCTGGGATTTTCCAGGCAAGAACACTGTAATGGGTTGCCATTTCCTTCTCCAATGCATGAAAGTGAAAAGTGAACGTGAAGTCACTCAGTCGTGTCCGACTCTTAGCAACCCCATGGATTGCAGCCTAACAGGCTCCTCTGTTCATGGGATTTTCCAAGCAAGAGTACTGGAGTGGGGTGCCATTGAACGCTGAATAAATTCCACAAAACAACTTCTGAATGCCGGTAGAGGACATCAGGCACCCAGAAAAACAGCCCATTGTCTTCAAAAGGAGGTAGGAAAAAATATAAATGATAAAAAGAGAGACAAAAGAGATAGGGACAGAGATCTGTCCCAGGAAGGGAGTCTTAAAAAAGAGAGGTTTCCAAACACCAGCAAACACTTTCACTAGTGAGTCTGTGGTGAGCCTTGGAACCTCAGAGGGCAACATAACCAGAAGGAAAAATAAATAAATAATTAAAACCCATAGATTACATGCCCAACAGTAACTCCCAGCGGAGAAACAGCGTGCAAACACCTGCATCTGCCACTAGCAAGCGGGGGCTGGGCAGGGAAGTGCAGGCTGCATTGCTTAGAGTAAGGACCTGGCCTGAATGCCCTAAGGGCAATCTGAGGGAACTAACTTCAGATAGCAAACCAGACTGGGATAGCTACCCCGTGAAAAGCCCTAACCTAAGACATTGCCAGGCCCGCTCACAGAACAAAGGACTGACTAGAGCTAGCCATGTATGGACCAGCCCATTCCCCACAGGAGACAGGAAGGCAAGAGCAGCCAGAGCCGGAAGGGGGCAATAGCGGCCCCAGAGAGGCATCATCTACAAAACTGCAAGCAGGCTTCGTTGCTAACTAAGATTTCTTGGGATTCTGAACAGTGGACATCCTCCTGAGAAGGTGCACCAGTTGTACACCCAGAAAACCGAGCGGCAGGGACCAGGGAGGCGATAAGTTGCAGTGACCACACCTGAGCTGCTCGGACCTGGGAAGGGCACAAAACGCAGGCCCAACCAAGTCTGTGCCTCTGAGGACTACCCGAGTGCCTGAACCTGAGCGGCTTAGACCTGGGGAGTGCATACAACCCAGGGCCAGCCTCAGACAGTTCCCACCAGAGCAACCTAGAGCCTAAGCAGTGTAGACAGGGAAAGCACACACACCGTGAGCAGGGGCAAACCTAGTGTGGCTGAGACACTGCGAGCACATGCCAGTGTTATTTGTTTGCAGTGTTTCTCCCTCCCCATAGCATGACTGAACAAGTGAGCCTAAAAAAGTGTCCACCACCGCCCCCTTGTGTCAGGACCGAAATTAGACAGTAAGAGACCACCAAACAGAAGCTAAAACAAACAGAGGGAACTGCCTTGGAAGTGACAGGTGCAATAGATTAAAACCCTGTAGTTAGCACCGACTACATAGGAAGGGGCCTATAGATCTTGAGAAGCATCAGTGCTGTATAGATGTAGAAGTCCTGAAGCTACTGTAAGAATAAGACTGAAAACCAGAGGCAGGAGGCTTAAGTCCAAATCCTAAGAATAACAGAAAACTCCTGATTCCAGGAAACATTAATCAATAGGAGCTCATCAAACACCTCCATTCCTACACTGAAACCAAGCACCACTCAAGGGCAAACAAGTTCCAGAGCAAGACATACCACGCAAATTCTCCAGCAACACAGAAACGTAGCCCTGAGCTTCAATATGCAGGCTGCCCAAAGTCACTCCAACCCCATTGATATATCATAACTCATTACTGGACACTTCATTGCATTCCAGAGAGAAGAAATCAAGCTCCACCCACCAGAACACCGACACAAGCTTCCGTAACCAAGAAACCTTGAGAAGCCACTGATACAACCCCACCCACAGTGAGGAAACTCCACAATAAAGAGAACTCCACAAACTACCAGAATACGGAAATGTCACCCCAAACACAGCAATATAAACAAGATGAAGAGACAGAGGAATACCCAGCAGGTAAAAGTATGGGCTAGATACCCCCCAAACCTAACAAAAGAGGAAGAGATAGGGAATCTACCTGATAAAGAATTCTGAATAATGGTAATGAAAATGATCCAAAATTTTGAAAACAAAATGAAGTTACAGATAAATAGCCTGGAGATAAGGATTGAGAAGGTGCAAGAAAGGTTTAACAAGGACATAGAAGAAATAAAAAAGAGTCAATATATAATGAATAATGCAATAAACGAGATCAAAAACAATCTGGAGGGAACCAACAGTAGAATAACAGAGGCAGAAGATAGGATAAGTGAGGTAGAAAATAGAAAGGTAGAAATAAATGAATCAGAGAAGAAAAAAGAAAAACTAATTAAAAGAAATGAGGACAATCTCAGAGACCTCTGTGACAATGTTAAACACCCCAACATGCGAACCATAGGAGTCCCAGAAGAAGAAGACAAAAAGAAAGACCATGAGAAAACACTTGAGGAGATAATAGTTGAAAACTTCCCTAAAATGGGGAAGGAAATAATCACTCAAGTCCAAGAAACCCAGAGAGTCCCAAACAAGATAAATCCAAGGCAAAACACCCCAAGACACATAATGATCAAATTAACAAAGGTCAAACACAAAGAACAAATATTAAAAGCAGCAAGGGAAAAACAACAAATAACACACAAGGGGATTCCCATAAGGATAACAGCGGATCTTTCAATAGAAACTCTTCAGGCCAGGAGGGAATGGCAAGACATACTTAAAGTGATGAAAGAAAATAACCTACAGTCCAGATTACTGTATCTAGCAAGGATCTCATTCAAATATGAAGGAGAAATCAAAACCTTTACAGACAAGCAAAAGCTGAGAGAATTCAGCACCACCAAACCAGCTCTCCAACACATGCTAAAGGATATTCTCTAGACAGGAAACACGAAAGGGGTGTATAAACTCAAACCCAAAACAATAAAGTAAATGGCAACGGGATCATACTTATCGATAATTACCTTAAACATAAATGGGTTGAATGCCCCAACCAAAAGACAAAGACTGGCTGAATGGATACAAAAACAAGACCCCTATATATGTTGTCTACAAGAGACCCACCTCAAAACAGGGGACACATACAGACTGAAAGTGAAGGGCTGGAAAAAGATATTCCATGCAAATAGAGACCAAAAGAAAGCAGGAATAGCAATGCTCATAACAGATGAAATAGACTTTAAAACAAAGGCTGTGTAAAGAGACAAAGAAGGACACTACATAAGGATCAAAGGATCAATCCAAGAAGAGGATATAACAATTATAAATATATATGCACCCAACACAGGAGCACCGCAATATGTAAGACAAATGCTAACAAGTATGAAAGAGGAAATTAACAATAACACAATAATAGTGGGAGACTTTAATACTCCATTCACACCTATGGATAGATCAACTAAAAAGAAAATTAACAAGGAAACACAAACTGTAAATGAAACAAAAGACCAGTTAGACCTAATGTCCTACTCTAACCCTAACCCTAACCCTAACCCTAACCCTAATGTTTGGGACATTTCACCCCAAAACAATGAATTTCACCTTTTTCTCAAGCGCACACAGAACCATCTCCAGGATAAATCACATCCTGGGCCATAAATCTAGCCTTGGTAAATTCAAAAAAAATTGAATGAATTCCAAACATATTTTCTGACCACAATTCAGTAAGATTAGATCTCAATTACAGGAGAAAAAACTATTAACAATTCCAGCATATGGAGGCTGAACAACTCGCTTCTGAATAACCAACAAATCACAGAAGAAATCAAAAAAGAAATCAAAATATGCATAGAAATGAATGAAAATGAAAACACAACAACCCAAAACCTGTGGGACACTGTAAAAGCAGTGCAAAGGGGAAAGTTCCTAGCAATACAGGCATACCTAAAGAAACAAGAAAAAGGTCAAATAAATAACCTACGCTGGATCATGGAAAAAGCAAGAGAGTTCCAGAAAAACATCTATTTCTGCCTTATTGACTATGCCAAAGCTGTTGACTGTGTGGATCACAATCAACTGTGGAAAATTCTGAAAGAGAAGGGAATACCAGATCACATGACATGCCTCTTGAGAAATCTGTATGCAGCTCAGGAAGCAACATTTAGAAATGGACATGGAACAAGACTGGTTCCAAATAAGAAAAGGAGTGTGTCAAGGCTGTATATTGTCACCCTGCTTATTTAACTTCTTTGCAGAGTACATCATGAGAAACGCTGGACTGGAAGAAACACAAGCTGGAAGCAAGATTGCTGGGAGAAATATCAATCACCTCAGATATGCAGATGACACCACCATTATGGCAGAAAGGGAAGAGGAACTAAAAAGCCTCTTGATGAAAGTGAAAGTGGAGAGTGAAAAAGTTGGCTTAAAGCTCAACATTCAGAAAACGAAGATCATGGCATCCGGTCCCATCACTTCATGGGAAATAGATGGGGAAACCGTGGAAACAGTGTTAGACTTTATTTTGGGGGCTCCAAAATCACTACAGATGGTGACTGCAGCCATGAAATGAAAAGACTCTTACTCCTTGGAAGGAAAGTTATGACCAACCTAGATAGCATTTTCAAAAACAGAGACATTACTTTGCCAACAAAGGTTCGTCTAGTCAAGGCTATAGTTTTTCCTGGGGTCACATATGGATATGAGAGTTGAACTGTGAAGAAGGCCGAGCACCAAAGAACTGATGCTTTTGAACTGTGGTGTTGGAGAAGGCTCTTGAGAGTCCCTTGGGCTGAAAAGAGATCCAACCAGTCCATTCTGAAGGAGATCAGACCTAGGATTTCTTTGGAAGGAATGATGCTAAAGATGAAACTCCAGTACTTTGGCCACCTTATGTGAAGAGTTGGCTCATTGGAAAAGACTCTGATGCTGGGAGGGATTGGGGGCAGGAGGAGAACGGGATGACAGAGGACGAGATGGCTGGATGGCATCACTGACTCGATGGACATGAGTCTGAGTGAACTCTGGGAGTTGGTGATGGACAGTGAAGCTTGGATGGACAGGGAGCCCTGGCATCCTGGGATTCATGGGGTCACAAAGAGTCAGACACGACTGAGCAACTGAACTAAACTGAACACCTAAAGCAACTAGAAAAGGAAGAAATGAAGAATGCCAGGGTTAGTAAATAGAAATCTTAAAAATTAGGGCAGAAAAATGAAAGAAACAAAAGAGACCATAGCCAAAGTCAACAAAGCCACAACCTGGTTCTTTGAAAGGATAAATAAAATTGACAAACCATTAGCCAGACTCATCAAGAAACAAAGGGAAAAAAATAAAATCAATAAAATTAGAAATGAAAATGGAGAGATCACTACAAACACAGAAATACAAAGGGTCATAAGAGACTGCTATCAGCAATTATATGGCAATAAAATGGACAATGTTAAGAAACAGACAAATTCTTAGAAAAGTACAACTTTCCAAAACTGGACCAGGAAGAAATAGAAAATCTTAACAGACCTATCACAAGCATGGAAAATGAAACTGTAGTCAGAAATCTTCCAGCAAACAAAAGCCCAGGTCCAGAGGGCTTCACAGCTGAATTCTACCAAAAATTTAGAGAAGAACTAACACCTATCCTACTCAAACTCTTCCAGAAAATTGCAGAGGAAGGTAAACTTCCAAACTCATTCTATGAGGCCACCATCACCCTAATACCAAAACCTGACAAAGATGCCACAAAAAAAGAAAACTACAGGCCAATATCATGGATGAGCATAGACACAAAAATCCTTAACAAAATTCTAGCAATCAGAATCCAACAACACATTAAAAAGATCATACACCATGACCAAGTGGACTTTATCCCGGGGATGCAAGGATTCTTCAACATCTGCAAATCAATCAATGTAATACACCATATTAACAAATTGAAAAATAAAAGACATGTGATTATCTCAATAGATGCAGAGAAAGCCTTTGACAAAACTCAACATCCATTTATGAAAAAAAAAAAAACAACTCTCCAGAAAGCAGGAACAGAAGGAACATACCTCAACATAATATATGACAAACCCACAGCAAACATTATCCTCAATGGTGAAAAACTAAAAACATTTCCCCTAAAATCAGGAACAAGACAAGGGTGCCCATTCTCACCACTATTATTCAACATAGTTTTGGAAGTTTGGGCCACAGCAATCAGAGTAAAAAAAGAAATAAAAGAATCCAGATTGGAAAAGAAGTAAAACTCTCACTGTTTGCAGATGACATGATCCTCTACATAGAAAACCCTAAAGACTCCACCAGAAAATTACTAGAGCTAATCAATGAATATATTAAAATTTCAGAATATAAAATCAACACACAGAAATCCCTTGCATTCCTATACACTAATAATAAGAAAATAGAAAGAGAAATTAAGGAAACAATTCCATTCACCACTGCAACAAAAAGAATAAGATACTTAGGAATATATCTACCTAAAGAAACTAAAGACCTATATATAGAAAACTATAAAACACTGGTGAAAGAAATCAAAGAGGATGCAAATATACGGAGAAATATACCATGTTCATGGATTGGAAGAATCAGTATAGTGAAAATAAGTATACTACCCAAAGCAATCTATAGATTCAATGCAATCCCTATCAAGCTACCAACAGTATTTTTCACAGAGCTAGAACAAATAATTTCTCAATTTGTATGGAAATACAAAAAACCTCAAATAGCCAAAGCTATTTTGAGAAAGAAGAATGGAACTGGAGGAATCAACCTGCTTGACTTCAGGCTCTACTACAAAAGCCACAGTCAACAAGACAGTATGGTACTGGCACAAAGACAGAAATATACATCAGTGGAACAAAATAGAAAGCCCAGAGATAAATCCACACACCTATGGACAACTTATCTTTGACAAAGGAGGCAAGAATATACAATGGAAAAAAGACAATCTCTTTAACAAGTGGTGCTGGGAAAATTGGTCAACCACTTGTAAAAGAATGAAACTAGAGCACTTTCTAAAACCATATACAAAACAAAACATACACAAAAACAAACTCAAAATGGATTAAAGATCTAAACGTAAGACCAGAAACTATAAAACTCCTAGAGGAGAACATAGGCAAAACACTCTCCGACATAAATCACAACAGGATCCTCTATGACCCACCTCCCAGAATATTGGAAATAAAAGCAAAAATAAACAAATGGGACCTAATTGAACTTAAAAGCTTCTGCATAACAAAGGAAACTATAAGCAAGATGAAAAGACAGCCTTCAGAATGGGAGAAAGTAATGGCAAGTGAAGCAACTGACGAACAACTAATCTCAAAAATATACAAGCAACTCCTACAGCTCAATTCCAGAAAAATAAATGACCCAATAAAAAAAAATGGGCCAAAGAACTAAACAGACATTTCTCCAAAGAAGACATACAGATGGCTAACAAACACATGAAAAGATGCTCAACATCACTCATTATCAGAGAAATGCAAATTAAAACCACAGTGAGGTACCATTTCATGCCAGTCAGAATGGCTGCTATACAAAAATCTACAAGCAATAAATGCTGGAGAGGGTGTGGAGAAAAGGGAACCCTCTTACACTGTTGGTGGGAATGCAAACTAGTACAGCCACTATGGAGAAGAGTGTGGAGATTCCTTAAAAAACTAGAAATAGAACTGCCATATGACCCAGCAATCCCACTGCTGGGCATACACACTGAGGAAACCAGAATTGAAAGAGACACATGTATCCCAATGTTCATCACTGTTTATAATAGCCAGGACATGGAAGAAACCTAGATGTCTATCAGCAGACGAATGGATAAGAAAACATTGGTACATATATACAATGGAGTATTACTCAGCCATTAAAAAGAATACATTTGAATCAGTTCTAATGAGGTGGATGAAACTGGAGCCTATTATACAGAGTGAAGTTATCCAGAAAGAAAAACAGCAATACAGTATACTAACACTCATATATATGGAATTTAGAAAGATGGTAATGATAAGCCTGTATGCAAGACAGCAAAGGAGACACAAATGTATAGAACAATCTTCTGGACTCTGTGGAAGAGGCAGAGGGGTGGGATGATTTGGGAGAATGGTATTGAAACATGTATACTATTATATATGAAATGAATTGCCAGTCCAGGTTTGATGCATGATACAGGATGCTCGGGGCTGGTGCACTGGGATAACCCAGAGGGATGATATGGGGAGGGATGTGGGAGGGAGGTTCAGGATGGGGAACACATGTACACCTGTGGTGGATTCATGTTGATGTATGGCAAAACCAATGCAATATTGCAAAGTAATTAGCCTCCAATTAAAATAAACAAATTTATATTAAAAAATAAAATAAAAGTAATTATGCTCAAAAAAATAGAGGTTTGGGGGCTGAATATCAGTGGTTGTGGCCACATCTGTGGGTAACTAGGTAAGGAGAGGTCATAACTTTTCATCTTATTTTTTATTTATGTTTACTTGTTTTGTTTATTCTTATTATTTACTTGTTTCTTTTTGTTAACCACTTTGTACTGAAGTATAATTTATTCACAATGTTTAGGTGTTTCAGGTGTACAAAATGTAATTAATTATATGTGTACATATATACATGTGTACTCATATATATGTATATATGCATATATATATTAAAATTCTTTTCCATTATAGCTTATTATAAGATATTGAATATAGTTACTGTTCTATAAACAGGCCCTTGTTATTTATCTATTTTATATATAGCAGGCTGTTTATGTTAACCACAAACTTATAATTAATCCTGAAGTTTCTTTTATTTCATTTTATTCTTGAAGCACTAAATAAATAGTTCAAATAATCTCAATGAGGTTCTGACATAGAAGGGAAAACATGCCTTCCTATTTTCATATGGAGAGACTTTCTTGGCGCAATGTATTATAAGAGTTATCTGGCCTGTCATATGAACACAAAATTGCAGAATGACTGGCTTTTATCCCTCTACTGAACAACATGCTGATACTGTACTAACACATAGGCAGTAGTTTTGTACTTTGCCCTCTTCCTTACTCAGACAATGCAGTGCTGTGCTCAGTTGCTTCAGTCATGTCCAGCTCTTTGCGACCCTATAGACTATAGCCCACCAGGCTCCTCTGTCCATAGAATTCTCCAGGCAAGAATACTGGAATGGGTTTCCATTCCTCTGCCAAGGGATCTCCCTGGCCTAGGGATTGAACCTGTATCTCCTGCATCTCCTGCATAGAGGGGAATTCTTTACCACTAAGCCACTGCGGAAGCCCAATCCAGACAGTGAATCTAGGTAACTCCATGGGATGACTCTGCATTTGACTATATCCAGAAGGAAAATTGATAGCAAATGACTGTAACCTAATTTAGCAAGCTCAAACATGTTTGTGTGTTTCAGAAATAATGGTTTGATTCACCTTTTTGGCAACACTGGCATGTTGAATTGTCTGATAATAAAGTGTTGAAGAAGAGAGTGTCATGAATATCAGCTGTTACTTCCTAACCATTTGGAAAATTAGTATCCAACCTTCTCCATGTGTTTTCTGCATTGTTTCAGTGTATATTTATTTTTGTTTTAATTTTCTCCCCTCTATGCACTCCATTGTCATGTATAAGACAGGTTCATGATAATTTTATTATTTTATCCATGTGTCATGTTTTGTGATTTATGGACAAAATGCATCTAAACATTTTTTGAAACTCCAGATTTGATCTGTATGAAATAAATGGTGATATATTGGCATGACATTTTCTCTGAAAGGAGTGACATGAGGAATTAACTTGCGTTGTTTTAGGTGCTGATATTGTGTGTGTATAAATCCAAGGGGTAATATGTTTACAACTTGTATGTGATCTTTGTGGTGAACTGTCATGGATTGTTATTGATGTATTTGCTTATTCATATATTTTGGCTGTGTATCTTCTATACTCTCTACGTATGTGGTACTGCTTTCTGCTATAGAAGCCAAAATACCAGATAGTTTCCCATTCATGTAGCTCAGCTGGTAAAGAATCTGCCTGCAGTGCAGGAGACCCCTGTTTGATTCCTGGGTTGGGAAGATCCCCTGTAGAAGATAATGGCTCCCCACTCCAGTATTCTTGGGCTTCCTTGTTTACTCAGCTGGTAAAGAATTTGCCTGCAATGTGGAAGACCTGGATTCAATCCCTGGGTTGGGAAGATCCCCTGGAGAACAGACTGGCTACCCACTCAAGTGTTCTGGCCTGGAGAATTCCACGGACTGTATAGTCCATAGGGTAGCAAAGAGTCAGACATAACTGAGCAACTTTCATTTTCACAGCAAATACAGAACATGGGTATGGGATCTAGCCTTGAACAGCATAATTTATCAACCTTGACTTTGGATCAGAAGCAAGCAGCAATAACAAGCACATATAAGGGAGAATGAATTTGGATGATGCAATGACAGCACTGGCAACATCTGGTTTCGAAAAGCAGGACTGACTTCATGCCAGCCATGCTTTAGGAGGTTTACATTTGTGGTGACCCTCTGTGGGGCTAAACTGCATGGAGATAGCAGAGGACCCTCACCAGATATTTATTGACAAGATTTTGCAATAATTCTACCAGTTTTCTGTTCCTTTTACAAGTTTGGTTCTTTGACTTTTCTGGGTTGTTACATGTGAGTGTGTATGTGAGAGAGTATAATGATATGCTTTAGCTGACACATAAAATTTTGTTTACTCTTCTTTCACTTAAAAATTGCATTATGGGCCACTCTGCAATCAGTAGATCAATATCTAATTCTTATATTTTCTGGTTTCTTTATGCATATGATAATGTATATAATTTAAATACAATTACATTATATTATATACTCTATATTATTATTTTTGCATTTTTTTAGTTTTCCTTCACTCCCACCCCTCAACCCCAGATTAGTTTAATAGTTATATTTTTCTGCTCCTTTATCAATACTTTTACAATATGTAAACTGTCATTGTTTTCTTTACAAAAATGGCACAATATTATCTACACTCTGTGCATCATATATGCCCCCATAAAAATATCTCATGAAAACCCCACAAAGTTAACTGCTGTTGTTACAATCTTTTAAATAGCTGCTTGATATTTTATAATGTAACATATTTTGTTCACCCATTCCTTCTTAGGGATATTCTGTTAGTTTTCAGTTGTCATGCCACCATAAACCATGTGTCAGCAATAGAATCTTATTATTGTTAATTATCAACTTGGAAATAATTATCTTTAGGTATTTCTATAGGAAGAATCTCTCTAAAATTCTAAATAATAAAAATATCTTTGGAAATATAGATGTTTTAAGCCAACTGAAGAAGATGGTGGAAGAGAGACAGTGAGATGAAGAGTGGCAGCAGGTGATGAGAGTTATAATTTCTGGATCATTTTAAGTTGAGAGAAAGCAGTTACGAGTGTACCTGCATCCCCTTTGAGGGGATGGGGTAACTGGATCCTTCTTTCTTCTTAGGTATAAATATTAGTTTCTGAAAGACATGAACTATTCTCAAGATGATTCAAGTAACCAGCACATAGGAGAAATATGCATGATTATTAAAAACCTTTTATTAATCTTTCTGTTGTTCTTCTGCTCATCAAGGGAATCTGAAGACTCAAGAGTAATCCTATCCCTTGAGACACTAAATCAAGATAATCTCCTACCCATCCATCTGTGTTAATTCCCATTCTCTGCATTTAAACTAATGGGGATCTTTAACAGCAATCAAGCACTCTTTGTCACTGAGCAATCACAGGAGTATCTGTTCCTTTAGTTGTAACCTGCAAACAAGTATCTCAACATAGCATATAGGAAGTAAGATTTTGGTATAAACAACAACAACCAAAAGCACAGATCGGTTTTATACTGAAATGAGTCACATACTAGAACGTGAGTTCTTGCTGCTGCTGCTGCTAAGTTGCTTCAGTCGTGTCTGACTCTGTGCGACCCCATAGACAGCAGCCCACCAGGCTACCCTGTCCCTGGGATTCTCCAGGCAAGAACACTGGAGTGGGTTGCCATTTCCTTCTCCAATGCAGGAAAGTGAAAAGTGAAAGTGAAGTCGCTCAGTCGTGTCCGACTCTTAACGACCCCATGGACTGCAGCCCATCAGGCTCTTCCGTCCATGGGGTTTTCCAGGCAAGAGTACTGGAGGGGGGTGCCATTGTCTTCTCCAAAGGTGAGTTCTTAGAAAGGTGTATTTCCCTTATTTCCTCTTGTTTCCCTTCTTAAACTTAGTCAGAGTTAAGTTACTTGGGGATTGTTAGACTTCCATCTAAATGTAGTCATAAAATCTCTCTCATATATGTATACACACACACACACACACACACACACACACACACACACACATATGGTTGAACCTTGAATAAAAAAGTTGGAACACTCATCCATTTACAGAGTTTTTCAATAAATATATTGGAAAATTTTGGGACATTGCAACAATTTGAAAAAAAAATCACCTAGAAATCGTAGCCTAGAAATATCATAAAAATTAAGAAACAGTTATGTCATGAATACATCAGATCAGATCAGTCGCTCAGTCATATCCGACTCTTTGCGACCCCATGAACTGCAGCACGCCAGGCCTCCCTATCCATCACCAACTCCCGGAGGTCACTCAGACTCACATCCATCGAGTCAGTGATGCCATCCAGCCATCTCATCCTCTGTCGTCCCCTTCTCCTCCTGCCCCCAATCCCTCCCAGCATCAGAGTCTTCTCCAATGAGTCAACTCTTCGCATGAGGTGGCCAAAATACTGGAGTTTCAGCTTTAGTATCATTCCTTCCAAAGAAATTCCAGGATTGATCTCCTTCAGAATGGACTGTTTGGATCTTCTTGCAGTCCAAGGGACTCTCAAGAGTCTTCTCCAACACCACAGTTCAAAAGCATCAATTCTTCAGCGCTCAGCCTTCTTCACAGTCCAGCTCTCACATCCATACATGACCACAGGAAAGACCACAGCCTTGACTAGGCAAACCTTTGTTGGCAAAGTAATGTCTCTGCTTTTGAATATGCTATCTAGGTTGGTCATAACTTTCCTTCCAAGGAGTAAGCGTCTTTTAATTTCATGGCTGCAGTCACCATCTGCAGTGATTTTGGAGCCCCCAAAATAAAGTCTGACACTGTTTCCACTGTTTCCCCATCTATTTCCCATGTAGTGATGGGACCAGATGCCATAATCTTCATTTTCTGAATGTTGAGCTTTAAGCCAACCTTTTCACTCTCCAGTTTCACTTTCATCAAGAGGCTTTTTAGTTCCTCTTCACTTTCTGCCATAAGGGTGGTGTCATCTGCATATCTGAGGTTATTGATATTTCTCCAAGCAATCTTGATTCCAACTTGTGTTTCATAAAACATATGTAGATACTAGTATATCCTTAAAGAGGTAAAGATGAGTAACATTTAACATAAAACTAATATTGTGTTAGCTTTTGTACCATTTTACAACTTTACTTTGAAAGAGTTACATTCCCATACAGAATGCCTCTCTTCATCATAATGGAAGAAACTAGCCTATCATCACAGGTACATGGTTTTGTTTTGTTTTTTTTTTTTTTTTAAGTAACAATGTTGTTAATATTGTACAATGAATATAGCTGTAATACTGTATCGCATAAGAGTTTTCTAACAATTCATTCATTAGAATATGGACTAGGCTATCTTGAAGCAATCATTTAACTACATCTTCATTATCAATGCATGAATTGTTATAGCTGTAAATAAATGTTAATTTCTTTTTCACTTATCTTTTCATTTTGATGTCTAATATTAGTGATATGAGTAACACCTACAGTGTCTTCCATCCTAAAAAACAACGTTAATATAGTGCTAAAACAGGTGATTCCTTTTGTAAACAGTTGACATAAACTTGCAATATCCATAAATACAGTACAGTAAGTGTATTTTCTTATAATTTTCATTATAACATTTTCTTTTCTTTAGTTTATTATACAAGTATAATATTTGGTACACATAACATAAAATATTTGTTAATTGATTGCTATGCTATCAGTAAGGGAAAGTTAGTGGTAGATTATTGGTCATTAAGTTTCTGGGAAGTCAAAGTTTTATATGGACTTTTGACTGTGCAGGGTTTGGGTGAGAAGTTGGTGCCACTAAGCCCTGCATTGTTCACATCATAAATACATAGATGTATGTATGAAATAGTAATAAGGACCTACGAATAGGGACTAAGTTGCTATTGCATGGACAGACAAGTCAAACACATACTCTCAATGATATTCCTGCCTTAGGTCTCAGGCTACCTTGCAATTCACCTGATGAAAATTTTCATTCGTTATCTAACCTAATTGCGATTTATCCTGGTGATGGGATCCCACTGGTACAGTAGAAACTTTATAGATACATTTGTTCCATTTTTTGAGTTCTGATATCTGTCTATACATATATAGGGTAACTCTGATTCTGTTATTTATTCTCTTATATGAAAAATATAGCTTTAATGTAGCTTAAATCACATTGTCTGCAGATCAGATCCATTTTGTATAGGCATTGCTAAGAGTAGATATCTTCAATTCTCCTATCTTGGTGAGTCTTCCCTCAAAAAATAATTCACAATAACCCTGACCTCGACAGTATTGCATTAAGTTACAAACATCATTTCTGCCTCACTTTCCATTGTACACAATTCCAACTTTTCTTGGCTTCAAGCTGGCATATACTCTTTTCTCTTATGTTGGCTCTCTCTGTCTTGTCACAGGTAGTAAGTTTCAAATAAGAATCAAATACTTGACAGAATTGTCTTCTCTTCTGGGAGTATCACCTGGATTTATGAGGAGTGGAAGATAAGGGGGGTGGAATATCATCTATAACAAAGCCAACACAAAAGAATACATATATATTTAAGATAGTAATATGTATCAGTATATTAGAAAACAGTCCCTACCCAGGGACTGTGGTTGGGATAACACATATGAAGTTTATGTTCTCAGAGACTCATGAAAAACTATCTAAAAGAAAACAGGCATGAGGCCAGCAGTGTTGTGAGGGTTGCCATTTTCTGGGTCATATGGGAGGTTGTAGGGATTCGGGATGGAGTTTAGATTATTAAACTGCTCTGAACTTACTCAAAAAACTGTAAGACAGTAAATTTTAATTGTTATATGCTACTAAATTTGTAGTATTCACTGGAAGGAATGATGCTGAAGTTGAAGCTCCAATACTTTGGCCACCTGATGCAAAGAGCTAACTCATTGAAAGAGACCCTGATGCTGACAAAGAGTGAGGGAAGGAGAAGGGGATGACAGAAGATGAGATAGTTGGATGGCACCATTGACTCAATGGGCATGAGTTTGAGCACACTCTGGGAGATGGTGAAGGACAGGGAAGCTTCATGTGCTGCAATTCATGGGGTCGCAAAGAGTCAGACACGACTTAGTGATTGAACAACAATAACAATGATGCATCAATAAGTATATGCAATGGATTTCTTGTACTTTCGTCTGCATATGTGTGTGTGTGTGTGTATATGCCAATTTGTGTGTGTGTGAGAGAGAAAGAGAGAGAAACAGAAAAAGAGAGAGACACAGAGGATAATAATGAAGATATTCTATGCAGAAATGATCACAACATTGTAATTAACACCCAATTAAAAATAAAATTATTGTAAAGTAATTAACCTCCAATTAAAATAAATAAATTTATATTTAAAAAAAAAAAACAAAGAACTTTTGTAATAAAGTGGAGTATAATTTTAGAATTATGTACCATGTATAATGCAATTTCTTTGAGAATAGGTTCTCAGTTCTCAGTTAAATGCTGGATGCTCTTGATATTCCCATAGACAGAGAGATCAAAATCCTGGAGAAATGACAAACATGAGCCTAGTGACAACGTTCATCCTCACGGGCCTTCCCCATGCACCAGAGCTGGACACATTCCTCTTTGGAATCTTCCTGGTGATCTATGTCTTCACTGTGGTGGGGAACCTTCTCATCCTGCTGGTGATTATAGTGAATCCTCACCTGCACACTCCTATGTACTACTTCCTAACCAACCTGTCCTTCATTGATATGTGGTTCTCCACGGTCACTGTGCCCAAAATGCTGATGACCCTGGTGTCCCCAGAAGACAGTCCTATCTCCTTTCCCAGCTGTGTGGCCCAGCTCTATTCCTTCCACTTCCTGGGCAGCACCGAGTGCTTCCTCTACACCGTCATGTCCTATGACCGCTTCTTGGCCATCAGTTACCCACTCAGGTACTCCAGCATGATGAGTGGGAGGACATGTGCCATCCTGGCCACAACCACGTGGCTCAGTGGCTCTGTGCACTCTGCTGTCCAGACCACACTGACGTTCGGTTTGCCTTTCTGTGGACCCAACCAGATCCAGCATTACTTCTGTGATGCACCACCCATCCTCAAACTGGCCTGTGCAGACACATCCACTGTGGAGATGGTGATCTTTGTCAACATTGGGGTGGTGGCCTCAGGCTGCTTTCTCCTGATAGTGCTGTCCTACGTATCCATTATCCATTCCATCCTGAAGATCCAGACCTCAGAGGGGAGATGGAGAGCCTTCCAGACCTGTGCCTCCCACTGCACTGTGGTTCTTTGCTTCTTTGTTCCTTGTGTTTTCATTTACCTGAGACCAGGCTCCAAGGAGGCTATGGACAGGATTGTGGCTGTTTTCTACACTGTGATGACGCCCCTTCTGAACCCTGTGGTCTACACTCTGAGGAACAAGGAAGTGAAGAAAGCTCTGTTGAAGCTTAAAGACAAAGTAGTGTATTTGCAGAGCTAATAATCTCTGTAATGTACACTCGCTCATTTAACAAATATAGTAAGAAAATAGTACAATGAAACATAGAAATACAATATCAGATCAGATCAGATCAGTCACTCAGTCGTGTCCAACTCTTTGCGACCCCATGAATCGCAGCACGCCAGGCCTCCCTGTCCATCACCAACTCCCGGAGGTCACTCAGACTCACATCCATCGAGTCAGTGATGCCATCCAGCCATCTCATCCTCTGTCATCCCCTCTCCTCTTGCCCCAAACCCCTCCCAGCATCAGAGTCTGTTCCAATGAGTCAACTCTTCACATGAGGTGGCCACAGTACTGGAGTTTCAGCTTTAGCATCATTCCTTCCAAAGAAATCCCAGGGCTGATCTCCTTCAGAATGGACTGGTTGGATCTCCTTGCAGTCCAAGGGACTCTCAAGAGTCTTCTCCAACACCACAGTTCAAAAGCATCAATTCTTCA
Organism: Tragelaphus eurycerus; assembly: GCA_935064755.1. NCBI lineage: Eukaryota > Metazoa > Chordata > Mammalia > Artiodactyla > Bovidae > Tragelaphus > Tragelaphus eurycerus. Next base: position 432,494 of record CAKXYN010000319.1, read on the forward strand.
GCACTCAGCTTTCTTCACAGTCCAGCTCTCACATCCATACATGACCACAGGAAAAACCATAGCCTTGACTAGACAGACCTTTGTTAGCAAAGTAATGTCTCTGCTTTTGAATATGCTATCTAGGTTGGTCATAACTTTCCTTCCAAGGAGTAAGCGTCTTTTAATTTCATGGCTGCAGTCACCATCTGCAGTGATTTTGGAGCCCCCCAAAATAAAGTCTGACACTGTTGCCACTGTTTCCCCATCTATTTGCCATGAAGTGATGGGACCGGATGCCACAATCTTCATTTTCTGAATGTTGAGCTTTAAGCCAACTTTTTCACTATCCTCTTTCAATTTCATCAAGAGGCTTTTTAGCCCCTCTTCACTTTCTGCCATAAGGGTGGTGTCATCTGCATGTCTTTATTGAGGTTATTGATATTTCTCCAAGCAATCTTGATTCCAGCTTGTGTTTCTTCCAGTCCAGCGTTTCTCATGATGTACTCTGCAAAGAAGTTAAATAAACAGGGTGACAATATACAGACTTGACATACTCCTCTTCCTATTTGGAGCCAGTCTGTTGTTCCATGTCCAGTTCTAACCGTTGCTTCCTGATCTGCATACAAATTTCTCAAGAGGCAGATCAGGTGGTCTGGTATTCCCATCTCTTTCAGAATTTTCCACAATTTATTGTGATCCACACAGTCAAAAGCTTTGGCATAGTCAATAAAGCAGAAATAGATTTCTGGGACTCTTGCTTTTTCCAGAAATACAATATAGTATAGTACAATATATGATTTTATCAGTGTGAAATATTTTATGTATATAGTTCTCAGTATTAAACTTTATCCAAACTTCTTAGGAAAATTTGTTTCAAGGATATTTTTTAATTTGAAAAAATTACAAATTTTTTATTTATGATGAACATGTTAAATTTTGATCTATGAGGTCATTTCTCTGCAACATGTTTATTTTACCTTTTCCTCTAATGTATTCATATATAATTGACATATAACATGGTTTTTACCTTTTTAAAGAGTTAATATTCAACTTGGATCTTGGATGCAGTATAGTAAGTTATTTATATATACCTAAGTTGATAATATACTTTTTTGTTTATGTCTTATGCACACAAATTGAGGGCACTGCTCAAGAACAGCAACAGTTATCAGAGGTTACTTACTGGTCAATACAGCTGTGCACCTGTATCCTCAGGTTTGTGTGTGTGTGTGTGTGTGTGAGTATGTGTGTGCATGTGCACATACCTGTGTTTGTGTTTGCATGATGGTCTCAAGGTAACTATACCACTTCCCAGGACCTCTTGACCCTGGTCAGTGCTCCCACACAAAGAGTCCCACACATCTAAGAGGGTTATTGTCTCTCCAGGTAGATCTGCCAGGTTAAGCTATGGATCTGAGAGGCTCCTTTCAGAGACTGGAAACCATCACCACCTTCATAGAGCCCTGAAGTTTCTCAGGTTTGGTCAGTGTGATCAGGAGGAAGCTACCATCAGACACTTCCAGTCTCCATCACATAATCTGACCTTAAATTCCTGTATTAATGGGCCAGATGTTCATATTCAGCATAACCATTCTATGCTGGGTCATTTCACTGTGGATGGTGATGACCGTCATGCTGCTCAGAGAGCACTTTCTGTCAATATTTCAGAGTCTTGGAAATTCAGATTCACCAAACCTCAACCTGCTCTAGGACAAGGACACCCTACATTGTAGGCTGGAGCCAAGGGTGCTTCCTATTTAGAAAGAAAGTAGAAAAATTAACATGTAATTAAATCACTTGGCATCATGAGATTTCAACATATTTCTTTCACAAGTTAGAAAAATCAGGCCTATTAAAGACAAAACACCCTTAAAACCCCCAGTGCATAACTACACAGCCCATACAAGTGGACTTCTACATGCAATGGTTGAACTGCTATAACTGCATGTAAACAAAAGCTAATATTGGTTCAAATAAGGTTAGAAATAGTTATGCTTTGTATCTCTGTTTTTCAGCTGTGAAAGACCTTCTCTAACAATACTGTTTGGAGGATTCAATGAATTAGTAGAAGTAAAAGTGCTTTGAGAAGTGAAAGTATTGGTCATTCAGTCTCATCTGACTTTTTGTGGCTCTGTGGACTGTAGCAGTACCAATATGCAATAGCTTCTTAATTCAAGTTTTAAAATTCAAACTTAGGACCACCAGCTAGATAGCCTGATTCTCAGAATCAATCCTTTTACAAACTATTTTCGTGAATGACTAGTGATTCATGCATCTTCAAAAATACTGTATTTGTGAAGATGCATGAAAGTAGTTTTCTTTAAATCACTGATAATAAATTAGTATCATGATTAACACCATTATTGACAATGCAATTATTCCAAATGTTTTAATAAATTTGATATTCTGTATTTACTAGTTTTTAAGTAATTAAACTGCAATAAAGTTCATGAAACATTAAAATTACATGGAATTAAATTATTCTGGAACAATTCAGAGGCAAAAACATAAATGTTATTGAGCTTGGGATATATTAGACACCTTATTTATTCTTTACTAGAGACCTTATCATTACATGAACACCATACCATAGGTACTATTGATACATAATGTAGAAAACTGAAGATGATCAGGTTCCTTACTCAAATTCACACAGTTAGTAAGGAACGTGCTTAAGGCTTAATCCCAAATGGGTTGGGTTAAGTTGCTCAGTCATGTCTGACTCCTTGCAATACCAGAGACTGTAACCTACCAGCCTCCTCTGTCCATGGGATTTTCCAGGCAAGAGTACTGGAGTGGGTTCCCATTTTCTTCTCCAGGGGATCTTCCCACCCCAGGGATCGAACCCAGGTCTCCCACATTGCAGGCAGATGCTTTACTGTCTAAGCTTCCAAGGAAGCCCTGCACCCAAATTCCCAGCATCAAAACCCATGGAGTGAAATTCTAGTGAAATTCTGTTTTGGCATAACATAATTTCAGGAAACTTTTAATTCTTTGAGGACAAAACATCAGTTAACATCAATAATCACTGAAGCAACAAAGAACAGAATTTTGTACAGTTGTGTGTAGTTTATATATCAAATGTAGGTTAAAAAAAAAAAACTTATTTTCCCCATATACTATGAAAAGCACCTTAGCTACCCTAACTCTGCCTGACTTAGATTCTAAGTGCTTTATAACACTATATATTTGTGAGCTTCACATTAAGTTGTGGACTTCTCAAGGAAAAATATTGTCTTTTCTTGCAGTATTCCACCTTCATAATTGTTGGTATCATTTATTTAAGATGTTCTCCCTGCTACAGACTCTTTCCACTTCCCAGTAAGTTTATACTTTCTGAGGGACCCAACTTTTGATGCACACTCATAATTTTAGATATCAATCCTAAACAGGGGCCTTCTCTTTCTGTACATGCTGTTCCTGCCTTCCTTGTTCAAGTCCCTAGTAACTTCAGTTTGTCAGATATTTCCATTAGTAGATAAAATTATTGCATCAAATTTCATGTATTTAAACTTTTTCCCCTCTTATTCAACATTTGCCTCTTATGTGCTGATTGTCCCAGCAAAATGTATGCTGCATTTTGGACTCTTTTGTTGACCATGATGGCTACTCGATTTCTTCTAAGGGATTCCTGCCTGCAGTAGTAGATACAATGGTCATCTGAGTTAAATTCACCCATTCCAGCCCATTTGACTTTGCTGATTCCTAGAATGTCAACGTTCACTCTTGCCATCTCCTGTTTGACCACTTCCAATTTGCCTTGATTCATGGACCTAACATTCCAGGTTCCTATGCAATATTGCTCTTTACAGCACTGGACCTTGATTGTTTCACCAATCACATCCACAACTGGGTATTGTTTTGCTTCGGCTTCATCCCTTCATTCTTTTTGGAGTTATTTCTCCACTGATCTCCTGTAGCATATTGGGCACCTACTGACCTGGAGAGTTCCTCCTTCAGTATCCTATCATTTTGTCTTTTCATACTGTTCATTGGGTTCTCAAGGCAAGAATACTGAAGTGATTTGCCAGTCCCTTCTCCAGTGGACCATATTGTGTCAGACCTCCCACCATGACCCGTCCATTTTGGGTGGCCCCACATGGCATGGCTTAGTTTCATTGAGTTAGACAAGGCTGTGGTCCATGTTATCAGATTGGCTAGTTTTCTGTGATTATGGTTTCAGTGTGTCTGCCCTCTGATGCCCTCTCGCAACCATCTCACTTGGGTTTCTCTTACTGGCTGCGCCAGTGCAGGAGGGCCAAGAGGAGCTACTCCACATTCAAGATCAAGAGGGGCAACCTCGTCTAAGGTAAGGAGCAGCGGCTATGCTTTGCTGGAGCAGCCGTGAAGAGATACCCCACGTCCAAGGTAAGAGAAACCCAAATGAGACAGTAGGTATTGAAAGAAATTCCACTACGGGGCATATATATATGGTCTTTCCTGTGGTCATGTATGGATGTGAGAGCTGGACTGTGAAGAAGGCTGAGCGCCGAAGAATTGATGCTTTTGAACTGTGGTGTTGGAGAAGACTCTTGAGAGTCCCTTGGACTGCAAGGAGATCCAACCAGTCCATTCTGAAGGAGATCAGCCCTGGGATTTCTTTGGAAGGAATGATGCTAAAGCTGAAACTCCAGTATTTTGGCCACCTCATGCAAAGAGTTGAGTCATTGGAGAAGACTCTGATGCTGGGAGGGATTGGGGGCAGGAGGAGAAGGGGACGACAGAGGATGAGATGGTTGGATATCACTGACTCGATGGATGTGAGTCTGAGTGACCTCCGGGAGTTGGTGATGGACAGGGAGGCCTGGCGTGCTGCAGTTCATGGGGTCGCAAAGAGTCGGACATGACTGAGCGACTGATCTGATCTGATCTGATCTGATACTGAGAAAACCATGGTTCAAAAAAACACATGTACCTCAATGTCCATTGTAGCACTATTTACAATAGCCAGGATACAGAAGCAACCTAAATGTCCATTGACAGATGAACGAATTAAGAAGATGTGATGCATATATACAATGGAATATTACTCATCCATGCAAAGGAGACAAAAACGGGTCATTTGTAGTGATGTGGATGGACCTAAAGGCTGTCATACACAGTGAAGTAAGTCAGAAAGAAAAATACAAGTATTATATATTAACGCATATATATAGTCCATAGGGTTGTATACAGTTGGACATGAAATCCAGAAAGATGGTGCAGATGTGACTATTTTCAGGATAGGAATAGAGACTCAGATGTAGAGAATGGAGATGTGGACACATTGGGGGAAAGGGGGTGGGAAGAATCAAGAAAGAAGCATTGTTTCACCGCCTTGTATGAAACAGATAGTAGAGGGAACCTGCTGTATAACACAGGGAGCTCAGCTCGGTGCTCTAGATGACCTAGAGGGGTGGTATGGGGGGCTGGTGGGATGGAGGCCCAAGAAGGAGGGGATATATGTATACCAATAACTGATCTTCAGTTACCCAATGGGCAATTGAAACTTTGCAATAAAAGTACATTGCAACACTGTAATAAAAATATAACTATCAAAACTATGATTGTTTTAGGTTTTAAAAAAATTTTAAGTCAATTAAGATGCTATACTTAATAGAGAGGATTTCCTTATTAATCAGAAAGTGTCAGGCTCCTCAACTTCCCACACTGCTCAAAATAAGACATCCTCCAAAAGACATCATGAAGAAGGTAAAAAAACAGCACATAGAATGAGAGAAATAAGCTCAAAATATCAATTTGATAAGGACCTAGGATTCAAAATGCATAAACTACTCTGAATTTCAGATGAAATATGATTAGAAACCATGCAATCAAGAAAAGTGTGGAGTGAAATATTTAAAATGTTGAAAAAAATTATCACCTTGGATTTCTAAACCCAATACGATTATCCTCCAAATTGAAAGTAAAATAATGACTTTCTCAGACAAACAAATTTGTTGCCAACAGACTTGCCTTGCAAAAATTATCGAGGACTTCTTTAGGAAAAAAAAAAAAAAAACTATTGTTTGGAAGATGTTATCTGATGTTTTCACATTGTTGTTCAATGTGAAAAAAAGAGAGGGGAAGTACAGAAAAACAGAGAAAAAAAGTTTTATTCATAAAACAGATACTTAATTTTTTTTTTTTAATTTTAAGTAACTACAGACACCAAAGTCAAATATTTTAAACAGATATGTTTAGGTTAAAATGCTGCTGCATGGTTCCATTTATATGAGTTCAAAACAGGAATGAAACATAGGTGGTAAACTTATTGGTAAAACAAAAATCAACGGAAGTGCTAACAGTAATGTCAGGGTAGTTGTTATCTCTCATACCGAGAGAAGAGATTGCTATGGGAGAAAATCACAAAGGATGCTCCAGGGGTTCAGGCAACACTTTGTTTTCAAACTGGATCATGTTCACACGTATCTCATTTTAGCATTATGAAATGTGTGTTATGCATGCAACTATTATGTATATGAAAATTTTTTATGCATAAGATTGTGTTTTGGAAAGTTTCACAAATTATAAGTGATTAACAGCTGGAGATCACCCTGCTCATGGCTGTCCTAACACACATTAATCAGACCACATCTAGATCAGGAGCTGTAACTTTAGTCACTACACCATTAAATCTATGATTCTGTATCATTCTGTACCTGTAGAGTTAAATAAGAATGTAATCAAAATTTTCATCCTGAATCTTTCTAATTTTTGATAGTAGTATTAATCTCGTGAGTCTCCTCAAAAACCAAAAGTTCTTATGACTCTTCTTGAAAGTGGGAAGACCAAGGGCTTCCACATGGCCTAGAACAGCTTCTACTTACTCCAGGGTCAGAAAGCCAACAAGAAGACTCTCTCAGATGCTGAGATATCAATTCCTACTCCACACTTATGAACTAGGAATTAATTTCAGGGTAAAGTATTTTTCCAAAGTGGACTTGGTTCAGAGCTCCATTTATCAGGTGGAAAAGCCAAAATTTAAGAAATTTAAAATGGTGTGGTATTTTCCTTCACTAGTTACTCTATGGAAAGAACATGGATCCATTTGAGGAAGGCTAGGAAAAATGGTCAGAGTACAATGCTTATGTTGTTACTGTAGGGAATACCTTATCTTTCATTCTTGACTGTGATAGATCGATGGATACAGATATAGATATATCTCACCACAGTATATATATATATGTGTGTATATATGTGTACACACACACATATATATATAATGGGATATTTAATATAAGTTAGCAATGAGAATGGAGAAGACAATGGCACCCCACTCCAGTACTCTTGCCTGGAAAATCCCATGGACGGAGGAGCCTGGTAGGCTGCAGTCCATGGGGTCACTAAGAGTCGGACATGACTAGCGACTTCACTTTCACTTTTCACTGTCATGCATTAGAGAAGGAAATGGCAACCCACTCCAGAGTTCTTGCCTGGAGAATCCCAGGGATGGCGGAACCTTGTGGGCTGCCGTCTATGGGGTCGCACAGAGTCGGACACGACTGATGCAACTTAGCAGCAGCAGCAGCAATGAGAAAGAAGGCAATCCTGCCATTTGTGACAACATGAACAGACTTTGAGGACATTAAGCTAAGTGAACTAAGTCAAGGATAAATATCTTATGATCACACATGTATGTGGAATCAACAACAACAACAGTCAAGTTTATAGATATAAAAAGAATAGTAATTGCTAATGCGGTAGTGGCGGGTGATGGAGAGTGAGCAAAATGAATGAAGGGGGTCAAAAGGTGAAAACTTCCAGTTATTAAATAAATAAGTCATGGGACAGCACAAACAATGTGGTGTTCATACTTAATAACATTCTATTATATATTTGAAAGTTGCTAAAGAAAAGATCTTAAATGTTCTTACAAAAGAAAAAACTGTCTCAATGAATTTTGACAAATGTTAACTAGACTCACTGTGGTATTTTGCAATATATACAAATATTGAAATATTATTTTGTACACCCACTACTAATGTTATATGTCAAAAGGCAATCTACAGAAGGGAGGAGCTAAGATGGTGGAGGAATAGGATGGGGAGAACACTTTCTCCCTCAAAAATTCATCAAAAGAACATTTAAACGCCAAGTAAATTCCACAAAACCACTTCTGAATGCCGGCAGAGGACATCAGGCACCCAGAAAAGCAACCCATTGTCTTCGAAAGGAGGTAGGAAAAAATATAAAAGACAAAAAAAAAAGAGACAAAAAAGAGAGGGACGGAGCTCCGACCCAGGAAGGGAGTCTTAAAAAGAGAGAAGTTTCCAAACACCAGGAAACATTATCACTGCTGAGTCTGTGCCGAGCCTTGGAAGCACAGAGGGCAACATAACAGGGAGGAAAAATAAATAAACAATTAAAACCCAAAGATTACAAGTCCTATGGTAACTCCCCCAGCAGAGAAGCAGTGCAGACTCCTGCATCTGCCATTAGCAAGCAGGGGCTGGGCGGGGAGGCGTGGCACCGGCTGCATCGCTTAGAGTAAGGATCTGGCCTGAATACCCCGAGCGCTACCTGAGCGAAATAATTTGGGCTAGCAAACCAGACTGTGGGATATCTACCACGCAAAAAGCCAGCCCTAACCTAAGACACCACCAGGCCCACGCACGGAACAAAGGACTGTACAGAGATAGCCAGCTGCAGACCATCCCCCTCCAATGACAGGCAGCCCAAGCCAGAAGGGGACAATCGCAGCTCCAGAGAGACATTATCTACAAAACTGCAAGCAGGCTTCTTTGCTAACTAAAACTTCATGGGGTTCTGGACAGTAAACATCCGCCTGAGAAGGTGCGCTGGTTGTACACCCAGGTAACTGAGTGGTGGGGAGGTGATAAGTCGCAGCAACCGTGCTCACCAAACACCTCATCACCTGCGCTGCTCAGACCTGGGAAGGGCACAAAACGCAGGCCCAACCGAGTCTGTGACTCTGAGGACTACCCAAGTGCCTGAATTTGAGCGCCTTAGACCTGGGAGGTGCAAGCAGCCCAGGGCCGGCCGCAGATAGTTCCTGGCAGAGCAACCTAGAGCCTGAGCAGTGTGTGTAGGGAGGCTACACGTGCCCTGAGTGGGGGCAGGCCCAGTGTGGCTGAGGCACTGTGAGCACACGCCAGTGTTATTTATTTGCAGCGTCCCTCCCTCTCCACAGCACGACTGAACAGATCAGATCAGATCAGTCACTCAGCCATGTCCGACTCTTTGCGACCCCATGAACTGCAGCACGCCAGGCCTCCCTATCCATCACCAGCTCTCGGAGGTCACTCAGACTCACATTCATCGAGTCAGTGATGCCATCCAGCCATCTCATCCTCTGTCGTCCCCTTCTCCTCCTGCCCCCAATCCCTCCCAGCATCAGAGTCTTCTCCAATGAGTCAACTCTTCACATGAGGTGGCCAAAATACTGGAGTTTCAGCTTTAGCATCATTCCTTCCAAAGAAATCCCAGGGCTGATCTCCTTCAGAATGGACCGGTTGGATCTCCTTGCAGTCCAAGGGACTCTCAAGAGTCTTCTCCAACACCACAGTTCAAAAGCATCAATTCTTCGGCGCTCAGCCTTCTTCACAGTCCAGCTCTCACATCCATACATGACCACAGAAAAGACCATAGCCTTGACTAGGCGAACCTTTGTTGGCAAGGTAATGTCTCTGCTTTTGAATATGCTATCTAGGTTGGTCATAACTTTCCTTCCAAGGAGTAAGCATCTTTTAATTTCATGGCTGCAGTCACCATCTGCAGTGATTTTGGAGCCCAGAACAAGTAAGCCTTAAAAAAAAAAAAGAAAAGGTGTCCACCACCCCCCCTTTGTATCATGGCGGAAATCAGACACTGAAGAGACCAGCAAACAGAAGAACCTATAACAGAGGGAACCGCCTTGGAAGCAACAGGCAATAGATTAAAACCCCGTGGTTAGTACCGACTACATTGGAAGGGGCCTATAGATCTTGAGAAATATAAGCCGGATCAAGGAACTAGTCGAAAATGAACTGAACCCACAATACCCACAACAACATCAGAGAAAGTCCTATATATATATTTTTTACTATATTTACGATCATTCTTTCTTTTTTTAAAATTTTTTTTAAAAAATTTAAGTCCTCTATTACTCCTTTAATTTTCACTTTTATAACCTACTGTTACTTTGCAAAAAAAAAAAAAAAAAAAAAAAGACCCTTTTTTTAAAAAAAAGCAAACCTCATATATATATATTTTTATAAATTTTGTGACCTTGGTTTTTTTTTTCTTTTTCTCTTTCTTTCTTTTTTTTTTTTTCCTTATTTTCTTTAACATTATATTTTTGAAATTCCAAACTCTGTTCTAGATTTTTAATTTTAGCTTTAGGGTATTTGTTATCAATTTTGTACCTTTTTTTATATAACTTTTGTGACTTTTTTCTCTCTCTCTTTCTTTCTCTTCATCTTTTATTTAACATTGTATTCCTAAAATTCCAAACTCTACTCTAGATTTTTAATTTATCCCTTTTGGTATATGTTATCAATTTTGTACCTAAATCTTCTTTATAATTTTTGTAACTTTGTTTTTTTGTGCTTTTTGTTTTTTGTGTTTTTCTCTTTCTTTTTCTTTTTATTTTCTTTAACATTGTATTTTTGAAATTCCAAACTCTACTCTAGATTTTTTACTTTGGCTTTTTGGTATTTGTTATCAATTTTGTACCTATATTTTCTTTATAATTTTTGTGACTTTGTTGGGTTTTTTTAATCTTTTCCTCTCTTTCTTTTCTTTCTTTTCTTTAACATTGTATTTTTGAAATTCCAAACTCTACTCTAGATTTTTAACTTTTGTTTTTAGGTATTTGTTACCAATTTTGTACCTTTAAGAACCCAATCTTCAATACCCATTTTTACTTGGGAGTGAGATTACTGGCTTGACTGCTTTCTCCCCCTTAAGACTCTCCTTTTTATCCACCAGGTCGCCTGTGTCTCCTCCCCTAACTCCTCTCTACTCTACCCAACTCTGTGAATTTCTGTGTGTTCCAGACGGTGGAGAACACTTAGGGAACTGATTACTGGCTGGACCTGTCTCTCTCCTTTTAATTCCCTCATTTTATCCTCCTAGCCACCTATATCTCCTTCCTCCCTCTTCTCGTCTCTGTATAACTCCAAGAACATCTCTGAGCGGTCCAGTTGTGGAGTGCACATAAGGAAGTGATTACTGGTTAGCCTGCTCTCTCCTCTACTGATTCCACCTCATCTCATTCAGGTCACCTCTAACTCCCTCCTCCCTCTTCTCTTCTCCATGTAACGCTGTGAACCTCTCTGGGTGATCCTCACGATGGAGAAACTTTTCATCTTTAACCTAGATGTTTTATCAACGGTGCTGTATAGAAGGAGAAGTTTTGAGACTACTGTAAAAATAAGGCCGATAACTGGAAGCAGGAGGCTTAAGTTCAAACCCTGACTCCAGGGAACACTAATTGACAGGAGCTCATCAAATTCCTCCATACCTACACTGAAATCAAGTACCACACAAGGGCCAACAAGTTCCAGGGCAAGACATACCAAGCAAATTCTCCAGCAACACAGAATTACAGCCCTGAGCTCCAATATACAGGCTGCCCAAAGTCACCCCAAAACCATAGACATCTCATAACTGATTACTGGACACTTCATTGCACTCCAGAGAGAAGAAATCCAGCTCCATCCACCAGAACACCGACACAAGCTTCCCTAACCAAGAAACCTTGACAAGCCACCTGTACAAACCCACACACAGTGAGGAAATGCCACAATAAAGAGAACTCCACAAACTGCCAGAATAGAGTAAGGACATCCCAAACTCAGCAATTTAAAAAAGATGAAGAGACAGAGGAATATCCAGCAGGTAAAGGAACAGGATAAATGCACACAAAACCTAACAAAAGAGGAAGAGATAGGGAATCTACCTGGTAAAGAATTCCAAATAATGATAATGAAATTGATCCAAAATCTTGAAATCAAAATGGAATCACAGATAAATAGCCTGGAGACAAGGATTGAGAAGATGCAAGAAAGGTTTAACAAGGACCTGAAAGAAATAAAAAAGAGTCAATATATAATGAATAATGCAATAAATGAGATCCAAAACACTCTGGAGGCAACAAATAGTAGAATAACAGAGGCAGAAGGTAGGATTAGTGAATTAGAAGATAGAATGGTAGAAATAAATTAATCAGAGAGGAAAAAAGAAAAACGAATTAAAAGAATGAGGACAATCACAGAGACCTACAGGACAATATTAAATGCTACAACATTCGAATCATAGGGGTCCCAGAAGAAAAAGACAAAAAGAAAGACCATGAGAAAATACTTTAGAAAATACTAAAGGATATTCTCTAGACAGGAAACACAAAAAGGGTGTATAAACTCGAACCAAAACAATAAAGTAAATGGCAACAGGATCATACTTATCAATAATTACCTTAAACATAAATGGGTTGAATGCACCAACCAAAAGACAAAGACTGGCTGAATGGATACAAAAACAAGACCCTACATATGTTGTCTACAAGAGACCCACCTCAAAACAGGGGACACATACAGACTGAGAGTGAAAGGCTAGAAAAAGATTTTCCACGCAAATAGGGACCAAAAGAAAGCAGGAGTAGCAATACTCATATCAGATAAAATAGACTTTAAAACAAAGGCTGTGAAAAGAGACAAAGAAGGACACTACATAATGATCAGAGGATCAAACCAAGAAGAAGATACAACAATTATAAATATATAGGCACCCAACATAGGAGCACCGCAATATGTAAGACAAATACTAACAAGCTCAACATTCAGAAAACGAAGATCATGGCATCTGGTCCCATCACTACATGGGAAATAGATGGAGAAACAGTGGAAACAATGTCAGACTTTATTTTTCTGGGCTCCAAAATCACTGCAGATGGTGACTGCAGCCATGAAATTAAAAGACACTTACTCCTTGGAAGAAAAGTTATGACCAACCTAGATAGCATATTCAAAAGCAGAGACATCACTTTGCCAACAAAGGTTCGCCTAGTCAAGGCTATGGTCTTTTCTGTGGTCATGTATGGATGTGAGAGCTGGACTGTGAAGAAGGCTGAGCGCCGAAGAATTGATGCTTTTGAACTGTGGTGTTGGAGAAGACTCTTGAGAGTCCCTTGGACTGCAAGGACATCCAACCAGTCCATTCTGACGGAGATCAGCCCTGGGATTTCTTTGGAAGGAATGATGCTAAAGCTGAAACTCCAGTATTTTGGCCACCTCATGTGAAGAGTTGACTCATTGGAGAAGACTCTGATGCTGGGAGGGATTGGGGGCAGGAGGAGAAGGGGACGACAGAGGATGAGATGGCTGGATGGCATCACTGACTCGATGGATGTGAGTCTGAGTGACCTCCGGGAGCTGGTGATGGACAGGGAGGCCTGGCGTGCTGCAGTTCATGGGGTCGCAAAGAGTCAGACACGACTGAGTGACTGATCTGATCTGATGAAAGGAGAAATTAACAATAACACAATAATAGTGGGAGACTTTAATACCCCACTCACACCTATGGATAGATCAACTAAATAGAAAATTAACAAGAAAACACAAACTTTAAACGATACAATAGACCAGTTAGACCTAATTGATATCCATAGGACATTTCATCCCAAAACAATGAATTTCACCTTTTTTCTCAAGTGCACACGAAACCTTCTCCAGGATAGATCATATCCTGGGCCATAAATCTAGCCTTGGTAAATTCAGAAAAATTGAAATCATTCCAAGCATCTTTTCTAACCAAAATGCAGTCAGATTAGATATCAATTACAGAAGAAAAACTGTTAAAAATTCCAACATATGGAGGCTGAACAACACGCTGCTGAATAACCAACAAATCACAGAAGAAATCAAAAAAGAAATCAAAATTTGCATAGAAATGAATGAATATGAAAACACAACAACCCAACACCTGTGGGACACTGTAAAAGCAGTCCTAAGGGGAAAGTTCATAGCAATACAGGCATACCTCAAGAAACAAGAAAAAAGTCAATTAAATAACCTAACTCTACACCTAGAGCAACTAGAAAAGGAAGAAATGAAGAACCCCAGGGTTAGTAGAAGGAAAGAAATCTTAAAAATTAGGGCAGAAATAAATGCAAAAGAAACAAAAGAGATCATAGCAAAAATCAACAAAGCCAAAAGCTGGTTCTTTGAAAGGATAAATAAAATTGACAAACCATTAGCCAGACTCATCAAGAAACAAAGGGAGAAAAATCAAATCAATAAAATTAGAAATGAAAATGGAGAGATCGCAACAGACAACACAGAAATAAAACGGGGCATAAGAGGCAGCAATTATATGGCAATAAAATGGACAAGGGGGAAGAAATGGACAATTTCTTAGAAAAGTACACCTTTGCAAAACTGAATCAGGAAGAAATAGAAAATCTTAACATATCCATCACAAGCAGGGAAATTGAAAGAGTAATCAGAAATCTTCCAGCAAACAAAAGCCCAGGTCCAGATGGCTTCACAGCTAAATTCTACCAAAAATTTAGAGAAGACCTAACACCTATCCTACTCAAACTTGTCCAGAAAATTGCAGAGGAAGATAAACTTCCAAACTCATTCTATGAGGCCACCATCACCCTAATACCAACACCAAAGATGCCACTAGAAAAGAAAACTACAGGCCAATATCACTGATGAACATAGATGCAAAAATCCTTAACAAAATTCTAGCAATCAGAATCCAACAACACATTAAAAAGATCATACACCATGACCAAGTGGGCTTTATCCCAGGGATGCAAGGATTCTTCAATATCCGCAAATCAATCAGTGTAATACACCACATTAACAAATTGAAAAATAAAAGCCATATGATTATCTCAATAGATGCAGAGAAAGCCTTTGACAAAGTTCAGCATCCATTTATGATAAAAACTCTCCAGAAAGCAGGAATAGAAGGAATATACCTCAACATAATAAAAGCTACATATGACAAACCCACAGCAAACATTATCCTCAATGGTGAAAAATTGAAAGCATTTCCCCTAAAGTCAGGAACAAGACAAGGGTGCCCACTTTAACCATTACTATTCAACATAGTTTTGGAAGTTTTGGCCACAGCAATCAGAGCAGAAAAAGAAATAACAGGAATCCAAATTGGAAAAGAAGAAGTAAAACTCTCACTGTTTGCAGATGACATGATCCTCTACATAGAAAACCCTAAGACTCCACCAGAAAATTACTAGAGCTAATCAATGAATATAGTAAAGTTGTGGAATATAAAATCAACACACAGAAATCCCTTGCATTTCTGTATACTAATAATGAGAAAATAGAAAGAGAAATTAAGGAAACAATTCCATTCACCATTGCAATGAAAAGAATAAAATACTTAGGAATATATCTACCTAAAGAAACTAAAGACCTATATATAGAAAACTATAAAACAATGGTGAAAGAAATCAAAGAAGACACTAATAGAAAGAGAAATATATCATGTTCATGGATTGGCAGAATCAATATAGTGAAAATGAGTATACTACCCAAAACAATTTATAGATTTAATGCAATCCCTATCAAGCTACCAACGGTATTCTTCACAGAGCTAGAACAAATAATTTCTCAATTTGTATGGAAATACAAAAAAACCTCTAATAGCCAAAGCTATCTTGAGAAGAAAGAATGGAACTGGAGGAATCAACCTGCCTGACTTCAGGCTCTACTGCAAAGCCACAGTCATCAAGACAGTCTGGTACTGGCACAAAGACAGAAATATAGATCAATGGAACAAAATAGAAAGCCCAGAGATAAATCCACGCATATATGGACACCTTATCTTTGACAAAAGAAGCAAGAATATACAATGGATTAAAGACAATCTCTTTAACAAGTGATGCTGGGAAAACTGATCAACCACTTGTAAAAGAATGAAACTAGAGTACTTACTAACACCATATACAAAAATAAACTCAAAATGGATTAAATATCTAAACATAAGACCAGAAACTTTTAAACTCCTAGAGGAGAACATAGGCAAAACATTCTCTGACATACATCACAGCAGGATCCTCTATGACTCACCTCCCAGAATATTGTAAAAAAAAAAGTAAAAATAAACAAATGGGACCTAATTAAACTTAAAAGTTTCTGCACAACAAAGGAAACTCTAAGCAAGATGAAAAGACAGCCTTCAGAATGGGAAAAAATAATAGCAAATGAAGCAACAGACAAACATCTAATCTCAAAAATACACAAGCCACTCCTACAGCTCAATTCCAGAAAAATAAATGACCCAATCAAAAGATAGGCCAAAGAACTAAATAGACATTTCTCCAAAGAAGACATACAGATGGCTAACAAACACATGAAAAGATGCTCCACATCACTCATTATCAGAGAAATGCAAATCAAAACCACAATGAGGTACCATTTCATGCCAGTCAGAATGGCTGCGATCCAAAAGTCTATAAGCAATAAATGCTGGAGAGGGGGGGAGAAAAGGGAACCCACTTACACTGTTGGTGGGAATGCAAACTAGTGCAGTCACTATGGAAAACAGTGTGGAGATTCCTTAAAAACTGGAAATAGAACTGCCTTGATGTTGCTGCTGCTAAGTCACTTCAGTCGTGTCTGACTCTGTGCAACCCCAGAGATGGCAGCCAACCAGGCTCCCCAGTCCCTGGGATTCTCTAGGCAAGAACCCTGGAATGGGTTGCCTTTTCCTTCTCCAGTGCATGAAAGTGAAAAGTGAAAGTGAAGTCGCTCAGTCGTGTCTGACTCTTAGCGACCCCATGGACTGCAGCCTACCAGGCTCTTCCATCCATGGGATTTTCCAGGCAAGAACTGCCTTATTATCCAGAAATCCCACTGCTGGGCATACACATTGAGGAAACCAGAATTGAAAGAGACACGTGTACCCCAATGTTCATTGCAGCACTGTTTACAATAGCTAGGACATGGAAGCAACCTAGGTGTCCATCAGCAGATGAATGGATAAGAAAGCTGTAGTACATATACACAATGGAGTATTACTCAACCATTAAAAAGAATACATTGAATAAGTTCTAATGAGGTGGATGAAACTGGAGCCTATTATACAGAGTGAAGTAAGCCAGAAAGAAAAACACCAATACAGTATACTAACGCATATATATGGAATTTAGAAAGATAGTAACAATAACCCTCTATACGAGACAGCGAAAGAGACACTGATGTATAGTACAGTCTTTTGGACTCTGTGGGATTGGGAGAGGGTGGGATGATTTGGGAGAATGGCATTGAAATATGTATAATATCATATATTAAACGAGTCACCAGTCCAGGTTCGATACATGATACTGGATACTTGGGGCTGGTGCACTGGGACGACTCAGAGGGATGGTACAGGGAGGGAGGAGGGAGTAAGGTTCAGGATGGGGAACACATGTATACCTGTGGCAGATTCATGTTGATATATGGCAAAACCAATACAGTATTGTAAAGTTAAATAAAATATTTTTTTTTAAAAAAAGGCAATCTACAGATTCTTAACAATCCCTATCAAATGACCAATGACATTTTTCACAAAACTAGAGTAAAAAAATATTTAAGTTATAAGGAAACAGAAAAGACTCTGAAGAACCAAACCAATAGTGACAAAGATAAGTGAAGATGGAGGTATCAGGCTCCTTGACTTCAGACTATAATACAAAGCTACAGTAATCAAAACAGTACTGCTGCTGCTAAGTCGCTTCAGTCGTGCCCGACTCTGTGCGACCCCATAGACGGAAGCCCACCAGGCTCCCCCGTCCCTGGGATTCTCCAGGCAAGAAAACAGTACAGTACTACACAAAAACTTAAATTTGGACCAATGGAACCAGATAGAAAACCCAGAAATAAATCCACACATGTATGGTCAAGTAATCTGTGACAAAGGAGGCAAGAATATACAGTAGAGAAAAGACAGTTTCTTCATAAGTGGTTCTGGGAATACTGGAAAGCTACATGTAAAAGAACTAGTTTGGAACACTCTCTAACACAAAAATAAAGTCAAAATGGTTCAAAAACCCAAATATAAGGCTGGACACTACAAAAGTCTTAGAGGAAAATATAGGCAGAACACTCAGACATAAATCGCAGAAGTAGCTTTCCTATTCACAGACTAGAGCAATGAAAATAAAAGCAAAAATTAACAAATAGGACCTAATTTAACTAAAGGAATTAACACAGCAGAGAAAACTATAAATGAAACAAAAAGACAAGCTATGGAATGGGAGAAAATACTTGCCAATGAAGCGATTGTCAAAGGATTCATATCTAAAATACCCAAGCAACGCTATGTCAAAAAAACAACAGCAACTCAATCAAAAAATGGGCAAAAGATCTAAATACACATTTCACAAAGGAAAGCCTGCATGCTGCATTCTCAGTCACTCAGTTGTATCCAACTCTTTGCATTCTCGTGAAATGTAGCCTGCCAGGCTCTTCTGTCCATGGGATTATCCAGGCAAGAATACTGGAGAGGGTTGCCACTACCTCCTCCAAGGGATCTTCTACGCCCAGGGACTGAACCCACATCTCCTGCATCTCTTGCACTGGCAGGCAGATTCTAACCACTTAGCCACTTGGGAAGTCCAAAGGAAGGCATACAGTGTGCCAAAAGCACATAAAAAGATGCTCAACATCACTAATAATAGAGAATTGCAAATGGAAACTAAAATGAAGTATCATCTCACACTGGTCAGAACAGCCATCCTCAAAAAATCTACAAATAATAAATGCTGGAGAGGGTGTGGAGAAGAGAGAAACCTTGTACACTACTGTTGAGAATGTGAATTGTCAAAACCTCTATGGAGAACAGTATCAGTTCAGTTCAGTTCAGTCGCTCAGATCAGATCAGATCAGATCAGCCGCTCAGTCGTGTCCGACCCTTTGCGACCCCATGAACTGCAGCACACCAGGCCTCCCTGTCCATCACCAACTCCCGGAGGTCACTCAGACTCACATCCATCGAGTCAGTGATGCCATCCAACCATCTCATCCTCTGTCGTCCCCTTCTCCTCCTGCCCCCAATTTCTCCCAGCATCAGAGTCTTCACCAATGAGTCAACTCTTCGCATGAGGTGGCCAAAATACTGGAGTTTCAGTTTTAGTATCATTCCTTCTAAAGAAATCCCAGGGCTGATCCCATGTCCAACTCTTTGCGACACCATGAATCGCAGCACTCCAGGCCTCCCTGTCCATCACCAACTCCCGGAGGTCACTCAGACTCACATCCATTGAGTCAGTGATGCCATCCAGCCATCTCATCCTCTGTCGTCCCCTTCTCCTCCTGCCCCCAATCCCTCCCAGCATCAGAGTCTTCTCCAATGAGTCAACTCTTCACATCAGGTGGCCAAAGTACTGGAGTTTCAGCTTTAGCATCATTCCTTCCAAAGAAATCCCAGGGCTGATCTCCTTCACAATGGACTGGTTGGATCTCCTTGCAGTCCAAGGGACTCTCAAGAGTCTTCTCCAACACCACAGTTCAAAAGCATCAATTCTTCAGCACTCAGCCTTCTTCACAGTCCAACTCTCACATCCATACATGACCACAGGAAAAAATATAGCCTTGACTAGACGGACTTTGTTGGCAAAGTAATGTCTCTGCTTTTGAATATGCTATCTAGGTTGGTCATAACTTTCCTTCCAGGGAGTAAGCGTCTTTTCATTTCATGGCTGCAGTCACCATCTGCAGTGATTTTGGAGCCCCCAAAGTAAACTCTGACACTGTATCCACGGTTTCCCCATCTATTTGCCATGAAGTGATGGGACCGGATGCCATGATCTTAGTTTTCTGAATGTTGAGCTTTAAGCCAACTTTTTCACTCTCCACTTTCACTTTCATCAAGAGGCTTTTTAGTTCCTCTTCACTTTCTGCCATAAGAGTGGTGTCATCTGCATATCTGAGGTTATTGATATTTCTCCCAGCAATCTTGATTCCAGCTTGTGTTTCTTCCAGCCCAGCATTTCTCATGATGTACTCTGCATAGAAGTTAAATAAGCAGGGTAATAATATACAGCTTTGACGTACTCCTTTTCCTATTTGGAACCAGTCTGTTGTTCCATGTCCAGTTCTAACTGTTGCTTCCTGACCTGCATATAGATTTATCAAGAGGCAGGTCAGGTGGTCTGGTATTCCCATCTCTTTCAGAATTTCCCACAGTTTATTGTGATCCACACACTCAAAGGCTTTGGCATGGTCAATAAAGCAGAAATAAATGTTTTTCTTGAACTCTCTTGCTTTTTTGATGATCCAGCAGATATTGGCAATTTGATCTCTGGTTCCTCTGTCTTTTCTAAAACCAGCTTGAACATCTGGAAGTTCATAGTTCACATATTGCTGAAGCCTGGCTTGGATAATTTTGAGCAACTTTACAAGCATGTGAGATGAGTACAATTGTGCAGTAGTTTGAGCATTCTTTGGCATTGCCTTTCTTTGGGACTGGAATGAAAACACCTTTTCCAGTCCTGTGGCCACTGCTGAGTTTTCCAAATTTGCTGGCATATTGAGTGCAGCACTTTCACAGCATCATCTTTCAGGATTTGAAATAGCTCAACTGGAATTCTATCACCTCCACTAGCTTTGTTCGTTGAGATGCTTTCTAAGGCCCACTTGACTTCACATTCCAGGATGTCTGGCTCTAGGTCAGTGATCACGCCATCGTGATTATCTGGGACGTGAAGATCTTTTTTGTACAGTTCTTCTCTGTATTCTTGCCACCTCTTCTTGATATCTTCTGCTTCTGTTAGGTCCATACCATTTCTGTCCTTTATTGAGCCCATTTTTGCATGAAATATTCCCTTGGAGAACAGTATGGAACTCCTTAAAATAGTAAAAATAGAAATATCACATGATCTAGTAATCTCACTCCTGTGCATATATCCAGAGAAAAACCATAATTTGAAAAGATACAGACACTACAATGTTCATAGCAACACTATTTTAGTATAGCCAAGGCATAGTACCAAACTAAATGCCCACAGAGTCATGGATAGAGAAAGTGGTATTTTTATATATTTTTAATGATATAAATGAACTTATTTACAAAACAGAAATAGACTCACAGATTCCAAAAACAAACTCGTAGTTACCAAAGGGGAAACAAGGTGGGGTGAGAGATAATAGTTAGTAGCCTGGGATTAACATTCATATCAGTTCAGTTCACTCAGTCATGTCCAACTCTTTGCGACCCCATGGAGTGCAGCACACCAGGCTTCCCTGTCCTTCACCAACTCCCAGAGCCTATTCAAACTCATGCCCATCAGGTCAGTGATGCTATCCAACCATCTCACCCTCTGTCATCCCCTTATCCTCCCGCTTTCAATTGTTCCCAGCATCAGGGTCTTTTCCAGTGAGTCAGTTCCTTGCATCAGGTAGCCAAAGTATTGGAGTTTCAGCTTCAGCATCAGTCCTTTCAATGAATATTCAGGACTTATTTCCTTTAGGATGGACTGGCTTGATCTCCTTGCAGTCCAAGGGACTCTCAAGAGTCTCCTCCAACACCACAGTTCAAAAGCATCAATTCTTCAGCACTCAGCTTTCTTTATGGTATAACTCTCACATCCATACATGACTATTGGAAGAACCATAGCTTTGACTAGATGGACCTTTGTTGACAAAGTAATGTCTCTTCTTTTTAATATGCTGTCTAGAATGGTCATAGCTTTTCTTCCAAGGAGAAAACATCTTTCTACAAGTCACCATCTGCAGTGATTTGGAGCCCAAGAAAATAAAGGTCTGTTACTATTTCCATTGTTTCCCAATCTATTTACCATGAAGTGATCATACTGGATGCCATGATCTTAGTTTTTTAAATGTTGAGGTTTAAGCCAGTTTTTTCACTCTCCTCTTTCACTTCCATCAAGAGGCTCTTCAGTTCCTATTCGCTTTCTGCCATAAGGGTGGTGTCATCTGCATGTCTGAGGTTATTGATAATTCTCCCGGCAATCTTGATTCCAGCTTGTGCTTCATCCAGCCTGGCATTTAGCATGATTTACTCGGCATGTAAGTTAAATAAGCAGGGGGGCAATATACAGCCTTGATGTACTTCTTGCCCCATTGGGAACCAGCCCATTCATATACAACTATATATGAAATAGATAATGAATAAGGACCTATGATACAGCACAAGGAACTCCACTCAGCATCCTATAATAACCTACATAGGAAAAGAATCTGAAAAAAGATGAATATATGTATATGTATAACTGAATCGCTATGCTCTATGCCTTAAATTAACATGTTATTAGAAATTAACTACACTCCAACAAATTTTTAAAATCATATTCAGTAGAAAAGGTCAAACCAAATTACATTGCAAGGAACTATGCAGTTTAAGATAATATGATACGTGTCTTGGTTTCCCTAAATTAATAAAATGAAGTGTGAAAGTGTGTTAACATGTTAGTTGGTCTGTCATGTCTGACTCTTTCTGACCTCACAGACTATAGCATGACAGACTCCTCTGTCCAGGAATTCTCCAGGGAAGAATACTGGAGTGGGTAGTCATTCTCTTCTCCAGGAGTTCTTCCTGACCCAGGGATCAAACCCAGGTCTCCTGCATTGTAGGCAGGCTCTTTGCTATCTGTGCCACCAAGGAAGCCCAATAAACTGAAATCTCATGTTTAAAAAACCTAATATGGCCTTAAAAATTCCTCAGAAAAATTAGTCAAACAAATATTCCTGAGTAACTGATTTAGATAAAATTTCATACTGAAAACTATAAATGTAATACATTTCTTATTGACGACTTAATTATATTACTAAGTTTTTAAAATATGTGTATCTACATAATATAGCTTATTTGCTTTGTGAGTACACCACTTTGTCTTTAAACTTCAACAGAGCTTTCTTCACTTCCTTGTTCCGCAGGGTGTAGATCACAGGGTTCAGGAGGGGTGTCATAACAGTGTAGAAAACAGCCACAATTCTGTCCACAACCTCTTTGGAGCCTGGTCTCAGGTAAATGAAAACACCAGGGCCAAAGAAGCAAAGGACCACAGTGCAGTGGGAGGCACAGGTCTGGAAGGCTCTCCATCTACCCTCTGAGGTGCGGATCTTCAGGATGGAGTGGATGATGGACATGTAGGACAGCACTATCAGAAGAAAGCAGCCTGAGGCCACCACCCCAATGCTGACAAAGATCACCATCTCCAGGGTGGACGTGTCTGCACAGGCCAGTTTGAGGATGGCTGGTGCATCACAGATGTAATGTTGGATCTGGTTGGGCCCGCAGAAGGGCAAACAGAACGTCAGCGTGGTCTGGACAGCAGAGTGCACAGAGCCACTGAGCCACGTGGTTGTGGCCAGGATGGCACATGTCCTCCCACTCATCATGCTGGAGTACCTGAGCGGGTAACTGATGGCCAGGAAGCGGTCATAGGACATGACGGTGTAGAGGAAACACTCGGTGCTACCCAGGAAGTGGAAAGAGTAGAGCTGGGCCACACAGCTGGGAAAGGAGACAGGACTGCCTTCTGGGGACACCAGGGTCATCAGCAATTTAGGTGTAGTGACCGTGGAGTACCACATGTCAATGAAGGACAGGTTGGTTAGGAAGTAGTACATGGGGGTGTGCAGGTGAGGATTCACTATAATCACCAGCAAGATGAGTAGGTTCCCCATCACAGTGAGTACATAGATCACCAAGAAGATTCCAAAGAGGAATGTGTCCAGCTCTGGTGCATGGGGAAGGCCCGTGAGGATGAACGTTGTCACTAGGCTCATGTTTGTCATTTCTCCACGCTTTTGATCTCTCTTTGTCGCTATGGGAATATCAAGAGCTCTTTTTGATTAAAGAGCATTTAATCAAAAACTGAGAACCCATTTTCTATACAAAAACTGCATCCTATATGCTACATAGTTCTAGGATCATACTCAACTTTGTTTATAACAAGTCACCTTGGAAAAAAAGGGTAGAATGATTCTATCTTCTCCCTCTCTTACCTCTCTTACTCTCTCTCACACACAGAACAGAAACACACACAGATATGTTTGTTTTTTTTTTTAAAAAAAGGAGAAATCAATTTTAAATTTCCACTGTTGTATCATAAATATTGCTAGTTCAGTTCAGTTGCTCAGTCGTGTCTGAATCTTTGTGACCCCATGGACTGCAGCACGCCAGGCTTCCCTGTCCATCACCAACTCCTGAAGCTTGCTCAAACTCATGTCTTCGCGTCAGTGATGCCATCAAACCATCTCATCCTCTGTCATCCCCTTCTCCTCCCACCTTCAATCTTTCCTGGGATCAGGGGTTTTTCCAACGAGTTAGCTCTTCGCATCAGGTAGCCAAAGTATTGGAGTTTCAGCTTCAGCATCAGTCCTTCTAATGAATATTCAGGACTGATTTCCTTTAAGATTGGCTGGTTGGATCTTCTTGAAGTCCAAGGGACTCTCAAGAGTCTTCTCCAACACGACAGTTCAAAAGCATCAATTATTTAGCACTCAGCTTTCTTTATAGTCCAGCACTCACATCCATACATGACTTCTGGAAAAATCATAGCCTTAACTAAATGGACCATTGCTGGCAAAGTAATGTCTCTGCTTTTTAATATGCTGTCTAGGTTGGTCATAGCTTTTCTTCCAAGGAGCAGCTCTCTTTTAATTTCATGGCTGCAGTCACCATCTGCAGTAATTTTGAAATTAAAAAAAAAAAAAAGTCTGTCACTGTTTCCATTGTCTCCCCATCTATTTACCATCAAGTGATTGAACCAGATGCCATGATCTTAGTATTCTGAATGCTGAGTTATAAGCCAACTTTTTCACTTTCCTCTTTCACTTTCATCAAGAGGCTTTTAGTTCTTCTTCACATTCTGACATAAGAGAGCTGTCATCTGCATATCTGAGGTTATTGATATTTCTCCCTGAAAACTTGATTCCAGCTTATGCTTCATCCAGCCCGGCATTTCACATGATGTATTCTGCATGTAAGTTAAATAAGCAGGGTGACAATATGCAGCCTTGACGTACTCTGTTCCCTATTTGGATCTAGTCTGTTGTTCCATGTCCACTTCTAACTGTTGCTTCTTGACCTGCACACAGATTTCTCAGGGGGCAGGTAAGATGGTCTGGTATTCCCATCTCATTAAGTATTTTCCACAATTTCTTTTGATCCACACAGTCAAAGGCTTTGGTATAGTCAATAAAGCAAAAGTAGAAGTTTTTCTGGAACGATCTTGCTTTTTCTATGAGCCAATGGATGTTGGCAATTTGATTTCCAGTTCTTCTGCCTTTTCTAAATACAACTTGAACATCTAGAAGTTTACAGTTCATATACTGTTGAAGCCTGACTTGGAGAATTTTGAGCATTACTTAGCTAGCATTGGTAAAGAATCCGCCTACAATGCAGGAGACCCCGGTTTGATTCCTGGGTGGGGAAGATGCGCTGGAGAAAGATTAGGCTACAAACTTGGACTTCCCTTTGGCTCAGCTGGTAAAGAATCTGCCTACAATGTGGGAGACCTGGGTTTGATCACTTGGTTGGGAAGATCCCCTGGAGAAGGGAAAGGCTACCCACTACAGTATTCTGGCTTGGAGAATTCCATGGACTATACAGTGACTGTGGATCACAATAAACTGTGGGAAATTCTGAAAGAGATGGGAATACCAGACCACCTGACCTGCCTCTTGAGAAATCTGTATGCATGTCAGGAAGCAACAATTAGAACTGGACATGGAACAACAGACTGGTTCCAAATAGGAAAAGGAGTATGTCAAGGCTGTATATTGTCACCCTGCTTATTTAACTTATATGCAGAGTACATCATGAGAAATGCTGAACTGGAAGAAGCACAAGCTGGAATCAAGATTGCCGGGAGAAATATCAATAACCTCAGATATGCAGATAATACCACCCTTATGGCAGAAAGAGAAGAGGAACTAAGGATCCTCTTGATGAAAGTGAAAGAGGAGAGTGAAAAAGTTGGCTTAAAGCTCAACATTCAGAAAACGAAGATCATGGCATCCGGTCCCATCACTTCATGGCAAATAGGTGGGGAAACAGTGGAAATGGTGTCAGACTTTACTTTGGGGGGCTCCAAAATCACTGCAGATGGTGACTGCAGCCATGAAATTAAAAGACGCTTACTCCTTAGAAGGAAAGTTATGACCAACCTAGATAACATATTCAAAGCAGAGACATTACTTTGCCAACAAAGGTCCGTCTAGTCAAGGCTATGGTTTTTCCAGTGGCCATGTACTGATGTGAGTTGGACTGTGAAGAAAGCTGAGTGCTGAAGAATTGATACTTTTGAACTGTGATTTTGGAGAAGATTCTTGAGAGTCCCTTGGACTGCAAAGAGATCCAACCAGTCCATTCTGAAGGAGATCAGCCCTGGGATTTCTTTGGAAGGACTGATGCTAAGAGTTAACTCATTGGAAAAGACTTTGATGCTGGGAGGTATTGGGGGCAGGAGGAGAAGGGGACGACAGAGGATGAGATGGCTAGATGGCATCACTGACTCGATGGACGTGAGTCTGAGTGAACTCCGCGAGTTGGTGATGGACAGGGAGGCCTGGAGTGCTGCGATTCATGGGGTTGCAAAGAGTCGGACACGACTGAGTAACTGAACTGAACTGAACTGATACAGTCCATGGGGTTGCAAAGAGTCAGACACAACTAAGCAACTTTCATTTTGCTGGCATCTGAGATGAGTGCAGTTGTGTGGTAGTTTGAGCATCTTTGACATTTCCTTTCTTTAGGGTTGGAATGAAAACTGACCTTTTCCAGTCCTGTGGCCACTGCTGAGTTTTCCAAATTCTCTGGCATATTGAAGGCAGAACTTTCACAGCATTATCTTTTAGGATTTGAAATAAAAGTTTCAAAAAAAAAAAAAAGAAATAGCTCAGCTGGAATTCCATCATCACCTCCACTAGCTTTGTTCATAATGATGTTTCCTAAGGCCCACTTGACTTCACATTCCAGGATGTCTGACTTTAGGTGAGTGATTATGCCATTGTGGTTATCTGGGTCATGAAGATCTTTTTTGTATAGTTCTTCTGTGTATTCTTACCACCTCTTCTTAAAATCTTCTGCTTATGTTAAGTCCATACAATTTCTGTCCTTTATTGTGCCCATCTTTGCATGAACATTTCCCTTGGTATCACTAATTTTCTTGAAGCGCTCTCTAGTCTTTCCCATTCTATTGTTTTCCTCTATTTCTTTGCATTGGTATCTCTCCATGCTATTCTTTGGAACTCTTCATTTAAATGGGTATATCTTTCCTTTTCTCTGTTGCCTTTTGCTTCTCTTCTTTTCTCGGTTATTTATAAGGCCTCTTCTGACAACCATGTTGACTTTTGCATTTCTTTTTCCTGGGGATGGTCTTGATCACTGCCTCCTTTATAATGCCATGAACCTCCATCCATAGTTCTTCAGGCACTCTGTCTATCAGATCTAATCCCTGATTTGATTATTTCCACTGTATAATCATAGGGGATTTGATTTAGGTCATACCTGAATAGTTTAGTGGTTTTCCTTACTTTCTTCAATTTAAGTCTGAATTTGGCAACAAGGAGTTCATGATCTGAGCCACAGTCAGCTCCCAGTCTTATTTTTGCTGACTGTATAGAGCTTCACCATCTTTGACTGCAAAGAATATAATCAATTTGATTTCAATGCTGACCATCTGCTGATGTCCATGTGTAGAGTCTTCTCTTGTGTTGTTGGAGGAGGGTGTTTGCCATGACCAGTGCATTCTCTTGGCAAAACTCTGTTAGCCTTTGCCTTCGTTTATTTTGTACTCCAAGTCCAAATTTGCCTCTTACTCCAGGTATCTCTTGACCTCCTACTTTTGTATTCCAGTTCCCTATAATGAAAATGTTGGTAGGTGCCTAGCATGCTACTGGAGAACAATGGAGAAATAAACCAGTAAAGAATGAAGAGATGGAACCAAAGCAAAAACAACACCTAGTTATAAATGTGACTGGTGATGAAAGTAAAGTACGATGCTGTAAAGATCAATATTGCATAGGAACCTGGAATGTTAGGTCCATGAATCAAGGCAAATTGGAAGTGGTCAAACAGGAGACTGCAAGAGTGAACACTGACATTTTTAGAATCAGTGAACTAAAATGGACTGGAGTGAATGAATTTAACTGAGATGACCATTATATCTACTACTGTGGACAAGAATCCCTTAGAAGAAATGAAGTAGCCATCCTAGTCAACAAAAGAATCCAAAATGCAGTACTTGGATGCAATCTCAAAAATGACAGAATGATCTCTGTTCATTCCCAAGGCAAATCATTTAATATCACAGTAATCCAAGTCTATGCCCTGACCAGTAATGCTGAAGAAGCTGAATTTGA